>JAGFNQ010006334.1:1096192-1542702 GCA_024364735.1 Boesenbergia rotunda | reverse complement strand
AAGTACTTGTGAGTAACGGCATGGCCAATGGTCGTCGGTTGACGACATAAGGGGTCGCCAAATGGGCCTCCCAAGGGACCACCAGTTGGGCTGCCAAGTGGGCCGCCCAAGGGGCCGAGGGGCTGGGTCATTACACTCAGGATGGTTTTGATATGATCAACCAAGTTAATTTAAGATCTTCTTTGTTTTTGACACCTTGTGTCTAAGTATACGAGAATTTAGGAACATAAGAAGTTAGCAGAAGACACAGCGAGCGAGAAGAATGGTAAGAGCAGCGAGTCGATAGGCTCGGTGCATCTGAGGAACGAGGAGTCATGGAAGAGTATATTGATGGAGCGAGGAGGACGCGTGTGACGTTCGAGGGATGAGAAGCCAGGGAGGAAGTCTGCTCGAGAAAAGGTCAGAGTTGAGTTTAGGCAAGCTCAACTCTGAATGGCAGGAGAATCCAAGCGAGCAGAGACCGAAGAAGGTCAACTCAAAGTTGACCTTGAAGACTTAAAGGTTCAAGGGCGCCTTAGATGTCCAAAATTACCTTTGCAAAAAAAAAAGGGATTCAAGGCGCTTCAGGTTTGAATTAAGGCACGTTAAACCCAACAGAATCATTGACTGTGTGGATAAAGTTCTATCCACTAAGAGCGTCCTGGGTCTCAACTGAGGCCCCCCTAAATACCATGTTTGCAAATGGTTACCTTGACTAATGGGCTATAAATAGCCCCCAAAATCTAGGAATTAAATAACAACTTGTATTTCATTTTTATACTCCAATTTGAGCTTTCAAAGTTTCTATGAGGCTACTCTTCCTTCAACGAAGAAGACCTTTCTAGTTGAGCTTTAACGCCTTGGATTAGCAACCTCCCCGGTTGCAAACTAAGTAAATTCATTATATCTCTTACTTATTCTTTTTATGTTGTTATTTTTATTAATTAATCTGTTTATTCTTGCTAAGTAAAAGTAAGAGAAGTGCTGATTTTAATTTTCAGGACTATTCACCCCCTCTAGTCCGACCTACACGGACCAATAGTAAGCTTAAATGGGTCAAGGAAGACCAAATGTTCGCTAATAGAGAAGTCCTAATAATTCATGGAGAATCAAATGTCATGCACAAGAAGTGAAGTTCTGGCAGGTTATGGAGGACCGAATGTTATGCACGAGAAGGAAGTCCGCATAGGTCAAGAAGGATGAGATGTTTGATAGTGGTGATGTCTTGATAGTTAAAGTTGACTGGATGCCAAGTAGTAGTGAAATCTTCACAAGTCAAGATTGATCAAATACTAGGCAATGAAAAATTTCGATAAGTCAAAGTTGAACGAATGCTAGGCAAAATAAGTCTGGGTAGGATGACGTCAATCAAATATTATGCATGGTGAGAATTTAGCTTTGATAAGATCAAAATAGACGTATCAATCACGACTAAGTAGTAGAAATCGACTGATAAACCACTCAATCTCAAATTTAAGGTTTGAGGGGAATTAAGGGGGTTTATTATACGTCAGTTAACTGCTATGCATAAACAATCGATATAGGAACTATTGCAATGTGAAAAATGCGGAATTAAGGGGGTTTATTAAAATGCGGAATCTACTTGGAGTCACAAAATTAAGTTTAAGAGAGGGTGTTGAAAAATAAACTTAATTAATTATGGATAAAAATGAGGTGGTAGCGACATGAATGAGATGAAAAGTTGATATTGATAAGATAAGAATTAGTGAAGATAAAATAGATGAGGTATGACCTAGATTCAATGTATTTGAGGATATTACTTATCTAATAAAGTCTATAAATATGTAATATTGATAAGATATTTGCAATGTGAAAAAAATTCTTGAGTAGTTTACCTCCATCTCATTTGTCCATTTGTCTTGTTCTACGAAGTTTTTTTTCCCTCCTCATTTTCCCAACATATTCAAGCCTTGGCCCGTGTGAATAATTGTCTTGAGTGGATCTTTGCAATTTTGCATCCAAGAAGTTGGTCCTACATCAAAACATCTAATTCGATAAGGATTTGATGTGAAAGATGAATTAAACCATATTCTTGTTGGCTCACGGATTGGGGAGCAAGACAAGGGCAAAATGGAAAGAAAGAAAAGAAAAGAAATGAGCAAAGATGCGATCCAGTGCGGGTAAGATGCCCATTAATGTTCCATTTGCACAGCAGTACTCCTCATTTTCAAACTAGTACATGCATTCACTCGGATGACACAAATGTAAACGCATCACATGATGCATTCCTTAGCCTTGTCCCCAGGCACTGGCCTGCAGCCTCATGAATGCTTCCTGCCCAGAGCTAAGCACTGAGACGACAAACAGGAGAGAAAAATTGAAACTCGAACAGTTAATTCTAATTTCATACAAGTCATCAACGAGTTATTGCATGGTGTACTTCCCTCCCCAATGGAAAACATCGATCATTACGTGTACTATTCTAGTTCGCCTTGATGCGAGCTTGTGTTGGGAAAATCAGTGCATATTATATTCATGAATGCATGCATGACGACTGATGAATCCTAAACAAGATTGGTTCATGGTCTGAAGGAATATTTGGGAGAATGAGAAGAGAATTAGAATGCCAATTTAGCAGGTGAATTGCGTAATCACTCGTTTTAATTAAGAGAGAGAGAGAGTATAGCTATTAAAGTCAAAGAGACAATCCAAGCAGTAAGACCCCACCCCCACCTGATTATAATAAGATAATGTGGATGTGCATTGCTTGGAAGTCTTGTTACAGAATATTAAATATATTCACCAACTCCCAAGCTTGCCAATGGCCTTAAATGAGAGAGTGTTAATAAATCCTTCTGACGTCGGATGGGAACAGCTTCATTAAGAAGGGAAGAAAACTTGCTGAAGCCAACAACAGCCAGTGGGATCAGTATTTAAGCTTCAATTCCTGCATCAGGAAAATGACATCGAATAGTCATTGAACCATGCAAGTTAGGACAAATGGAAGGAAGAGGAAAACCCTAGTGTTTAAATCACATTAGATGATGTATTAAAACTTAAAGTGGGTGGAAGTTCTAAAGTCGCATGAGAAACGTACGTGGGATAACTTCACTATAATATTAAACTATGATCGAATTACAAATGATTTTTTGTCCTATATTTTTGTCATTTACGTGAGGCCTTTAGGTTGGGTGCGACATTTATGCTCTGTTTATTTGGGAGAGCGGAAAGTAAAACTAAGGAAAAATTTTCGCAGTGGAAATCTTTTCATTATTTACTTCATTAAAATTTAAAAAGGGAAGAGAAATATAATCCATCCGCGGATAGTTTTGGAGCCAAAATTGATCATCTCAAAATCGGACGGAAAGCAGCGGATGGATAAAAAAATGACGCATGTACCCCTTTTCATTTACAAAATTACATTATAAATCAAAAAATAACGCATGTACCCTTTTTAACTCATAAAATTACACCATATATCAAAAAATGACGTATGTACCCTTTTACATTAATAAAATTACACCGCATGTACCCACCTTCCTCAATCATGGTAAACAAGCATGCAAAGGAAAGGTTTTCTTTTCCTTTCCATTCTCTTCCCATGTCCCTAAATTTATTTAATCCATCCATCATCCACTCTTTTAGGTAAACATATATAGCATTAGCTTCCTTAGGTTATATCTAAGGTGGATTTAAACCAACGTTATTGGAGTTGCTCTACTCCTAAATCATCTCCAGGTTAGATTCCTAGGATATATATATCGTAGCATACATGATAGCATGCCCTTGCGTCTAACATATATATTTCTCCCAAACTCTATGCAATCAAAGCACATTGCATGGAGACAAGTAATACAGGAGATGAAGACATTTTATTATAATAAATTTATGATAAAATAAATTTGATTTATATGATATTCTATAATATATTTATCCTTTAATATGTTCGAGTTTTTGATCACTTGTATTTTCTCGGTATTTGACTTAGTCGATTTACGACCGTCGGATTTTCCGGGAGGTTGCTTTCGGAGGAAGCAAACTGATTGATTTACGTCGAGGCTAGTGTTTGACACTATCTAAATTCCGAGACCGACAAACCTTTTCGTAGGCTTTTTGGACTCTCGATGTAGAAGATTAATGAGTGCAAATGCTTTAGATTGCAATGCTTGAATGTATGAAATGATTTAGTGGAGGGATCTATTTATATTGAGCGAAGAGGTAAGTACCCTTTGGTTCGGACAGATCTGGTCCGTTCATAATGAAAGGGTATAACCCTTTAAAGGTCTTTGAATCTCGTCCCTTGATTTGAAGAGTTATAACTCTTCAAATCCCATCTTGATCTCGGTCGTCAGATTAGAACATTTAATCCGACGCCTCAGATTCATCCTCCCTCTTCACAGTCAGATTCGAATCCGACGCTCCAGATCGCACCTGCCTGCGATCTGTCCAGATCGCACCTGCCTGCGATCTGTCCAGATCTTTGATCCGACGCTCCAGATCGCATCTTCCCGTGATCTGTCCAGATCTTTGATCCGATAGATCTTATCTTCCTGCGATCTGTCCAGATCTTTGATCCGACGACCACCATTTGTTCGCCCAATCCAGTCATCATTCTCTACATAGTCACGTGCCACATAGACACTGCCTCGTCATCGACATGTCACGTAGCGCCACCTGATCACGACACGTCATCGCCACGTGGAGCATAAATTAAAGCTCCTCAATGCTCCTCGTGCAAAGTGCGCCAACAAAGCGCCCATTGCGCGCGTGGCGGGCTCGCCCAAGGGTAGAGACCTCCTGTGCTTTTGTATTAACAACATTAGCACAAGAACACATATAAGGAAACACTAGCTCTCGCCGATTAGCAATGTGAGACTAAAAGCCTCATCTTTTTCCTTAATGTTCATTTGAGCGTATCTTTGAACAATTAATTTCTCATTCACCCTTAATCGGTTTTGAGCAAATAAATAGTCCAGATTTATCTACGCGAAACGTAGATTTCGATTTTGAAGTCAAACTTGACTTTCAACGATCGATGGCATCAAAATTTTGCTTTGCAAAATCGTATCCAACATAATATACTAAATTTAACTTATAATTACAAAAAAAAATATACACGGGAGGTTGGGCATGAGGTGTAATTTAAAGATACTTGAAATATTTATTAAGCAACATTGTACAGAGACCACCTGTACTGTATGAGAAAGAAGGGCATGAGATCATATATCGTATGTTTCAGCTGAGATATGAGGTGCATGACGATCACTTGAGCTGAATAAAGATGGAAGAAAAATACTGATAATACAAATAAAAATACAGAGCTAGGTGGTCCGAGTACCGGAACCGCTCGGCATATGATATAATCCAAATCTATTGTTGAGCATGTTATGGATTTGGTGAGTTTAATTTAAAATTATATAAGTAAAATTTGTATTTAATACTAAACTTGTATAATTTTGGCCCAATATATTTGTGTATGCAGGAACGAGATTTAGACAACCTACTTGTATGGAGGTCTTTCTCAAGACCACGAGAAGAAGGATGACAATTTGTCGATCTTTGATCTCAGGCTACACACGTAAGATTATTAACTTTATTACATTTAATCATTTTTATCTTAATTAACTTTAGTAATATGATTAAATTGAATATTAATCATATTATATTTTTCACACAGGACTAAATCACAGATAGAGTAACTCAGGTATCTCAGTCACCAGCAGGGGGAGTCGTAGTCCCTGTACACTGACGCGCTAAATGAGATTTATTATGATATTATCAGTGGATAGACAAAAAACTCTACCCTTTACAGGCTTGACTCCTAGGACAAGGTTGTATTTGATCGTTTGAGGACTCCTAGGGGAAGTGATAGTTCCTCCTCTTCTTCTATTGAGGTGCAGTCTAAAATGGAAAAAATCAAGAACTGCGTACTCAAATTGCCTTAATGGATCAGAGGATGAATCAGTGGATGCTGCTGAGGGGTAGAGAAGAGTCGTTGAGGAGTAGAGGAGAGTCTAGGACAATCGGAGGAGAGCCGAGGAGGATTAGAGGTTTAGGGCGGATCATGAAGCTCTTATGGCCCATATATAGGCAAGCGGTCATAGCTAATTCCATCCTGACACATCATGGTTTTGAGTCACAGGAGACTCAAGATCCATTGGACTGTGCTGATTAGCTTTTTCTGAGGTTTGTTCAACTATAAATTAGTTTTTTATTTATAATACATAAATTATGTAAAATATATTTATTCTGTTTTGATATTCTAATTTGTTCATTTGTAAATATTATATTATTATATGTTTCAGGACTCTCTATCGACATATTGATGGTGATCATCATCATGATTTGCTCATTTCTATCCAAGTATCAAAATTGGTTATACATATATGCAAACTTTTTAATTATACATAAATCTGATCGTAATTTTTTTATCGTATTTGACTTTTTGTAGAATTTTCTATTACTATCTTATGAATGTATTATTTGGATATTTTCTATCATGGTATGTAAATTTGGATTCTGTAAATTTGGATTTAGATATACACAAATAGTTTACTTTGTTTTTATCATTGTGATTTGTTTAGATGATTGTGATTGTTTCTATTAGTTTATTTTCATAAATTAGAATTATATGGATGTTAGTGAGGATTGTATGAAATGTACATTAGTGACGATTTCATTATGGATGTCAGTGAGGATTGTGATTGTGATTGTTTCCAAAGGTTTGTTTTATGAATGTTAGTGAGAATTGTATGAAATGTATGTATGTGTTGATTGTGAAATGTAATTGTATGAATGTATGTGATTGTTTGTATGTATGAAACTTTAGTACTTAGCCTGGAGGTCTAGAGTTCGAATTCTGGGGAAGGCAAAAATCCACTAGCCAGGGGGGAAGACCTAGTGAGTAATGACACGACCGACAGTCGACGACCAAAAGGGGCCAGGTTGTTGGGCCGCCAAAAATGGAATTTGGCCGCCCAAGGGGACGAGGGGTCGGGTCGACGGGCCGAGTCATTACAATAAAAGACGCCTTTTTATTGTAATGACCCGGCCCGTCGACCCGACCCCTTGGCCCCTTGAGCGGCCAAATTCCATTTTTGGCAGCCCAACAACCTGGTCCCTTTGGTCGTCGACCGTCGTTACTCACAAGAACTTCCCACCCCTAGCCAGTGGATTTTTGCCTTCCCCAGGATTCGAACTCTAGACCTCCAGGCTAAGTACCAGAGTTTATGAATCCTGGTAGTGAATCCTGGTAGCCAAGTGAGCCGGCTCACTTGACTACCAGGATTCATAAACTCTAGTACTTAGCCTGGAGGTCTAGAGTTCGAATCCTGGGGAAGACAAAAATCCACTGGCCAGGGGTGGAAAGACCTAGTGAGTAACGACACGGTCGACGGTCGACGACCAAAGGGGCTAGGTTGTTGGGCCGCAAAAAATGGAATTTGGCTGCCCAAGGGGCCGAGGGGTCGGGTCGACGGGCCGGGTCGTTACAATAAAAGACGACTTTTTATTGTAACGACCCGACCCCTCGACCCCTTGGGGGGCCAAATTCTATTTTTGGCTGCCCAACAACCTGGCCCCTTTGGTCGTCGACCGTCAGCCATACCGTTATTCACTAGGTCTTCCCACCCCTGGCCAGTGGATTTTTCCCTTCCTCAGGATTCGAACTCTAGACCTCTAGGCTAAGTACCAGAGTTTATGAATCCTGGTAGCCAAGTGAGCCGGCTCACTTGGCTACCAGGATTCATAAACTCTGGTACTTAGCCTGGAGGTCTAGAGTTCGAATCCTGGGGATGACAAAAATCCACTGGCTAGGCGTGGGAAGACCTAGTGAGTAACGGTAAGGACAACGGTCGACCACCAAAGGGGCCAAGTTGTTGGGTCGCCAAAAATAGAATTTGGCTGCCCAAGGGGTCGAGGGGTCGGGTCAACGGGTCGGGTCGTTACACTTACCTTCCGGAGAGATATTAGATATCACTCAGGAGGTCAAGGGGTGTCCACTAGATTTTGGTAACGTTATCTTTACTGTGGACCTATCAATTCTGGAGATGATAGAGTTCAACATCATCCTAGGCATGAACTGGCTGACGACCTCACATGCCACAGTTGATTGCCATTTAAGGGTGGTTGTGTTCCGACCTCTAGATCAACCCTTGCGGGACTTTCATGGCATCAGGGATGATTATATATCAGTTATCTCCACACTCCAAGAGTAGAGACTTCTTTCACATGGTTGCCAGGGTTTCATGATATCGCTAATCAGTGCTGACGATGGTGGTAGCCGCCAGATGTCGGATGTGCCAGTGGTTCGAGAGTTTCTGGATGTGTTTTCGGAAGAGCTTCCGGGCTTGCCTTCTTGAAGGCAAGTGGAGTTTGCTATCGAGTTGATTCTGGGGACAGCGCCGTCATCAATGGCTCCATATCGGATAATACCAAAGGAGTTGTATGAGCTGAAGGTCCAGCTCCAGGAGTTATTGGACATATGATTTATCTGGCTCAGTGTTTCTCCGTGGGGTTTTCTGGTGTTATTCATGAAAAAGGACAGTTCTATGAGATTATGCATCGACTATCGATAATTGAATGCAATCACTATTAAGAACAAATACCCCTTGCCACAGATTGAAGATATGTTTGATCAGATGAGGGATATATCAATGTATTCAAAGATAGATTTACGGCCAGGTTATCATCAGCTGAGAGTCAGAGATTCAGATATTCAGAAGATAACTTTTAGCACCCAGTATGGGCATTATGAGTTTTTAGTAATGCTATTTGGGCTTACCAATGCTGCTGCAGCGTTCATGGATCTCATGAACCGGGTATTTCGGGAGTCCTTGGACTAGTTTGTTATCTTATTCATCGACGACATTCTGATTTACTCTCGTTCTGAAGAGGAGCATGTTCGTCATCTTTGCATTGTCTTGGAGATACTCCAGCGGGAGTATTTATATGCGAAGTACAACAAGTGTGCTTTCTGGCTGCCTTCTGTGGGTTTTTTTTAGACATATAGTTTCTAGTAGTGGTATCTCTGTGGACCCTCAGAAGATCGAGGCTATCACCAGTTAGGAGCAGCCTAGCAGTTCATGAGGTGAGTAATTTTTTGGGCTTGGCTGGTTATTATCGGTGCTTTGTCAAGCGGTTTTCCAGTATTACCACACCTTTGACACGCCTGACCAGAATGGGTGTGAAGTTTGTGTAAGTATCCCAAGTGAGTTTTGATATGGTCAACCGAGTCAAATTAGGTCCTGTTGTGTTTGATCCTTATGTCTAAGTGTGCATGAGCTTAGGAGCATATATAGGAAGTCGAGCAGAAGACGCGACAGTCGAGAAGGATGGCACGGGAAGGGAGCCGATGGACTTGGTGCATCCGAGGGACACTGAGGTCTGCGGAAGAGTATGCCGGTGGAGTGAGAAGGACGCGCGCGACATCCGAGAGACGAGAAGCCATAGGGAAGCACACGCGAGGAGAAGGCCAGAGGAGGGTTCGGGTAAGCCCAACTCTGGAAGACTCGAGAGCATCCAAGAAGACTCGCTGGAGACTAGTCAGCATTGTGCTGACCAAAAGCCACTCGGGCGCCCGAGTCAACTCGGACGTCCGTGAATGAGGGTGCCCCTGTTCCCGAGTGCCCCAGTGCATACAGGTACCCGAGATGTGAAAATCCTTCCACAACTAGCCATTCACTAACGTTGCGAAGGGGATAACCTCCAAGCCACTTATTAGGTGCCCCTAAGCTCTCGGGCGCTCATGTAGGGCCGCGTCAGCATTCAGATAGACTTGATTGGGGATATAAATAGGCCCCTAAAACTCAGTTTCACACATCAATTGAATCGTGCATGAATCACTTTTAGTTTTCTTTGTTTCTCTTGAGTTTAAAGTGTGTAAAAGACTTCTCCACCCCAAGGAGTTATTCAGGAAAATCGAGCTATATTTTTGCCTTAGATTAGCAACCTTCCTGGTTGCAAACCAAGTAACTGTCTGTGCCTCTTTTTCATGTTTGTTTAATTTATTCTTATGTATATCTTGCTTGTGAACTAACCGACATTTTTGTTAAGCAAGGACAAAAGATAGGTTTATTTTTCACGGGTAATTTACCCCCTCTTGTCAACCACACGATCTTCGACAAGTGGTATCAGAGCCAGGACGCTCTAGGAGGACTAACCGCCATCTAAAACACAAATAAAATGATCAGATTAGTTATCTATCTGCCAAAGTTTGAGGGGGAGTTCGCTACTTGGAAGCGAAAGATGCAGGTATTTTTTTTTTCAAAACTGACTTTGATTTATTATTAATTATGAAAAATAGTTTTGTAGCTCCCAAAGATGCTGATAATAAAGATAAAGACGAGAGCCTATGGTCCAAAAAGGAGTAAGCGGATTTTATAGCAAATGGAAAAGCAGAATTCCATTTGCTAATCGTTCTACCATCACAAGAAGTCAACAGCGTCGGAACCTACAAGTCAACGAAAGAGCTCTGAGAGAAATTCTTGGAGTTGCTTGAGGGGACATTGGAAGCAAAGCTGGCACGACGAGATATCCTTCGAAACCAACTAACCAACCTCCGGATGGAAGAAGGAGAGACGGTGGTGCAACTACATTTGAGGATAAAGAAATTAATCACCGGACTCACAAATCTTGGGAAAATGGTAACGAACCAAGATTCACAAAGGTAGGCTCTAAACGCATTTTCAAGAACTCCGGAGTGGATGTCAATCATAGATTCATACTATATCTTCAAGAATTTAGAGATAGGTACTTATAACAGTTATTTTGTATATTAGAACTTCACGAATCTTGATGCGCAGAAATGACTAAGATGGACAACATAGCCCTAAGCACGAGGAAGATCCAACACGAGGAGGAATTTTTAGAAGATGAAGAAGACACAACATACATGGTAAGAAAACTATCCAAGTATTTCAAATCTAAAAGACTTAATAAAGTGCAGGGTAAGAAACTGACGCCGGGCAGAATACAGATTATTCTGGGGCGAGAAGTTTCAGAGGGATTTATGAGAAAAAAATAAGAAAGTAATAATGAGATAAGGAGTAGCCAAAACTGGGCTTAAACCTTATTGAGAAAAATAAAAGCGAGAAAAGAAAGATAGAGATATAGCCGTAACGTGGCTTAAGCGAAGCAAATTGATTCAATATCTAAACAATTTGTCCTAAACATCATCTAAGCATGAGTTTATATAGCACTCATATCCGTAAAAAAACTCTAAACCAACCAGACTTTGTCCCCTAAAATTTAGGAACAAATTTAACCAATAAAACTTAGTTTCCTAAGATTTAGGAACTAACTAAACAAAAATATATAACCAATTAAAAAAACCCAACAAGACTTGGTTTCTTAAGATTTAGGAACAAACTAAATAAAAAATATATATAACCAATTAAAAAACCCTAAATATATAAATCTGAATATTATTTTGGATCCCCTCCTGCATCAGAAACGTTCCCCAAAGTAAAGGAAGATCCGTTGCTACAATTATAAGAAAGAAGGGCACATTAAGGATAACTGCCCGAGACTAAACGTGAACAAATCCAACAAAGTTAAACACAAGAACCTAAAAGCCACGTGGGATGAATCAACATCAGAGTCCGAACTCATGGAACACGTTGGACTTGTGCTCGTGGCCATTCGCGAAGAAGAAGAAAGCATCGATGAAGGGGGAGCCACATCTGAAGATAGTAGCGATGAAGGGGGAGCTTTGGAGTTTGAAAAAGATTTGGTAAGTGAGGTATATTTTCGACTTCCAGATGAACTTTATTCAGATATTAAGGCAATGATGAAATCAATATGCAAATTAGAAAATAAAAATTTAGAACTGGAATAACAACTAGCTTCTTCATGCCCACATGAAATGTTTGACAAATTAAAATATGAAAATGAAAAGCTAAAGAAGAAATTGAAATATTGAAAAATCATGTATACTCTAAAGTTCCTAGTTCAAAAGTTAGATATTATGGAGAATTAGGTTGATATTTACGGTTTCACAGGGGTTAAATTATAAAAATTCCTAAAACTTATATTCCACCTAAATTTTTAATTAATCCTATTGAAAAGAATTTATATTGGGTTTCAAAATCTATACTAAACTGTTAAATTTCATTTATTACTTGTTTGTAAACTAGTAATTAATGCTTTATTTGTAATCTTGTTGAATTTTTTTTCAAAGATATAACTTTTGCAGAAAAATTAGTTTAATATTTTTTGATGATAGACTCTACTGTGAGTTATCCACAATTATTTTTCAAAATTTTTAACAATTAAACAGATTTATTATGATTTTTAATTCAAACACATATTTTTAAATTTTAAAAATGCTTTAAAAATTAATTTCTCCAAATTCAATTTTTTAGGATCTACGGATTATCTTTTAATAATTGAGAAAAAATTTCAAATTTATTTGATGTCAAAATCAAATTATAAAATTATTTTTTCAATATTATCAACTTTAAATTCAAAGTTATCTTCTTAGAAGTTAGAAATTTGATTTTACTTTGACAATTTTTATAGAGATGAATCTGTTAAAATTCTAATTTGGCAAAAAATTTAAGTAATTTTTGAGTAAAAATAAATTTTGGTAAATTGTTATTCCAAAATTGGACTTTAGATTTAAAAACTAATTTTCAACTAAATTTTGAAATATTAGATTTTTTGAAAACTAACTATTATGTTGGACATGTTCTTAAAACTTTTCAAAACATTTGAATGCTTAAATAATTTTTCATGATTTTTTAAAGTCTTTTTTGACACAATGCGGTGGATGTTTCAGTGGGTCAAATCGCTAACATGTAAGTCATAGTGGCCAAACACTAGGCATTTTTGACCCACTGAGGCGGTTTAAGTCATTTCTGATGCTCTCCAAGTTCAAATGGCTAACATGTGTTTGTAAATATTTGTTTACATTATTGTCTTATATTTTACACTTTTTTTTATTGTGCTAATTATCATTTGATTCTTGTTAAAGGTTTTTCTCCGGAAAGGAGACCACTTAAAAGAATCATTATAATTTTATTAGTTTGATCCAAGGACAGATTTATATTAGGACCTGGGTTACGATCATCCCAAATTTTTAATAATATTATTTATATAGAGAGTTTTTTATTTTCTTGGTATAGAAATTTTTTATTTTCTTAGTGTATATATATATTATTTGACCCATTTAAAAAAGAATATTTATAGTTGGTCTAGGGTTAAGTTTTGTTTTTTTTAATATACATTTTGAGTTCAAATCCTTTGGACGAATAATTTTCAATTTTTTTCTCTTTATTTTTTATATTCAACTAAATATATATTATGCATCTTGGAATGATTGAGGAGGTAATTAATAAATCAATTTTTTTCTCTTATTTTTCATATTTCAACTAATTATATATTATGCATCTTTGAACGATTGAGGAGGTCATTAATAATTATTTTCATTATTTTGTATGCAACCCTCCCTCCCAAATCTAAAATCCTAGATCTGTTCCTAATTTGATCGTTGCAAGTTTAATTAGTTTGATGATTGCAAGTTAAATTAATTAATGCCACTACAATTTTACTTAAAAATTTTGTTGGAATTGTTAGGGATCGTGCGATCGACAAGAGGGGGGGGGGGGGTGAATTATCCTTACAAAATATAGACAAATCTTTTATTTTGCTTTAACAAAGATATGTTGGGACCGGGTGCGTGTTGACATGGATACGGGTTCGTAATTTTAAAATTTAATTACGTGCAGCGGAAGGTTTAGCATAAATAATTTCTCAAATTATTTTAACCACGTATCTAGCATGCAACCTTATGTTGTAGAGACATGATCATACATTTAAAATTTTGCAGAAAGTAAACTAATTTACTTAATAACTCGTGTAACTCGAAGAAAGGGACGAGATGCAACCGTAGCGTCCCTTGGAAGCTCCGCCTCTATCTATTCGCGTCCACGCCGAGTTTTCTTCGGGATGACTTCGCAAAGCCATGAGTTTCGTGCCGACAAGAACTACTAGATTCTCCAAAGGCACGACAAGAATACCAAGAGAGAGATGGAAAGACTAACCACCAAACGAAGAACGGAATCAAGATTCCGGGAGGAAGGAAGGAGTCGCGCCCGCTTCTTCTTCTTCTTCGGCCTCTTCTTGGTGGTGGAAGCTCACGGCAAGGGGAAGGACTCTAGGGCCGACGGCACTAGAAGAGGGAGAGGGAGAGAAGGAGAGGGAGAGAGGCTAGGCAAGAATCCTTGATCTCTTGGATTGATCTCCAAGCCTTGCCTTGGTACCTTTATATAGTAGTCTCTTAATCGCCAAGTCTCCTTTTAACGGAATAAATTTAATAAGAAATTTATCTTATAAATTTTTCTATGAATTATTCCGTTATGCCAAGTTTTTATTATAACTTAATTTATAATAAAAATAACCATGTCTCCCCTTTTATTATGGAAAGAAATTTCTTTATATAAATTTCTTTATATAAATTTCTTTATCATGGTAAATCAATCCATTATTGATTTTATAAAATAAAATAAACCAATCCAAGGTTTATTTTAATTTCCATGAAAATAAATCTCTTTATATAAATTTCTTTATATAAATTTCTTTATATTAATTTCTTTATCCATAATTTTATAAAACAAATCACGTGCGGTTTATTTTATAATTTGAACCAAACAATTTGGTTCTCCCCTTTTATTGTGGCCGGCTAAACAAAGAGGGTGTGGACCCTCTTTGGCCGGCCAAACCCAAGCCGAAACCGTACGAATTAAACTCATTTAATTCGTCCAATAAGTCTTCAAAAGACTTAGCCATTTTATGCTTCCGATGCGTCTCTGAAAAATTCAGATTCGACTTATCTCTCTTGATCGGAAAATCTAATTTTCAACTCGTTTTAAATCCCTCGGATTACTCGTAGTGCGTGTGACTAAATAGGCTTTCGATTTATGTTGGTCGTCTATAATTAACCAATTATAGAACGATCATGAGTGGCACCTAGTAGTACATCATGATCCCCAATTAATTGAAAGATCAACGGTTGACCTCAGAAATTATTCTGAAACCCTTCAGCAGCTCTAATGAATCGTGCCTCATTCCCTTCACCAACTTATACTCACTTGGTTCAGGACACGGTCTATGTGTGTCAGCCCCCACTAGGCTGACTACGTCACACCTAGCCCAAGTAATGTCTTTCTCGTCCAACGGATTCTAATTACTCTCATGTTTCTGAGAGATTCATACTCGGAACATGTGATGCTCTGGCCAGAGGTTTTGAGTAACAATCCGACGATAGGCCTTGGGTATACATCTCCTCGCAAGGAGTGGTGAATCCTTTGTAGGTTGTTCAAACATCTTCGGGCACTTCGGCTTATACCCAATCATCCTGGGTCCACACCTCCTTGGAGATGCTTGCTTAAGATGTCAAAGTATAAGTCTTCATGACCAACATGACTTGAACACCGTAAGTCAAAGGAACATCGCACTTAAGCTGCAGTAAGAACTTCATTGACATATCTATATGTAGATTACCATATGAAGTTTTACAGCTAGTCACTCCAATGAACTAGTTCCCTTAACTAGCATTCATGTTTATCTCCGGACATCCCAATGTCACCAGCCAGTGAGAATCAGCTGATTAGAGAATAACCCATGCTAGTCTCCACAGAATTGATAGTGTTCGTATTTATCAATTCATCGACTAGGGACAATTTCAATACTTCACAATTGCACATGTAGAGATAATCACTAGTTGTGAATTCATCATAAATTCTCTGATGCTGTGAATTGTATTGTTGACATTCAGTAAATGAGTTTAAGATCTCAATCAAATACACGAACATGTATACTCAAATAGTGAATATTCATTTATTAAAGTAAATGATTACAATCATAAGGCTATTGCTTTAGGACACTTCTCTCATATTACTAACAAGATATACGTTAGATTACAAGCAAGATAATAACATAGGAATTAACTAAACAAAAAGAAAAGTGACACAATCAATTACTTAGTTTGCAACTAAGATGGTTACTAATCTAAGGCGAATCAAAGATCGTTCTCCAAATGTACTCCTTAGGGCTGAAAAATCTCTTACACAGAGCAGAACTTAGAAAGTAGAGGAAAACAAGAATGAAACTTGTGTATAGTGAATTGCTTGAAAGTAACTAAGCTCTTGGGGTCTATTTACAGCCCCAGTAAAGTTTATCCGATCGCTGATGTGGCCCTACACGAGCGCCCGAGTGCTTAGGGGCGCCTGTTGCTCGGGGGGTTATCCGCTTAACAATGTTCGCGAACGGCTACTTCTGGATCAACATTAGCTTCTCGGGCGCCTGTATGCACTGGGGCACCCAAGAACACGGACACCCGAGGCATAGGGGCGCCCGAGTGCAAAAGGGCGCTAGAGTTAACTTTAGTCAGCCTTTTGCTAACCAGTCTTCCGGTGGGTTTTCTTGGATGATCTCAGGTCTTCAAGAGTTGGGCTTACTCGAACCCTCCTCCGGTCTTCTCCTCGAGTATGCTTCCTCCCGGTTTCTCGTCTCTCGGACATCGCGCACATCCTTCTCACTCCACTTGCATGCTCTTCCACAGACCTCTGAGTCTCTCGAATGCACTGAGCCCGTCGGCTCTCTTCCCGTGCTATCCTTCTCGAACGTTGCGTCTTTCACTCGACTTCTTGCGCTCCTAAGCTTCTACACACTTAGACACACGGATCAAACATAAAAGGACCTAACTCAATTTGGTTGCCCATATCAAAACTCAGGGGTACTTATAGAAATAACAACAATTACAAGTATTTATAAGATTAAAAAGATAGCCTCAAGACATGTTTGATTAAAAGTTATTATTAATAATCTTAGTTATCTATCTAAGATTATGCTATTTAATTAATCATGTTTGATTTAAGTAATAAGTAATTCTCAAATAATAGAGCATGTCTTCCAGATCAGTAAATGAGAGGTATAGTTCAGAATATGATTTTCTTGCAAGTATGAAGTTTTAAGTGATTCCAAAGTTAATCAAAAAAAGTTTCCCCAGTATTTTTTTTTCCAAAATGAGTATTCTAAAAGTTAGATCAAACAACATTAGATTATATTTCATTTCTTATAATTTTAGTTATGTCATTATTAGTAATCACATAATCAACATTATACATGATACGTACTTGAACTAAACACATCCTAAAAGTTATAATTGATAAACTCAATATACATATAATCCATCTAATTTTGTAAACTTTCATGTTCCATCTTGTTCCCCTGATATAGCCTACCATCTATATTCATTTTCATTTGTTGTTTTACAAATTTATCATCAATCAGTGCATTGGATCTGTCTATCAATTGATTGATTCCTCTAAGCACTTCTGCCCGAGTATACTAGTAGTTAGTTACCTGAGTCAATTGGATTCCACTGTCTATGAATTTGGGCATTATAATCATTAAGTCATTCGACTATTATAGATAGCGTACCTTCATTCTTCTAGCTTGGTGTAGCATCAATGGACAAGATCTTACCAATTGACTAAATCGGTTGTCAACTGACAAGTCGATAAAGCTCCAACTAAAAATATTTTGATCACCAGTTTGATCGTCCTAAATTAACTCCTTAGTCAAATTAGTCCTCCAGTGGATTGGACTTAGTTATAATAAATTATAATTATCATAATGATCAAATCTCACCAAAGTCGAAGATTACTCTCGTTGTGGACTATAAGTCCCAACTCTCATAGCTCACTAGAGCTTACCTTTATACATAGAGTACATAATTATGTTCGTCTCCTGTTAGTTTAATCATCCCTTGGATATAGGGAACTCATGGCTCACTCCACATGTCATCTTCACTCTTCACCCTTAATTCTTAGCGTCCTATAATCCCTCGGATGTCTCATATCCTCCTTCTTTGGTCTCTAAAGATGTTGAGCCACTGAGCTATCAACCAAGTCCTCTTAAGTCATGCTCCGAGAGTAGCTAGCTAGCCCAAACACCACTTGAATGTTTCTCATTGCATGATCCCCCAATTGCCTTATTCAACATTCTCCTATTTTCATAAACCTCCAAGCCACTAAACATGTCACCTTGGTCACACCATGTCATTATCCACCATATAGTCAGCCTTATCGAGTTACGAGTGCCCCCTGGGGCTATAGTGTAGCCGTACGGTGATTAATCACTTTCCCAAGCATCTGCTGTTCAATCTTTAGCTACGGTGTATTTACAAGAATTTTTTCTCCAAATGAGGTGCGAACCTTAGGATGTTGGGCTTCTAGACCGCCCACCGCGAGCGCTTTCCGATTTACCCTGGTAGTCGATGAGAAATTTTTGTGGGACTAGACCGGTCACTCGAGATTGAAAAAACTTCGTTAATCATTTTTTTATCGAGTTATGAGCTCTCCAAACTCCATGTGTCTTACAAGACCTACACACTCAAATATATATCAAATCAGCATACAAAGTCAAATCTAAATCTATTGCACAAATATCAAAATACCAATAGCTGCACAATTACACCAATATTAATCTCCCCTCCCCCCTTTTGATGTTTAAAAATTCATGTAACAAAGTATAATAAAATCCATAACTACAATGGGACCCAAATCTAATTCTTCCTTCACCTAGCTCCCCATAGAGCTAGAAAATTTTCAAATATAATTCCTCCTTCACCTCTGTTTCTTTTCCATGACCTATATATGACTCATTTGTGAGTCACTTTCAGAAAGACGTCATCTTAATTTCTTATTCATGATGAACTATTGGAGGTCTCTTACAACATTAACAATTATAAATGCTTTGAAAAATAAAGAGGCAGGCTTAAAGGTCACAATGGAGAGGCATAATGTAGATCTTAATGTCTGAAGAGGAATTCCATAAGGTTGATTCACAAACAACACACCTAATTTAACAATCACTGATTGATTACTAATGGCTATCCATATGATTTATTACCAACATAAGGAGATAAACAATACCTATGATTTGGCAAGTAATAATTTTAATTAGAAGCTAGCTAGCTCTCTCTTCGGTAGATGATTTTCTACTTTCCTTCTGGTTGTCACCCCAGATAATTAGTTGTCACCCCATATATCTACAGTTCAATCCTCAGTTACGGCGTATTTTACAGAAATTTTTAATTTCAAATGAGATGTGAACCGTAGGACATTGAATTTCTGGATTGTCCAATGCAAGCACTTTTCGATTTACCCTAGTGGCCGGTGGAAAATTTCCGTGGGGCCAGGCCGGTCACCCGAGATTCGATGTTACCCAACCTCATTAATCATTTTTTTCACTTTTCTTCCGTCTCTATATGATGGACTAATTGTTAGTGAGTGTGTATTGTTATCTTGAGGTTTGGGGGTTAAAATCTGACAAAGTCAGTATACCTATCCTTCCCATATACTAATCACAATATCCCAATTAGTAACCCTTACGATGGATTAGAGAGGAACAGATCGCCTTGTACCACCTTTTTCCACTTTCCTTCCTCTTTCCTTTATTCTTTTTTGATCTTGAGAAATAAATTGTTCCAAGCTTGTTAATAAAGTTAGGAAATGACTTGTCAGGTTAACCAAAATTACTCAGAACTCCACCAACCATTTTCTTGAAGTCGCTTTGACTAATTATATTCCTTTTCACTCTCTCTATCCGTTTTCATTCTCTCATACATTTGCCAAATATCAAGGAAGAAGCTAGCGCTTAGTCCATCAACCTCTCTTCTTCTTCCTGCACTGTCTTTATCTCTCTTGAGTCACAACACATACAGAAGAAGAAGAAGAAAAGAAGAAGAAGAAGAAGAAGCCCATGCACCTACCTCCTACACTTTTATCATCCACAAGATCTTATGATGGTATCGTCAGTCGTCTTTGGGGAGGTTGCAAGCCCCGCCGACTCCCCTGACCTCTCTCTTCAAATCGGCCCTCCGAAAAGCACAGTCACCAGCGGCACCGACCTCCATCCTTCGACCTCCATCCTAACTGGTCAAGCACCGCCTCTGCATCCATCCAACCGGATGCCTTCTTTTCCTTGTAGCTGTGGCTCGACGTGGCTCCTGGGATTGAGACCGGAGTGTCCGATGGCAGGGGACTACGGCCACCACCTTCACCCCTGCGGCGAGACCGGGACGAACATCCTCCACCCCTGCAGGTCGATGAGTTCAAGGTTTATGAGGCCTCGGAAAATCAGGGCCCCCAGAATGCGGTGGACGAGCATCCTCCACGCCCGCTTCGTCCACGCCGTCGACCTCCTCGGCGGCCACGAGAGTATGCCTCGCTATTGCACCCAAACTTACTAATTCCCCTTATTTAATTCGATGTTCAATTACTGTTTAATTTAGCAATCTTTTACAACATTTTTATGGTAATAATTTGTACCTTCTTTCAATCATGGTTCGGCGTCAGGAGCTACGCCAAAGTCTATTTTGGAGCTTATGGACGTGAAAGATCTCACTCTAGCCCACGTAAAGAGTCATTTGCAGGTTACTGTTATGGTCGTTAGTCTATTCTCTCAAAATACGAAAGAGCAACAGCATGCAGTATCAAGGCACAAAAGTAGGAGGAGACCAGAAAAAAGTAGGCATCATTTCGCAATAATAAGATGAAGATTAATAATCTGGTAGAAAGCTCAATACGAGCATCTACCTCCTTAACAGTAAAATGAGAGAAATCAGAAAGAAAAAAAAATCATAATTATCTATTAGTTGGGAGGAGTAGTAGATATTTTAGCTAGCTGATCGTTTCCTTTCTACTTAACTTTTTCTTTGTTCTTCGTCCTTGTAATTTGCAGATGTATAGAACAGTTAAATCCACCGACAAACCTGCAGTTTCCTCAGGTATTCATTTACTTGTTTACTAATACACTCACTGGATTAAAAAAAAACATAACGTGGCTCTATCTGTCATTATCGATAACTGCAATCAGATTGCTCTGTTCAGGAATATTTGGAACTGGAAACAAGTCATCCAGGTATGGTTTCATTTCATCTTTGTATGTATACAAGTGAAGTTATTTGTGTGTTGTAGGGTACTTACTATATGGGTACTTACCTTTTAATTATCAAGCATGGACTCTATTACTGACTTGCATGGCAGCTTTTTCTTTTGGTCTCTCTTTTTCAGTTCTCTAAGATCTTATCGGGAGATTTAAAGCAAAAGACTAAAAAAAAAAGTTTAAAAAAACTCACCTGATAACGAGTAGATCACAGGCCTTATTTTGTGGATGCCCCACTTTTGTCAGTGAAATTTGAGGACATTAAGCTTTCTTTTTCCCTTTGGTGAGAATTAGGCACCCAAAAGGATCGTATCCTCTCACCCTTCATGCATACATGTTGTTCTATTGCTAAAGAATGTTTGACTTTTGGGTGAATGGTTTGGCCCATAAGTTGTTTATGGTAAAAGTACCATAAGGCTATGTAGCTAGGAGTTTTCTAGCAATGAAATGAGTTCTTTATGAATGGCTATTGTCACTTAAACTAAGGGAATGAATTGCCTAAGTTTAACAAGAGTATCCAGGAGAAGCCTCCTTAAGTTTTAATGGAACTTATAATAAAACTCACTATATATATAATATTAAAGGAGTTAATGCTGTTACCATGGGAGTTAGTGTAATATATATTAAAATCTATATAATACGCTACCGATTGAGTTCCTTTTACATATTGATCACTGATCAGAATGGTGTCATAGGATGACGTGTTCATAATGCACGTCATTCATTCATCTCCAAATTCACTTATTATTATATATCATAATGGGATTGGAGATTGCTCTTTTCATCAATTTGTATAAATTCTGGCTTCAAATCATTAACTTGTAATTCCCTTGGTAGATCAAGTCATTGAAAGACCAGAGCAATTTCAATGAAGAAAAGTAGGAGAAAAACACTTTTATGTTGCCCATGCATAAAAGAATCTCAAAGAATAAAATCATCTTCTCTACAATTCTCTTAATCTATTATAGCCCCCAAATACATCTTCACGTTGTCTCTTAGACTTTCTAAAGTTCCACTACAAAAAAATTACTTCTAACGACAAAAATTTCCATTTCTATTCGGTCACTATATATGTCCATAGCTACGGAATAATGATGAAATAATGGTTATCGTAAAATATTGGATCGTAAACAGTTTTTCCCAATGAAAATATCAGTCGGAATTTGTGATGGGAGTTCATTTCTATCGGAGAAAATAATGACGGAATTGAAAATCTATCGTTCTAAGTAGCAACAGAAATGTAAAATCCGTAGTTAATATAGTGATAGAAACTTCATTTTCATCGTCAATACTAAATTATAGTTCCGTTGTCAACCAACGACGGAATCATTTTTTCCGTCGCTAGTTTGTGGTTAAGATTCTGATAATCAACGACGGGACATGGTTTCCAGTGTTGATTATTGGAATTGATTACAATGCGATATCACTGATTTTATGACAGAAGATCTATTTCATCATTGTTCGACAGAATACATGATTCTGCATTGATTATCGGGCTTAAGATATCATTGATTATACGATGGAATAGTGCTTCCATCGGAATTATCGATGGAATTATGGTTTCCATTGTTAATCATTAACGGAAAACATGATCATGATCTGTCGTTGATTGTCGGAGTTAATTACCATGTGATATCACTGATTTGATGATTGAATAGTGTTTTCGTTGGTAAATATCAATGAAATAGTATTTTCTATTGGTAATTACCAACGAATGATATTTTCCGTCGGTAGTTATCGAAATAAATCACTGTTTTATATCAACTAATAGAGTTTAAGTACATTTTAATATTATATGAAAAATACTAAACCTTAAAATACCCAAGTTTTTAATGGTGTTGATATAATATTTAGAGATGCTATAATTTTTAGTATATTAAAAAACTAATCAACTTATAACTCATTCTTAGTAAAGTTTTCATCTGAGAATGAATCAAACTAATATATATGAGAAATAAAAAAAAACTTCAAAGTGACGCTAGATGATCAAATTATAACTTTTATTTATACGTTCATATCACTAGCAAGGTGTTATGGTTAAGCCAAAATCAAGTTTTGTATTCCAAGTGTGTTTCTATGATGTTAAAATATATTATCA
This sequence comes from Boesenbergia rotunda, assembly GCA_024364735.1. Classification (NCBI taxonomy): domain Eukaryota; kingdom Viridiplantae; phylum Streptophyta; class Magnoliopsida; order Zingiberales; family Zingiberaceae; genus Boesenbergia; species Boesenbergia rotunda. The sequence goes on along the minus strand of JAGFNQ010006334.1, from coordinate 1,519,712 downwards.
TGATATTCTAAAATGTAGTTATAAATAGAAAATATACCCTCCATATAAAATGTGTACCTAGAATGTGCCAATTACTTGCCAAATTTGTTTAAAATACATGTATTTCAGAATAATAAGTAATCAATTGACATAAGTGTCAACATCGAAAAATTAAATAAATATAAAAAAATATTGACCAGGTCGCAAACGAACATGGGGTGATCGGTCTGGCCCCACAAAAATTTCCCATTGATCACCAGGGTAAATCGGGAAGCGCTCACAGCGAGTGGTCTAGAAGCCTAGCATCCCAGGGTTCATGCTCCATTTGGAAAAAAAATTCCTACAAAATACGCCGTAGCTAGGGATCGAACCGCGGATATATAGGATAAATTAAATAAATATAGCAAGCACAACAAAATGATAATCTAATTGATGCACCAACTCTTAGGAGGAACTAATCATAGATGTGTACTCGACAACAACCAAGACTTATTCTTAATTTGTGTATTAGAGCTCATCGTGAAAATGCTTATGAATGTGAATATCCAAACTAACCAAGACAATCTTCAATCACAATTGGGATAAATTTTGTATAAATAGAGGCGCAATATTTAAAGAAATATATTATAGGTTGACTCAATGACAAAAGCTAAGTACATTTGAGCTTCAAAGGCAACACAAAAAACATTTAGATACACTGCAGTCCATCTCTAAACTTGGAGTTGCTCTTAGTGTTGTTAACCCAATCATGGGATATTGTAACAGTGTTGGACAATCTATTGTCGGAGATAGAGAAGAAGTTTAACTGAACTGAAGTTATACAAAATCAATTTCAATTAATCTGTCGAGATGACTTGAGCAGATAATCTCAGTCATTCAGTCTTGAAAGTTAGGTTGAGTTGCTAGGTTGTTTGGAAGATGAGGCTTTGTATCGCCAAGTTTGAAAGCAGAGTCGCCAAGTCGATAATCAGAATTGCCGAGATGGGAGTCGGAAGCCAAGTGAGATGTCGAGGTCTGCGCTCAACGCGGTTTTCTTGAAACAGATTCGCCCCACATCCAACTGTACTTCGAGGCTCTCTCGGTCATTTGTTTCGCAGGATACAGCGGCAAACCATTATCACTACCAAGCACTGGTGGATCACGGCGAACTGAGAATGCACCCGAGTGCTATCACGAGTAGTTCAGCAACACGGAGAGAAAAGAATCTGTGAACGAAGGTGAAGAAATTCTTTTACTATTGCTTTTGCTTCTATTCCTCTGCTCTTACTCACGACTTTCTTTTATAGGAACGCTCATCCCTAGTTGCAATGAATGATCAAGTTATGATCATTCGACTATTATTGCTGAAAAGTTACGAAATTAATGTCATCATTAATGAGTTTAGTTATACTCTTGAGCAGGTAACAAAAAGAGATTCAGGTGGCAAAATAATTCATTTGCTTGGGGAAATTTTATCTCGATCGGTCTGACATTCAAAGTGTGCAGGTCGTGCTCACCCTTGGTTGCAATGAATGATCGAGTTATAGTCATTCCTCGATCGATCTGACATTCAAAGTGTGCAGGTTGTGCTCGTGTACAAGTCAACTTGGTTTAGTGTAATCTCAGCCCTAGATTGGCATCCCTTGCACACCCATGCGTGAGAAAGAATCTCCCCATGCATATGTTCATAACATCAATGCATGCGCCATAATTTAAACCAACAATAAAATCAAAGGGCTCCCAATATGGGACTAAAACTCATACACAATATAAAGTCTCTTCTTCTCCATCTCTTTATTCCATTCACATTTCCAACAAACAGTACTAAGACCTTTACCCAAGTAAATGAACCTTGGCCTTATAAATACCTAAGCATGTACTTCAATAATTCCATTTGATAAGAGGGATTGCCAAGCATGTGGATATCATGATGAAGAGAGTCAGAAACCTCGTTCTCATCAATAGCTAAGTTTATACTTCAACAACTCCACTTGATAAGAGAGATGCCAAGCATGGAGTCATCCCTATCAACGAGTCTCAACCAACAACAACATTGCTCACCAATGACTAAATGTTTGTTGCAATAAATGTTGGAACTGAAAGAGACTAGAGGGGTTGAATGGCCTATCGTTCGTTTGATCTTGTTCTATCAAGAGTTAGTGCAATGGAAAAGAAATACAAACAAAAAAGCAAATAAAGAATCACAAACCTCTATTAACATGGTTTGACAACCTATGTCTCCTACTCTATGGCCTTTGATCCATAGATGGATCACCTCTCGAATCACCACAAAACTTTCTCCTTCTTGGTAAACATCTAAAGGTGGAGAAACCTCTTGCAATCCATTTTTATAATGATTTGAAAATAAGTACAAGGAAGATAAAAGAAATTGAGCACTTGAGGAACAATAACTCTAATATTAGATTGAAATTTTTGAGCACTTTCAATTACCATTTTGAGCCTTCAAAGCCCTTTATTTATAGCTTCATCCTTCTTCCTTTGATTTTGCCGTGACTCTAATTTCCAGGCTCTTTGATTAGTCAATTGAAGCCTTCATCAATTGATTAGTTAAACAATAGTCGGTATGTATTAGACTGCCATAGACCATATTGTTCTAAGATCAACAACTTTATCTATTATATGTAGCCAACTAAATTGTTCATCCAATCAACTAACTTGAACTTAGTTGACTAATGAATTGGCTAGCTTCTGAACAGAAATATTCTATTTGTTTCTATTCAGTGCTGAGTTGATTGGCTCCAAAATTAGTTGGCTATCTAGTTGATAGATCCCCAAATTAGAGTACCTCATTTTGTTCATAGTTTGAGGTTTGTGGTTTAACGAGACCTAATAGAGTATTAGTCGAACCATCACTCAACATCCTGTTCGATTGTTATCCCAAAAAGAATACCTCAAACTGTTCATGGTTGGGAATTCAGAGTTTGGTAAGTTGATTAATCAAGATCATGATCAGTCAACTAATACCTAAATAGAAATAATTTTTTTTATTTTTGTTTAACTCTCAACTCCTAACTATTTGATTGAAAAACTCTTTCAATCAATTGTTTTTTTGACTCCAACCACTTCCAAAGTTGACTCCATTTCTAAGTATAGTACCACCTATATCCCAAATACAAGTGCACCCAACTCTCCTCTAAGGAGGTTACCTTTGCACCAAGAGACTCTCCATCCCTTTGAGACTTTGTCATGCCAAGAATCTTCCTAGCTTACAAGTCTTCCATTCTTAGAGACTTTGTCACCTACCGGGCACTTTGCCTAGTATCTTGTCACTTGACCTATTAAGATTTCATTTGCCATATATTCGGTCCTCAACTTGCTTGGGCTTCCTCATGCTAAGTATCTACTCCTCATCAATCTACTTGGTCTTCTCATTTGCAAAGTAAATAATTCTCTTTTTATGGATAAGTAAATATCATTAACCACTAAAATGATGAACAAAGGAGTTCTTGAACATCTTTCATGTCCGATGAAGTGTCAAATCTGAAAAGATATTCAATGATCTATATACATGTATTTGTATTTTCCTGTAACTACTCTTTACATCAATTTTTTCTCCTTCAAAATGGTTTCAACTCCTAGCATGCTAAATATGATGGACCATAAAAGACATGGCTAAATACTAAGCTTTTAGCAAAATATGAGTCTTTCTAAAATGTTGCTTGAAGACTCAGAACATCCTCCTATAGGATGCCATCTCTTTGTGCATCCGAAGTCAATCCTTTACCATCCTCCATATCTGAGTTGTCATGAGGAATCTAAAGAAGATGTGCTCCTGTCTCTCTACTTAACTCCCACAAAATATGCATGCTTTGTCTAACACATGGTTGTCGGTCCCTTGTAAGTAGCCTCCCATGGCTAATAGTTATACTGTGAATGCATGGCTAGGTTGAACATAGGACTTTCATATTGTGGTGGCCCAAGCTTAATTTCTTCACTCTTGGCTGCTTGAAAAACTCATACACTCAACAACTCTTCGATATAGTCGTGTATAGTATCTTACCAAGCACTATATTGCTGCTAAGGGAGAGCCTATGGATGTTAGAATCTCATCATGAATCAGCAACAACTTCTTGATTAATAGGGAATTCGTGTCTCGCTTGCCATATCGATATATCTACTTTAGCGCAAGTATGTGTGATGAATCCATTTGATCTATAATGAGTCCTGCTTTTCCTGTATGCACAAGAGGACCTTAGATAGTAATATGTTAATTCTTGACCTACTTCAACTTCCATTTATTAAGTATCTAGTCTTCAGTGACCAGACATTCACCTTGTAAGTATCTAACCTTCATTGACCTATTGAACTTCCACTATTGCACCTACAATGCATATCAAATTTTCTGCACCTGCACACATATAAGATTAATAATTATTTTCTAACTTAATATTTCACCAAACATAAAACACGGCATGCAAGCTATATACTAAGAGCACGATTGCACCAAAAAAAAAAAAAAAGAGAATCATGTCTATTTGTTCATTCTTTTGGTATATGTGACATGGGTAATTGGCCCTAATACAACTATGAGATCTAAGGATACTGTTATACAAAATCTAATTGTAAGGGAATCACATTTATGCAATCATACATATTGTTAATGAAGTTATTATTTTACTATCAGTTATACTTTCATATAATTGCTAGATTATAAAAAAAATATTTTAATAGTACGGATAAATCAATTATAATATGAATTGATTGAAAATCATGAAATATATATTCTACTGTTGAATGTCCTTTGTTATACAATTTTAAAACAAAATATATCAATTTTATGGTATGGCCTGCTATCTTTTTAATATTGATAGAGAAGATAATCTTACACCTATATGTATCAATATCTAGACAAGTGGATAAAAGAAATATATGAAATAATCTACCAAACTAGCTTGTCATAAGAATCCATTTGATAATTTATCCAGTAGCTAGAGGGTTTCTTATTAAGGATAATTTGAAATTGATTGTTTGATTTTAGATTAACATGGCCATTTCATAAGAGAACTAACACCGGATAAAATAGTGATTATTCCAGAGGTTGGAATTAAGAGATAATTTATGTAATGGAATTAAGAGATAATTTATGCAATTAAGATACATGGGGAAAATTAAATTAAAATATATTTACTAATTAAATTTTAAATTTACATTATGAGGAGAGTTTTGGGCTAATTGGATGATGTATGTACTGGTCGTCCTCATATTAACGACTTTCACAAATTAAGAATTAATCTTAATACAAAAAAACTTCTGATTTTGTGTGTTTAATCCTTACATTGCAGGTGCAGAAAAAAAGGTTAAAAATTGCTACACTACTATTTAGAGTGTGTAATCATTTATTATTTCTGCTAGCGGCAGCTCTTTGGAGTGACTTATATATCTTGGGAATGATCAGTCGGATCTTATAGAGATATCCATGGAGTGATTTATCTTTGGAGTGATTTATCTATCTTGGGAATGATCAGTCAAGTCTTATAGAAATATCCATGGAGTAATTTATCTTTGAAGTGCTTGGGAGCGATCATTCCATTGGAGAAAAATATCTTGTATTGTGTCGTAGTTGGGAATCGAACCATGAATATTAAGAGACTACATAGATACCCTTTTGTTGTATGTAGCCTGTGACAGTGTATAATAATTAGAGCAAAAAATGATAATACTTGTCCCAGATAGCCTAATATCCTTGGCCCTCAGTTATATATAGACAAGTAAATCATGAGACATTTTGCCCTAGCACAACGACTCTTTACATATGAGAGCTTAGGCACCCAACTAGATATTTTATACATACTAGAAATTGACCTCAAGATCTATTACAGCAAAATCAACTAAAAAAAATTACATTCATTTCTGTAAAAAGGTACAGTTGATCCCGGGTGTCCCACATGACTTGCTCCATAATCATTGTAAAGGGATAAATTAAAAAATTAAATAAGTTATCACATAAAAAGATATTTTTTTCTAATTTTATCGGGAATCGATCCTTGCTTGATAACCAACTCAACTATATCCAAAGGGCAAAATATATAAAGACAGCACCCACCGTGGGGCACAGCATTCATTACATTCAGACAGAGTTGCATTCATAGCCCAAAATCACTTTCTCCACTTTAGTGTATATTTTTGTTCATTCATATCAACTTCATCTTACTTGCATGTCTTCTAGGAGGCATACTCATACCATGTCTCAACTAAAATCAAGTCATTATATGATCATTAGGCGGAGGAGGATTCCAACAAGGAGAAAGTGCAAGAAGAGAGAAAAACTTCGATCAGAGTTTTGTAATATCATGGTAACTAGGATAATTATGCCCATTAACCTCATCTAAAATGACATCAACATTGCCAAAAGGCCATCATCGATAAGGAATACTTCCATGAAGCTTGCTCGTAACTTGCTTAAAAATGTTTGAGCTCGTCCAAATTATACTTTTTCTATATTCAATGTTTGTTTAAATTAATTCCTACATTCAGCAGAGTTCAGACAGACACCAAACAAAAGAGGATTTCAACAGATGAACTTGGATCGTTATCCTCAACTCTCTCATCACAGATCGAGGTATACGTTTCAACTTTGATTGTTACATGAATCCGACTACAGTTCGTGTGCTCATTAACTTAGATTTCAAAACAGGATGCTGTTAATCCTTCCAGATCGAATGACACACGTTCTTCTCATTGCGATGATAGAAGTCCTAGTTTGGAGTTTTGCTTGGGAACTTCAAGTAGGATCAATTAACCGGTGTTGGAGTGGTACAAGCATTTTATTCTTCAAGGTGTTTGTATAAATAGAGTGACTTGGTTCCTATGATCTGAGAAGTCGAAGAACATGCATGCAACTTTCTTATCTTTCTTTAGCAATTGATTTCATGTGTGAAACAAATACTATCAGCCAAGATGATCGGTGAAGAAGTTCCAATAGAAGCTAAAGAAAGAACAGAATATTTTGCATATGAAAGCTGTGCTTGTTATGTTGGTGAACACTGAGATCATGACAAAGAAAGAGCTGACAATGAATTGCCATGACAAAACACATGTTGCAGGTGCAAGTGCTTAGACTAATTAAGAAGCATATTAATTTATTGTCCTTGTTACACCTAAACAAGCCACACGGGATGACCCTCATATTGTTCTTTCGAAGATCATCCTTTCACCTCACTCCCTCTAAAAATATGAACAAATCGACAACAACCTATAATAGCTTAAGGGGGAAAAATATCCCTAGGATATAGTACAGATGATAGGTGCATAATATTTCTAACGTAATGATCAAGGATTAATTTTTGGGATATGATGCTTCCTCATCATGTGTCTTTCACATGTGTACTTGGCCCCGGGGCTATGGTACAGTGGTAGGGTCGCTAGTAGTTAACCCATGTATCCGCGGTTTGATCCCTAGCTACGGTGTATTTTGCAGGAATTTTTCTTCCAAATGGGGCGCGAACCTTGGGACGCTGGGCTTCTAGACTGTCTATCGCGAGCGTTTTCCGATTTACCCTGGTGATCGGTGAGAAACTTTCGTGGGGCCGGGCCGGTCACCCCAGGTTTAATTTGTCTGCTGCCTGGTTCATGTAATTTCACATGTGTACCTGAATTTATCTCTTTCCATATCTATGAAACCGACTCTAGGAGGACCGTTGGGACAACGAACCTACCTTTTTAGGGGGAAAAAAAAAATCTACATAGCCTCTTTGAAATATGAACAATCAAGTCACCCCTCATTACAAGATCGTCAGAAATATTTTTAGATTGGTCTAAATGTTATCTTGGTGGCAAAAGATGATTCGTTCGCCCTCAACGTCCCCGTCAATCCATCCCAAAATCAATACGGAAGAGATAAATCACGAAGGATCTAAATGCTATCTTGCATCCATATATCATTCAACAACAATCATCGATAAATTTCAAAACAAGGTTAACATTCTTCCTCACAACATTCTTATGCTGACAAGTGTATTAGTGAACATTTTGCTGGAATGTGATGCCATATCTACAAAGATGGCAGTAAAGAAGCATGATTGCAATCCAATAAAATTACAAAATGCCGAGAAAAAAAATCAAGATGGTTAATCCTTAATGATAGTAACCATTGTAGTCACCTCATCTCAAATGAGAGAGAGGTAAAAATTAGCAGGAGTAACAAATGCATCTAGTTGTCACAATAGCATCATTTACAAATTAAAGCCACTACAAGAAATCAGGACTTACGAAAATATCGGTCTCTGAAAATCATTTTTTCGTTCCTAAAAATAATTTGAGACAAAATATTCCCTACTGATCTCATCACCTCCTCATCATTGCCGCATCCATCTCCTCACAGGAAAACAGAACCGAACACCATCTTCAACTGGAGCTTAGGGTTTCCCTTCACTAGAAAGCAAACTTCTCGAATCAACCCACAACAAGATCATTTCTTCATCTGGATTTCACAGCCATCTTTGCCAAGCTTGGGTATCTCCCTTTGATGAATTGATTAGATCATTTGGGTGTTTGATGTGTTGGTTGTTGATTGAATGTATTAGATTTTAATTCCATGTTTAAGATTTCATGTATTTAGTTTGAATTGAATGATACTTGTGTTGTGTTCGATGTAATTGCCCTTATGTTTCCATAGTCTTGTTAATACAATTTAGAAGGTTGAATTTCTGCATTTAATTGGCTGTTATGTTGCTATTCCGTTAGATCATTAGATGTTGGCAGGATGGTTTTATGTCTTGCTTTTGTTTAGATTAGATTAGTTAAATGCTTTTCATTGAATGTTGTGTTTCCTTAAATTCATTGCAATTATAATTTAGGTTAGATTAGGATATCTTTCAATTGTTAGTCTCAAAATTAAATCAAAACAAAAACCTCAGGTCCAAATAAATTGATCATAAGATTTATCATGAATCAGCTACGTTACTTGTGAAGATGACCTGAATTTCCCTATGCTACATTAGTTAGGGAGTTTGGTATTAATTTGAATTGCCATTTGTAGAACAACAACGGCGCCAAAATTGATAACACTTTTATGTCGTACTACGGATAACAATTCAAATTAATACTGAACCCCTATATACTAATACAATATAGAGTAACTCGGGTCGTCTCTTACAAGGAATATAGCGGATGATGATAAACTTAGGATCAATTTATTTGAAAATGAGTTTTGATTCATTTCTAAGGCTAACAATTGAAAGACATCCTAATCTAACTTAAGCTACAATTGCAATAAATTAAAAAAAAAGCATATAGCATTCAATGAAACTTAATCATTCAACAAATCTAATCTAATATCAACTAAAGCAAGACATAGAAACTATCTTACAAGCATCAAATGATTCAACGGAATAATAACATAACAACCAATTAAATGCCATCTAACAATGAAGAAATTAAACACCCTAAAATGCATTAACCAAGACTATGAAAAAGTAAGGAAGTTCCACCAAACACTTGACAAACGTCAATCAATTCAAGCAAATGCATGAAATTTTAAGCATGTAAGTTGAATCAATTATCATCAATCAACATGAGGATCAAACCAATACATCAAAACATCAAACCAAGCTTGCGGAAGAAATGTTATGATCCGGATTGGATGAAGGGGCTGCCGTGATGAGATCGCTGCCTTTGGAAGCTTCGGATGGGCTGGTCTCCGATGAGGAAAACGAATCGATCTCCGGTTGCTTTCCATGATGGGAAACCCCAAACATTCAAGAAGAACAGGAGGTATGGTCGGAAGGTGGGATGTCGCAATGATGAGGCGTCGGTGGAGGGGAGTCGCCGACAGCCTATGAGGAGATGGATGACCGGGTGAGAAGGGAATCCCCTAGCTCTCCGGTGTTGGCTTGCGACGGAGGATGAATAGGTGGCCGGAGGAAGGGAATCCCCTTTCCTCCGATGGAATGAAGTGGAAGGAAGAAGATGAGATGTGTTGCCGATCAAATCTGGATGGAGGGGTCACTTGTTCAAATCTGGATGTGTCGCCGATCAAATCTGGATGAAGGGGAATCCCCTTCAGTCCTACACCCCCGATGGGATGGGGTGGAGATGTGGAGATCGCCTCTTGGATCCGGGTTCGGCTATTCTTTCTTGGATTCGGATTGAAGATTGAATTGGATTGGACTCAAGTGGATCCGAATTTGCTTGGAGAGATGTGGATGGGGCTTGAGAGATGGTAAAATACAATTTGTTTACTCTTAACGTCCCATCAATCCATCTCAAGATTATGAAAGTTACTAGTCTTGAAACGGCTTGAGATGACTCTTTCAAGGAGATTCAAATCCAAATTGATTTGTTTTAATTGAATCAAGTCGCAGGAATAAATCGGGCCAAGATGAATTGAGTTCCAAATTTGTAAAATTACACATCTAAATATGTCATATATTGTTGTTGCCTTCATATGCTAGCACGACGATGCAACGAAGCTGGAGACAGGGTGAGACTAGCGGCGGCGAGGCGAGGCTAGCGGAGGTAGGGCGGCGCGGCGAGGCTGGTAGAGGCAGGGTGGTGCGGCGAGAGGCTAGCGGCGGTGACTCTCTTGCAAGCAAACAACAGATTTGTTCATTTGGGACTTTGGGTGAAAGTAAATTAGGTTTTTGATATTTTTTTCAATTTTTATTTTTAGTAAGAAAACAAAATTGAAAAAGGAGAAAAAAATAAAAAAATGAAAAATAAAATAAACCAAGTCGGTTTGATCGGTTTTTTCGGTTCATCGGTTCCCGTCCGGTTTAGAACGGTTCACATCCGGTTCTTGAGTACCTGATTTTCAGAGTCAACTCGAATCGGAAATCTGATCGGTTCCCGGTTCAACCGGTTTGACCGGCCGATCCGATCCGATTTTCAGAACACTGCTATTACCTGCACACATATAATAAGATAAAAAAATATTAAATTTGATTTAATTCGATTAATTTAAGTATTATGTAATAAATAAGATAGGTGCACTTAAAAAGTATATATAATAAATTTGTTAAGTGCATTTAATAAGTATTAACAATTTATGAATGATATTTTATGATTTTTAAAGTGAATAAATTAGGTTTGTTATGTAGTAATTTGCTTGCATTGAAAAAAATAGGGAAAAAAATCTCATGCAATTATTATTCCCTATTTGCTAATAATCCATTTTTCCAATAATGTTTAACTCCATAATGATTTATGATATAATCTATTTCATCCATAATTTATTTTTTATACGTAACAATAAAACACATTTCAAAAAAGAAAAAAGAGCAAAAAAAAAATTGTTAATCACCAGACAAGGGAGAAAAATATAGAGTATTGACCAAAGAATGAGTAAAATAAATGATCAACTAATTATAAAATTCTACGAAAAAATAAAATTCCATATTATATTGTAGCTTTATATAGAATTTTTCAGAGAATAAATAATTTTAATTAATATATAATTAATTGATATTGATGTTGGAATAGGCAAATGAGTTGTGGTAGAGCAAAAATGGAGAACTGAGCAAAATCAAAGCATCATATTGCACAAGATTAAAGCATCGCATGCACAAAATACGCATGTGCAGCGTGATACAACCTGGCAATAGTTATTCTATTAAATGCAAATTCTTGATCAAACGGACCGATAGTTTGGAGATGGGTGTTGTTATTTTAAAATTTTAGGAGTCAAATTCTAACGAAATCAGTGTGTCCGTTTTTCTCACGCGTTAGTTATAGTATTCGAGTTAATAGCCTTCGTGATTTATCTTCTTCGTATTGACTTTGGGATGAGTTGACGGAGACGGTGAGGACGAACGAATCATCTTTTATCACATATTAAATGTAAATTCTTAATTAATAAATTTATTTTATTTTTTTTAATAATAATTAGCCCCAATAAAATTGAGGTCATAGATATAGACATTAGTGGCCTATGCCTTAAGCCAGCCCGGTTGAGAGCAATGCTTTTTTAAATACGAATTAAATTTTTTAAATATATTTTTTTCATAAAAATCACTTTTAATATATAAAGTTAAATTAATATTTAAGGACATAAATATAATTAGGAGAATTAGTTGAACATGTAAAAATTAATTTTATATTGATTCATCAATCAATTTTGTCTAAAATTAACATTGATAAAAAAAATTAAATATGTCGGCTGATTTATTCAAAATTTTAAAATTTCGAACGGAGAGAAATTAATTTGACTAATAAAAAAATCAATATTAAGGGTAAAATAAGAAATGAGTATATGATTTGGCCATTTTGAAACTTATCTATCTATTTTGGTAATTTTCAAAACTTTTTTTATGCGGTTGAGTGAAAAATCGTTTTCTAAAAAAATAATAATAAAATTCCATAATTGATCCACCATTGGGTTATAGGAGATTACTGAACCACCTAAACGATTTGTCTGTTGTGTTTGTGCTACACATAAACTGTGATAGCTATTTAGGGGTGTCAATTCGGGTAGATCGGATCAGATTCGGATTGGGTTGGAAATTTTTTTTTTTTAACTCCCAATCCGAACCCGACCCGAATTCGATTTTAACCCGAAACCCCCAAATTTGAATCCGAACCCGACTAACCCGACCTGACCCGAATAATCCGAAAAATCGATTCAAAACTTCTTTTTTCGCCATTTTCCCTATAATTTTTCACTTTTATCTCAATACTTCATCATGATCATACTATATTGATATTAATATACATAAAAATATCTTAATTTTTAAAATAAAATTTGATTTAATCCTAAAAAATCCATAAAATATTAAATTCGGATCAACCCTAATCCGACCCGAACACAGCCCGAAACCCCCAACCTGAACTCGACCCGAACCTGAAAATTTTCAACCCGAACCTAATTTTTTCGGGTCGATTCGGGTTGGGTCGTCGGGTCGTGTTGATTTTTGACACCTTAACAAATTATGCCCCCACGGGCTGGATCGGATGGTAAGTCGTCTGATCATTAACATGGAGGTCACAGGTTCGAGGGTCGTCAGTTGCGCACGGGGATAAAACTTTGGTTTGCTGGCATTAATTCCCTGGGGCGGGTTGGCGGGGGTGGATTGGCGGGGGCGCTGGGTTTCGCCTTTTACTTTAACAAATTATGGTAACGTTGAAATATAAATAATTTATTAAATGTACTTTTTATATTTGTTTAATGCAAGAATAAAATTTGAAAAAAGAAGTCTTTTTAAAAGACGAATTGCCAAATTTCCCTTCTTCTTTATTGTATTATTACTAATCCAATCTCGGAGACTCACCATCTTCAGTTGCTATTAATGCTTCTTTAGGTTGCCTATGCCACTTCCGATAACAATCGAATCCTCCAAGTCCAAGCAGCAGCAGTCGTGGGTGCGTCTTTGTCCTGTTGCCATGCTTCACTGTCTCCTCCATTCCCATCTCAACGCATCTTCTCCTTTCCATCACTTCTCCCACCATGGCAGGCCCCTCGCCTCGTCGTCCAAAGCCTTACTCCTGCCTCCCATCCCTTCCTCTTTCAGGGTGCCCAAGCTCAAGTCCTCGCACAGCGGGAGTTGCCCAAGGGTGACCTCTTCCTTGCTCGAAGCCCCTGTGATCTGGGTCGGCAGGCTCTGCATCTTCTACGCCCTTCTCAAGGCCGGCCTCGCCGGATCGCAGTCCAACCCGTTGGTACCTTCGGGTATTTGGAACTCTTGCCTGGATGATTAAGCTATTCGGTTTCCTTGTTGACGCTTTCCCCTATGGTTGCAGATTTGAGCAACGATGGTGACGATTTGGGATTTGCCCACTGGATTGGGATGCTACGGGGTAGATCAGGTTTGTGGGGCTTCAGCTCTTCTTTTCCTTCGGCTAAATCTTGATCTCAGGTTCTACAAGTTATCTAGATCGCCTTACTTAAAACACCTTCCTGAAAGGAAAAAGAGGATTCACTTTTGCGGTCAACTTAGCTCAGAATTATTTGGATTCTCATGTCGAGAAATTTTCATTTTGACGTATTTTGTCTGCCATTTGACACTTTATTTATTGGCAACTTATAAATTCATCTGAAAGATAACCAGCAAATATTTAGACCTAATGTGGAATAATTAAGTACATACAAGATGCAGTTTATCCTTTTATTTTGTTTTCCCATCAAGTTGATAGAATTAAATACAATTATGCTGGAAACATCAGTTGCAGATATATTTGAACTTCCACAAATACTGAGCTAACCTAAAAATGTCAAATAATGCATTTATTCTAGAACATTATTGGGTATCATCTATTTCTTTGTGCCATTGTGCTTAAAACTTAGAATTGTCTAAGCACAATGGTTCAATTAATCTTCCTCGCTTGGTTACATATCTAACACTTATTTTGCACTATAGTTTAGTTCTTAGGAGTCTTTAGATGGAATAAAAATTAGTTTGGAGCTCTATCTTGCAAACTTCTTTAACAAGATTGAATAATCATCTATGCTGCTGTAAAGGCTTAAGGTGTGAGAGGTAAATGGAGATCAAAGCAAATATTATATTGTGTAGTTACAAGAGATCTAAATGGCATGGGTGCACTGTGATAGATCTTACAGGGAGCTAAAATAGCATGATAATACATGCATAATCATCTGTAATAACTGGGATGCCTGGCTTGTATTCCTATTTGTAAAGAGGACAACTAGTTTCTAGTTTGTTATAAAGTATTAGAGTGCATTTTCTTACTATCAAACTGTTGAGCTAAAAATTAAATTCAAACATGTTTTACATGTTAGATGCGACTTTATCTTATTTGCTTCCCTGATATCCATGTTGGCTGTGCTAACAATGCTTATAGTGGAGATGAGGAAAGAAAGGCATTTTGTCAATAGCAATGAAAATATATCGAGACTATTAGGAGCTTCAATGATTATTATATGGGCATAGGTTACATATGAATTGCTAAACTAACATGATGATTTGATTAAAGCATAAAAGTATTATTTTGTGTATTTGAACAGAAAGGGTCTCCTTAACTAAATTTTTCTAGTAATATTTAATTAAAAAATCCACATAAATAGCTCTTTTTTTCAGTGGTTGAGTAAATTTGTTGTTCGTATCTGAGTTTTAAAAAGTGGTCGATATGCTTGAATATGCCTATGTAATTACATATCGATTTAACTTTCAGTCAATTCATCCATTTGTAATTAAATACTAGATAAGGAGATGATGCATATACTTTAACCTTAATCTAACATAAAGAATGAATGAATGTAAGAGAAGGGAAGAAATACTTAACTGAAAAACATATAATAATTTAAATGAATGATTATTTGATGTTTTTTGGGACATGATGATGCCTTATTAGGACAAGGCCGGGCATGAAGTGAGTTGCAAAGAGAAATGAGAGCTGATAAATTATTGCCACCGAGAAGCTTTAGATGAAAAGGGTAAGGAATTTGATGATTACAAGGAATCCAATGATGTGTGATTGATTAAAAACTGCCAATATTACACATTAGTTTAGGTTTTTTCTGCCTAAGCATTCTCTTGTTGTCTATGTCGACCTCTTGGAAATTTTAGTTTGTTCCATTTTTATTAAATATTGAATAAATTCAAAATAATTTTATGGTTTATTTATTTTGACTAAGTTCTTGATGGCACTGGAATTATATTTCTATCCTTTCAATCACAAACACGTTGATGACGACTGTATATAAATTGGTGTATACTTCCATATATTACACAAGCACTAGCAGCAATCTAACTGCTTACATATTGATATTGTTAGATACAGAGTATGATTTATTCAATTTTGAGTAAATTCAGGTGATAAAGAGGCAACTGATCGGAGGAAGCTGGTTAGGAAGTGGCACCCAACAACAAAGGGTACCTTAAAGAGAAATTACAGAGTACCTTCGAAGGCTGAAGGCCAAAGGCTTCTACGAGCCGTTGCATCATTGCTTTCTGAGGATGATAATTTTGTGGATGCGACCTCACACAAAGTAATAGATAACTTATTCTGCTTATCTAGTAGTTATTATTGTCTGTTTCTCCATGCTCACATATTGATTTTATCCTTTTACCAATTCTTAAGAAAAAGTGAAAGAAGTTGATCAATATACGTCCTTTCGCCTGATCTACTTTTTATGCAATTGACAAATAACTAGAGTTCTATAAGATGATTATTGAACCGTAACCGTTATGGGCATGTAGGGTTGTCAGATACGAAGGGAGAGCGCGCATGGAGAAACTGTTTGTTGCAACAATGTAAGAGCTCTATTTGATGAACTTCCCACTCCACATCTTGTCGTTGAGATCACAGCGTTTCCTGCTGGACCACTTACCGATAAGGACTACGTTAAGGCTGAGAAGCTAGAGAGGGTTCTGAGGTCTGGATCTTCCATCTGAAACGAGAGCTTTGCTCGATGTAAGGTTTTCTGTACATAGACTAATGTTGTGACTGGCTCTGGTTATTTAACAAATTGACCATGCTAAGCTCGAACCCTCCTTATGCTTTTTTTTGTTATGTTCAGGCAAAACGTTTTCTTAGATGCTTTAGTTTATCATCGTTCATCTTTATGATTCTTGATACTGATGAAATACTTGATTACACTACTAAAGGTTACAGTTTGTGCTCGGATAATAGGTTGTTACAGAACTGCCGTACCGGAGCATAACTTAGAGGATCATACATTGTACATGGGGCTATATATATGTGAGTGTTTCTCTGGGTTGGTTGATGCTTTAGCATGAGGGCTAGTTGGCAAGTTTTATGTGTATGACTCCATGATGTGGCTTTTTACAATTTGATTGGTTCACATGAAAAGTGAATTCGAGGCTCTTACATAATTCGATGATGTATGACAATGGGAGAGTAGATGCGGCCTCATGGAGCTTCAAATTCTTGCTTACCATACTGTTAGACACGGGCAGCTGTATTTGGAGCCGGGGAGGATGTTCATATCAGTTGCAGAAATATAAAGGGCTCCTCGGTTGCTCTTGTAGTCAGTTGGATAAGCATCTCAAACTCCATCGATTATAGTAAAAACGTGGAATCTGTTACATCAATGGTCTTACACGATCTCTGTATGATTGAGTGGAAGGATGATTAATCGTTATACTAAATATTTACGATTTGATCTCTTGCTACGACGTATTTGTAAAAAAAAAATTTCAAATGAGGTGCGCATTTTGAGACGTTAGGCTTTTGGATTGTTCGTCGTGAGTATTTTCTGATTTATCCTGATGACAGGTAAAATTTTTTTATGAAATCGAATCGATCGTCCGAGATTAAAAAAATCTTATTAATCTTTATTCTTTTTTACACAATTGATCTCATAAGTTATTTATGAGAAAAAATTAGAAAATTATAATTAATCCGAGAAGAATATTTTTTTTTTCAATTTTATCTAGATTCGAATCATTATCCAATATAATAATATCTACCTTGCAGTGTACAACTCAACTAACGTCCCAGAGACCCCCCTGCTCCACCAAACACTGTAGCTCAACAGCTTGGATAGTTGACCGTGGAGCACCGTTCCCGCTTCAATAGATCAAGTGACCCCAAGTTTCCTTGATGAGTCAATGAATTGAATCCTCCATTCGAGGTTCTTGAGTTATGTGATACTCAGGTTCGTCTACCGCGGGCGTTGACATAAATTCTGAGACGTTGGACTTTTAGATCATTCACTATGAGTGTTTCTCGATTTATTTTGACAGTCGATAGAAAATTTTTGTGGGACCGAACCGGTTGATCCAATTTCGCTTGTTACTGCTTCGCTATTATTATTATTATTATTAATTTTTGAGTTAGGTGACACTCAGACCGCCTAAGTGTTGGATATGATTTTGCGATACAAAATCAAGGTGCCATCGATCGTTGAAATATGACTTCAAAATCGAAGTCTACGTTTCACGCAGATTAATTTAGACTATTAATTTGCTCAAAACCGATTATGGGTGAATGAGAAATTAATGGCGAAAGGTTGTATCCAAAATACATATTAAGAAAGGATGGGGTTTTTAGTCCCACATCGCTTACCGAAGCAAGCCAAAGCTTCCTTATATATGTTGCTGTGTTAATATAGTTAACACAACAAGCACAGGAGCTCTCTAGCCATGGGCGAGCAGGTGCTCGCACCTGCGAGCCCGCCGCCCGCCACACGCGCAATGGGCGCTTTGTAGGCGTACTTTGCACGATCCAATGGATCTGATCAAAAGAGATCTGAAGAGTTATAACTCTTCAGATCTGATGGATGAGATTAAACCTTTTCCAAAGGGTTATGTCTTTTTGATCTGGACGATCCAGATCACTCCTCACTAAGGGTTACTTACCTCTTCACCAACTATATAAAGATCCCTTCTCATTTGAAAATTTATCTCATTCAGAATTGCATTTCTAAGCATAGCATTCAAGCATCCTCTGCATAAAGAGTTCGAAAAACCTGCGATCAAGTTCGCCGGTCTCGAAATTTGGAGTGCTACTATTTCGAGACGACGTCGTTGTATCTTGGGAACGAATTGCTGCTATCCGTGAGCACCTGTAGCGGAGCAATATCGTTTTACGGAGATAGTGTCGAACACTAGCCTCGACGTACAAATCAGTTTGCCTACCGGCAGCAACCTCCCGGAAGTACGACAAGTCGCAAACCGACTATGTCAAATACCGAGGACGGACAACAAATTCACAAGCGTAAAACGATATCAGCAAACTGATATGACGAGGATCAACGACGTTCCAACCGCCATCCCTCACGCCGAGAAGCCGGAGAAATTCAACGGAGCCGACTTCAAAAGATGGCAGCAGAAGATGCTGTTCTACTTAACCACGCTAAACCTTGTACGGTTTCTGCGTGAAGACCCGCCAGCCGCTACGGAAGACAATTCCGGTAGTAACGCTGCTCGCGATGCGTGGTCTCATGGTGACTTCCTGTGCCGCAATTACGTTCTGAACGCGCTGGACAACGCGCTATACAACGTATATTGCATGATCGAGACGGCCAAATCTCTGTGGGAATCACTAGAGAAGAAGTACAAAACCGAGAACGCCGGACTGAAGAAATTCATCGTCGGCCGGTTTTTGGATTTCAAAATGGTGGATTCCAAGAGCGTCACGTCTCAAGTCCAAGATATGCAACTGATAATGCATAATCTGGACGCCGAAGGCATGCCATTGAACGAGTCGTTCAAAGTAGCTGCGGTAATCGAGAAGCTCCCTCCGTCATGGACAGATTTCAAGAATTACCTAAAGCACAAGCAGAAGGAGATGGGACTTGAAGACCTTATCTTGAAGCTGCGAATAGAGGAGGATAATCGAAAATTATCCAACCCTAAAGGAACGAAGCGGACAATCGAAGACATGTCCAACCTGGCAGAACCAAAAGCCAAGAAGCCGAAGCAAACCAAACAGAAGGCTCAAGGCAAGAAGTTCAAGGGCTCCTGCTACAACTGTGGAAAAAATGGACACATGTCTAAAGACTGCAGATGCCCAAAGAAGACAACCAAGAGTCCGAAGAATGTTGCGAACCAGGTCGCAACTTCCACTGACATTGATCTCAGTACCTTGGATCTCACTGCAGTCGTGTTTGAAGCCAACCTGGTGGACAACCCGAGGCAGTGGTGGATCGATACTGGAGCAACCCGCCACGTCTGTTCCGACAAAGCGCTGTTCTCCAAGTATACCCCGATAAGTGGAAGAAAGCTCTATATGGGCAATTCCATGACATCCCCGATCGTTGGACTCGGGAAAGTAGTTCTTAAAATGACGTCCGGGAAGGAGCTAACTCTCATTGATGTGCTCCATGTTCCAGACATCAGAAAGAACTTAGTTTCTGGATCGGCACTTGTCAAAGCTGGATTCAAACTAGTGTTCCAGTCCAACAACTTTGTACTAACGAAGAACGGTGTCTTCGTAGGCAAGGGATATATGGAACAAAATCTGTTCAAAATGGTTGTAATGACTGTACATCGTGAATTTAATGGTAATAAAATAAAAGCTTCCAGCTATGTTGTTGAGTGTTTTTAATTTATGGCATGATCGTCGGCATGTTAAAATAATACACTAAAACGTCTCGTTAAGCTAAATTTATTACCGAACATCGATTTACGATAATCACAAATGTGAAGTGTGCGTGGAAGCGTAAAATGACGAGACTACCTTTCACTCGGTGGAAAGGTCAACGACTCCTCTAGAATTAATACATAGTGATCTATGTGATTAAAATTCGTGCAAACTAGAGGAGGTAAAAGTACTTCTTCACTTTTATCGATGACTGCACGAGGTTCTGTTATGTCTTTCTTTTAAGAAGTAAAGACGAAGCCTTAGAAGCTTTTAGAACCTATAAAACAAAGTTGAGAATCAACTTGAAAACGAATTAAAACAATTCGTAGCGATAGAGGTGGAGAATATGGTGCACCGTTTGATGAATTCTGTCAGAATTTGGCATTATTCATCAGAACAACGGCGCCCTACTCACCCAATCGAATGGCGTTGCCGAACGTAAAAATCGGACACTAAAGAAATGATGAATGCTTTGCTATAAATTCAGGCTTACCCCAGAACTTGTGGGGGGAAGCTATATTATCAGCAAACCACATTCTCAATAAAATCCCTCACAAGAAAAATGACAAAACGCCATATGAACTATGGAAAGGCCGCGAGCCGTCATACAAATACTTGAAAGTGTGGGGGTGCTTAGCAAAGGTCGAAGTACCTAAGCCAAAGCAAGTAAAGATCGGACCTAAAACGTTCGATGCGATATTTGTCGGATATGCCCAAAACAGTAGTGCATATCGCTTCATAGTTCATAAGTCAGACATTCCTGATATTCATGTGGGTACAACCATTGAATCTCGGAATGCAATATTCTTTGAAGACGTGTTCCCAAATAAAAAGGGAAACGTTCAAAGTGATGACAACGAAAGTCCAAACGAAGATAACATTCCAGAACTTAGTTGTCATAAAAGGACTATTGACGATCAAATCGAAGAGCCACGACGGAGCAAACGGGCTAGAGTTGAGAAATCGTTCGGGCCGGATTTCATGACTTTATGTCGAAATGGACCAAGAACTTAAGTAAGCTCTCTCTGGTCCCGATGCCCCATTGTGGAAAGAAGCAGTCAATAGTGAAATCGAGTCCATCATGAATAACCATACTTGGGAATTAGTAGACCTTCCTTCTGGTACTAAACCATTAGGTTGTAAGTGGATACTAAAACGCAAGTATAAAGCTGATGGATCGGTTGACAAGTATAAGGCCAGACTTGTAGCCAAAGGGTACAAGCAAAAGGAAGGCTTGATTACTTCGATACCTACTCACCGGTGACAAGGATTACGTCCATACGAGTGCTGATAGCTATAGCAGCACTATGACCTTGAAATACACAAATGGATGTTAAGACTGCATTCTTAAATGGTGAATTGGAAGAAGAAATCTACATGGAGCAACCCGAGGGGTTCGTAGCTCCGGAAAAGAGGAAAGGTGTGTCGACTTGTTAAGTCGTTGTACGGACTTAAACAAGCGCCCAAACAGTGGCACGAAAAATTTGACAAAATAATGCTGTCAAACGAATTCAAAATAAATGAATGTGACAAATGCATTTATGTCAAAGCACACCTGAAAATATGTAATCGTCTGTCTATACGTAGACGATATGCTTATAATGGGAAGTAATCATGATAATCATGAATACTAAGAAAATGTTGACCAAAATTTCGACATGAAAGATATGGGTCTAGCAGATGTCATATTGGGAATTAAAATTCTCAGACATCCGATGGGATAGTTTTAAAACAATCCCATTATGTAGAGTCAATATTGAAAAGGTTCAATGCATACGACCTCTCTACTGTCAAAACCCGATGGATCTAAGTCAACACTTAGCAAAAACCATGGTGAACCCATATCACAATTGGAATATTCTCGGATAATAGGCAGTTTGATGTATCTCACAAACTGCACTCGCCGGATATTGCCTGTGTGGTCAACAAATTGAGTCGTTTTACGAGTAATCCAAACGACACCATTGGAAAGCATTATGCGAGTTCTTAGATATTTAAAATACTATGAACTACGGATTACATTACGGAAAATATCCCGCTGTTTGGAAGGATATTGTGATGCTAATTGGATATCAGATACAAAAGACTCCAAATCGACTAGTGGATATGTATTCACGATCGGTGGGGGAGCAGTATCTTGGAAATCCACTAAGCAAACGTGCATTGCTCGGTCAACTATGGAATCCGAGTTTATAGCACTTGACAAAGCAGCTGAAGAAGCTGAATGGCTGCGGAATTTCTTGGAAGATATTCCGAGCTGGACAAAACCTGTGCCTGCCGTACTGATCCACTGTGATAGTCAATCGGCAATTGGAAGGGCACAGAGTAGTATGTATAATGGTAAGTCACGACATATACGTCGTCGACACAATACCATTAGGCAGTTGATTCGAACGGAGTGATTGCAATCGACTATGTCAAATCTAAGGATAATTTGGCAGATCCCCTTACGAAGGGGCTAAATCGAGATCAAGTATACTGCTCATCAAGAGGAATGGATTAAAATTCTACAACTAAAAAACTGTAGCGGTAACCCAACCTTGTTGACTGGAGATCCCAAGATCTTGGTTCAATGGGACAACAAAGTTGCAGAAGTTGTGTAACAGCACAAGAGATACGTTATCTCTATCCCAATCCTAGGATGAATTGGTGCTGCCTACCACATGTAGTGAGGCTAAGCTTATGCTTTTAATGACTTCTATACCTTTACAAGGTGGAGTATAGTAGGATACTCTTGATAGAAGTGTCACCTATGTGAGTGTGAAGACAGGCCACTTCAATGAAACACTCATGAATCCAAGATGGTGTCCATGGCCGAAACGGAACCAACCCATGAGAACTAAAAGTAGGTGAGATGAGTCTCTGTGTGGGTGTTATTGTCTTAGTATACACCAACAGCTGAGCAGTTCAAGACATCACGTTCACTGCGCAGCCTAGTATACTCGATAGCATTCCACTACGGAAGGTTCAAAGCCACAAGCTACCTATCCCGATGCATTGACTTATCGATTGGACTCTTGTAAAAGTGTCAGCATACATACATGCAACATATGTATTAATTTCCATTCATGTGGGGATTGTTGGATATGATTTTGCGATACAAAATCAAGGTGCCATCGATCGTTGAAATATTGACTTCAAAATCGAAGTCTACGTTTCACGCAGATTAATTTAGACTATTAATTTGCTCAAAACCGATTATGGGTGAATGAGAAATTAATGGCGAAAGGTTGTACAAAATGTTACGTTTATTTTTAAATTATCAATGGAAATTTATCTTCTGTTGACTAATTATTTGATTTTTTTTAATGTATCTCCAGAGATCCAAAGGCGAGCCACTACGTGGTTTTGAGGATGAGAAATTCTGCTTTGTCGCTTTAAGACGTGGCAACAGACCACAGTAAGAACCCATAGAAGAAACATAGTAGAAAGTTTTCTCATTAACGTAGAGGCTATTGACTCACTGTGATATCAAGTATATACCTTTTTGATATAGGTGACTAAATCCATGCATATAATCTCTGCATATCTAACCCTATTTTTCTATTTAATTTTAGTTGGTTTTAAGTTTACCAAACTGTTCCATTCAGATCCATCTGTTAGAGCTAATGACAACAAGTAAGCACCTATATCATGCCCATGTTAGTTAGCATAAACAACAGTGTTAGTTGGTACATCAGCAATCATCATCATTATTATGATGTAGAATTGTACATGTTGCATTTAAAGTCTAATCACATTATGGTTGATTGCGCTTACAATTCAAACAAATAGTTCTTCTGGTCCAAAATCTAAAGAACGAATTAGAAATTGTAACATGAAATAACTGGTATCCATAGAACATGTGATGTAACATAGATAATAAATAAATAGAAGATAATATCATTTCTATTGCCATTACAAAAGTAATTAGTATTTTTGTCATTAAAAGAATATTTTGGCTAGTAGATATTCCCCCCCCCCCCCAAAAAAATAATGCTCGTTATTAGTTGTTATGTAAACCAGGCTGTAATGAGTTATTTCTAAAAATACAATGGAAAACGTGCTTTGAAATGCTGGTTGATATATATTGGCATTAAAACATACGGTTCTGGTTGCACATGCACCGCTGCTATGTTGTAAAAGATAAAGCATATAAACCCAAGCCGGGTGGCACCGTTGGAATTTTCATTTTTTTATTTCACTAGAACATGGAATGCGGTAATATAGGATAAATTTCTTGTGCCGTCAAGACCGGTTAGGGAAGAGGGAAGTGAAGTGGTGAAGGGAGGTGATTGACGGATAAGGGAATAAACGAATCAATGATGAAATTCATTGTCATTAGAAGAGGAATCAAAAACGGTTGTTAGAGGTGATTTTGCAAGGTCTTGGGCTTCACTGACAGCACGATTGTGAAACCGATTAGTGAGAAGGGGGTGGAGTTTTGACGGGAAGTCTGTGATTACTTCCCTTTTTTATTTTTCAATAAGGGATAGCTGACTAGAGGTTGCTGTATATCAATTAATTATAAATGTAGTTAATCGACATTATACAAAAAATGTAAATTATATGAATTAATTGATAGGGTAATTATTTAGTACCTTGAAATTAATTATATGCATAGTATAATTAATTATGTAATTAATAAGTAAATTATATGTTTAGTTAATTAAATGTGAACAACAACAATAATAACAATCAAGTTTTTGTCCTACTAAGTGGGTTCGGCTATATGAATTCTCTTATGCTATTGAGCTCGATTCCTTACTATATCATTATATATATTAAAATTAATTTTATCTTGTTTTATTGTTATTAACCAAGTCTTTTTTTGTCTTCTTTCTCAATTAATGTGTATATTTGTCGCGGTTTCACAATGCATGACTAAGGAATTTATTGGTTGCCATATCATTTTAAATGTGTCTCTCGGAGTTTTTCCTTAATAGGTTAATTTTGACTTTTTCTCTAATTTTTTTTTATCTTATCCTCGTTTGTTCGTACCTTCACTTTAACATTCTCATCTTTGTGGCTCTCATTTTCTAGTTATGTGTTCGCTTTATAGCTCAACAATAAGCTCTGTATAACATAATAGGTCTAACCGTCGTTTTATAGAATTTCCTTTTAAGCTTTAGATGCACCTTACAATTACAAAGAACACCAAACGCCCTCCATTTCAATTCTAGTGGTACTTTACAATCATAAAAAATACCGGTCACCCTCTTACATTTGAACCATCCTGCTTGTATCTTATGTAAAACATCTCTATCAACCTCTTCATTCTTTTTAAAAAGGATCCTAGATATTTAAAAGTCTCAGTTACATATAACTCGTCATCTTCTATTTTAGCAGTTGTCTTATAATGTCTGTCACTATTAAACTTAAATTTCATATATTCTATTTTTTCTCTACTAAGACTAAAACCTTTAACTTTCAATGTCTCCTACCAAGATTCGAGCTTAGTATTTACTCCTTCACAAATCTCATCAACCAAAATACTGTCATTTGCAAATGGTAATTTATTTTGGATGTTTCCCATAGAGTTCATCCATAACTATTGTAAAATATATGAACTTAGAGTTCATCTTTGATGTACCATATTTTGATAGGAAAGACTTTGGTTGATTCTCTGGAAATCTTCACTCTTGTTATTACATCATCATACATATCTTTAATTGTTTCGATATATGTTATGCTAACACCTTTCTTTTTTAAATTCCCCATATTATTTTTCTCAGCAATCTGCCATAAGGTTTTTTAAATGTGATCATGTATGATAAATTATATGTTATTGTATTTTATCATTAATTATATGTATCATAAATTAAATTATGTATTAGATTGGATTATAAATTGTGCATTATAATTATGCACAAACAAAATCAAATTTAATTTAGTTGAAATAGCTAATTGATTTAGTTTAAATAGGATTTCACTCCTTAGCAAATTGCACCACGAAAATCAATTAGGTTACGCAATGAATCTTATTAATTATTTTGTTGAAACTATCCTGTCAATTACATGAACAATTATTGCTTAACCAATTCACACAATTGATATGCTCAAATATGAACAATCATAGTTACAATACAAGTCTCAAAACAACGATACAGTATAGTCCTGAAATTGTATTATTCTGGTTAAAATTGTACCGTTTTGGTCAGAGACCAAAACACTAGCTCGATTCAATATTTTAAACTTTAAATGAAAAGTCATTGTACTACTTGTGCTAATGCAATATTAGTGATACTAACTGGTCTCAATAGATACACAATCTTAGAAAGTCACAGAAATTGGAAGGTTTCTTAGCTAATATGATATTTTGTTTGTTGATCATGAGCTGGAGATGAAACATTAAGAGAGGATTGGAGAAGTAACAATCAATGCACACGTTGTCACAGGCTTGATTTCAGCACCATCCACCTTTACAACATTTAGATAACTTATCTTCAAAGTGGTTAAGTAAGCCTAACATGCTTGAGATCCACACAACAGAAGCTAAGCGAGATTGAGAGGGCTTGGGAAATTAGTAAGGAAAAAAAGATTACTATTCTTGAGTATGATTTTGAGCATGCTTTTCGAGAGAAGGGGAAGAAGGTTTTTATAGGTTTCATCCTCTCAAACAGATGGTTTGGATCAATTTGATCCAATGGTGGTGTACATTATGGTTCCTTCAAACTATATATATATATATATAGACAATGGTTATGCTGTGGATGAGTCCGTGCGGGCACGTCCGCGCCATCATGCAATTCCCACCAACAACAAATGCTTTCATATGTTGCACAACATTATTTTGTTATTATTAAATAATAATACCTATTATATTTTATAACTTGTTTCAAAATTTTAATTTATTGAATTTCTAATTGATCTATATTTGGGGGTAAACAAGCTAGGTAGAAATGAAATATACTATTAGAATTCTGAGTTATCCCGGCGAGCGTTCTAAAGCATGCCAAGTTTTTGTATGGCACAATATCAAAACAATATTGTTCTGGGTAGAGACTAAAACTTGGCAATCGTACAATATCTAAGATCTTGGCAAAATTTAAAACATTTGGACTTGGTTGCAACGTGGGGAAACTTAAAGGACATTTTGTGCAATTCACTTGTTATGTTGGCTATTTACATCCATCTTTTCTAGTAAATCTTTGAAACCATTGAAACATGTGTTCTTACTTTTAAATCTATCTAAATAATATAGGTACACTGCCTTTATCATGTTTCTTCTCTTGATTTTTTTTTCTTATGCATGTTGAGATGTTAGTTATATTTCCCTGTTATTAAAAACTATCACATACCGCCATCACCATACCTTTCGTAGTTTATCCTACCATTGCTTGATTATTAGTTGGACTTCTCCTAATGATTAAATCTCAATGAAATTATTTCTTAGGTTAAGTACCTGTTTTTTTTTTTAAAATATAAACTTTGTTATATATGTTTTGGCTGCATTGTTTCATTGTGGTCGTTGTATCTCAATTTTAATGTTCTCAATTTTACTACTTCAAATTATGTAAATAACTCTGATTCTTTATCTTCCTTTTGTCTTGGACAGAGCTGAATGGCCACTTGATGGTATGGAGTTTGAGACACTTAAAGAGCGACTTGCTAAGAGAAACCCTGAGGATCTTATCATTGACTTTGGTTAGCCATCTTTTGCCGTCTTTAATTTTAGACCACCAACTCATTCAAAGGAATGGGTTGATCTAATCAACTGACAGATATATCATTTTTCTTTGTTTTTTTGAAACTGGTCTATCTAATCAACTTAGAAATAACTAGTCAAATTTTTGATTGCAGAAATCCCAAACACGTGTAAATAGCTTATTGATTGTCATTTTGATTATAGGTAGCTCAAATAGACTTCCTGTGATATGATTAGCACAGTTACTCTAATTATTTTATTGCTTATGCTAAAAATAACAGTTGACTTCTTCAGTTTCTGGCAAAACCAAATCAACCCTTCTGCTAACGCAACTGTTTTTTTTTCTTTTCATTTTTGTGTAATCATATGAATTCCTTCTTGTGGATGTTTTAGCACTTCAGGGAAGATTCTGCTAATGACAATAATTTTGCTTATATCTTTTTGGCAGAGGATCAATTTCCACAAAGGAATGATGAAGAGAGTTCATTTGAAAATGCACTAGTTCCATATGCTTCTGATACTGCGGAAACCAATTTGTTCCATCAAAATGACAAGGAAGACTATGATGAAGACGTCCATGCTAATCTTGGGAGTGGTTGGGGTCGGATCATTTACACTCCGGTACGGAGGGGAAGGCAAGTACAAATGGATGTATGTAAATCAACTAAAAGGGATGGGTCTGAGGGTGCATTTGAGCATGTGGTAGTCACACAAAGGAAGAACCCCGATCTACATCTTCAGGCTCGGAGGTCTCTTTGGGGCGATCTTTGGCCATTTTAGATGCTATACGCTGCTCTCTGAAAGCGCCAGCCTAGAGTCATTGCTTCCAGGCTAAGGTTAAGTTATGGCTCCTTTTCAGGATGGAATACCAACTGGAGACCAAATAGATGGGTGATTCAGTTTCATGCTTCCTTGGCCTTTTTGAATCAAAGTCGTGCTTATAATGTGAGCACAAAGAGGATCATCAGATATTTTTTCCAAGTTAACATGTCATTGTTCCACTAAAAGTAGACACTAAAATACAATAATCTATTGGTCCATTCTCGAACGTTTCGTAAGATTTCACTGCTATAATATTTGAACATTGTAAATTTATTGTAATTATTATGTTAAGTAGAATTCTACCCACTCTTTCTTCTATTTTCGATGTCTTTCAATGCCCAAATCGACCAACCTAATTGAATAATATATTGTTTATTTTCTCTGTGTTCTCGCTGTATTTGACCCTTTAAGCGATTCATTCATTTGTTTTTCTGTTGCTCTCAATTATAGCATTGTTGCTATCATCAACTTTGAATATTTAGCCAAATTAACAGATTTATGCAACTCGTGAATTTTCATTAAGAAAGCGTAAGTATTATTTATCATTAATGTTTAAATTAAATAAATATGCATCCAATTAGTATGCATATTGTTACGAGTCCGTCTCCTTTATATCATTTTATTTAACTTAGTTGCATTTTTTATGTTAAAATAATATATGCTTTGTATCCAATCTTAGTTCTTAGTTTTTTTTCAAGTTAAATATGAATTTGCATAAATTATTCACTCAAGCTTGCCTCCCAATATTCATTTTAGGAAAGGATGGATATCAATTGTTGATTCACACTGATGAACAAGGGCAACAATTGAACATTACTAATCTCAGCTGAGACGATTCAGGAGGTCAATCACTACCATCCTGTTTGAAAAGGAAAGAATTAGAATTCCTTTTCTTTGGAAATTAGAATTCAATTCCATCCTTTGGTAGTAATTTTCAGAAAGGAATTGAATTTCAATTCCTTTTAAACTCTTTAAAACAAATCACACCTAAATATCTCTGATTTGTGAAAGGAATTTAATTGAACAAATTAAATTACCAAATCGTCCCCTCACAAAACAAATCAAAGGTGCCCCGGCTCCATCCTCGCATGATAAAATCGTAAAAGTATAACAATTGAATTGAATTCAATTCTGTTTTTACAATTCATTTTAAACATGAGAATTGGAATTCAATTTCGGATGGACCGAAATTGAATTTTAATTTCTTACTTAAAAGGTTTCTAAACAGGGAGTAAGTGTGCATTATGTTATGAATTTATTAGATAGGTGAACCAAAGGAGAAAGCAGGTTACGGGGCACTTGAATTATTTTTGTAACAATTGAATACCACTAGAAGAATATGGATTCCATTGAAGGGAGAGTTGTGAATAGGCCCAAACGAAAGAGAGACAAGGAAACAAATTGCTCACATTTTGAACACATGTTGCCTCTCCTCTTTCTATTTTCCCAGACATCCACGGTTCGATCCCCAGCTATGACATATTTGTAGAAATTTTTCCTCTAAATGGGGCGTGAATCCTGGGACGCTGGGCTTCTAGACCGCCCACTGCGAACGCTTCCCGATTTACCCTGATGGCCGGTGGGAAACTTCTGTGTGCCCAGGCCGGTAGCCCGAGGTTGATTGGAAAAACCTCGTTAATCATTTCTTTCCATTATTCTTTGTTTAAAATCATCAATCAACTCCGATGTCCAATATTCGGCCTTGTCATGGATGTTCCCTGATCTCTAATGGTCATCTGTATCGCTTTTTAGTTATCATAAATACAAGCAAATCACATATCAAGTTGCAACCTCAACTCGGCTTTTGCGTCGTATGTACATCAGGTTGCACCACCTTGCTACCTCACAATTATTTCTTACTCTAACAAACAACCTCATCTACTCAATTTTCATTTGTAGTTTTCGATATTCTCTGATATATATGTACATACTCTCCACTTTATTGCTAGGACTCATACTTGCGGATAACTTGAAATTAATAGGAATATGGGTAGAAATTGGCTTACAATCTTGCATAGTAAAGTGTTGTAAGTTTTTCTTCAAATAATTCCTCTGGGAAAGCCAAATCTTCCTATAATTTCTATCTCGATGAATTTGCATCCCTAGAATCTTGTTTGTTGGTCCCAAGTCCTTTATTTCAAATTTCCTAGCTAATTGAGCCTTCAAGTTTGCAAATGATCATTGTTGGGGCTTGCAACCAACATGTCATCAACATACAACAACAATAAGATAATAAAAGCATATTATTACCAAAACTCCTATAATAATCATTAGGATCTGAACTCAATCTGTTGTATCCAAGGCTCACGATGAAGGAGTCAAATCTCTTATACCTAACATCTTAGTGTCTGTTTGAGACCGTATAGTGATTTATTCAACTTGCAAACCAAGTTCTCTTTTCCTCTTTCTTTAAAACCTTTTTATTGAAGTATATAAATCTCTTCTTCAAGTTTTCTATGAAAAAAAAAATACAGTTTTCATATCTAACAGTTCTAATTGTAAGTCAAATGTAGCACACATTGCTAGGACTATTCAAACTGTCGTGAGTCGAACTACCGGAGAAAATATTTCAATGAAGTCAATACCTTCGTTCAGAGCATATCCTTTGACCACCAATTTCGTACGATACCGCTCCACTTAGTTATTGCCATCTCTTTTAATCTTCTAGACCCATCTGCTATCAATGATTTTTCTTCCAAGTGGTAGTGAAACATGCTCGCAAGACTTGTTCCAATGTAGAACTTCAATTTCTTCTTGCATTACTGTTATCCATAGAGACACATATGGAGTATTTACTATTTCAGAGTGCCAAACAATATGCAACATTACTCAAGAGTGCCAAACATGCTCCTTCCACTTTTGAGTTGAGCATCTGACGTCTGAAGTTATGGATTCGGTTTGCTCTTCTTCTTCATACTCAGGTGTTGCTTCAGAAGAGTTTGAGACCTCTTGCTCTTGTCTATTCTCTACTTGAATTCTTGTTGTCTCTGGTTTTTCTCTTGAAATGTTGTCACATTCTTGTAGTTTAGGCTCACATTCTCTACTTGAATTCTTGTTGTCTCTTCTTCTTCTTCATGCTCACATTGTTTCTCTTGAAATGTTGTCACATGGTCTCTGGATTTTCTCTTGCAATGTTGTCACATTGTCTCAGTTTGTGGGTAGTGGGATCCCACAAGCGACACTGCTTGACTCCATCAGCATATTCCAAAAAAAAACATTTTCTGGATTTTAGATGCAACTTTGATATTTCCTGAGAACTGTACATTACATATACAGAAGATCCAAATATATGGAGATATGAATAGTTAGCTGGTTGACCAGTCCACATCTCAATTGGTGTCTTCATCCCCATCGTCGTTGATGGCAATCAATTTATCACATAACAAGCGGGTTTGACTCCTCTTCCCAAAATGATGTTTGTAGCCCTACAGTTCTCAACATCGCTCTTGTTCTTTCCAAAAAAATTCTGTTTATCCACTCTGCCGCTCTATTCTGTTGAAGAGTATATGTGATAGTGAACTGTCTTTTTATTTTATGTCGGCAAAAAATATCAAATTCATCGTTAGTATATTCACCTACATTATCTGTTCTTAAACACTTGATCTTCTTCCTGATTCAAGTTCTATGCGTGCTTTGAATGCTTTGAAAATTATAAACACATCGGCCTTCCTTTTAATTGGATACACCAACATCGCCTAGAGTAATCATAAGAGACAGTATCTTGCATCTCCAAGAGATAAAATAGGTGCTTGCTAAACATCAGAATGAACTAACTTGAGAATAGTTTTACTGACGATTCTTCTACAGAATTTGTTGATGCAATATATGCTTCTCCTTCTTGATGCAATTTATGCACCTTTGACGATCTTCGTGATGCCATCTTGAATATGGGTCTTGCAACTATTGCTATCTAACTGTCCCAAAGATTGTAGATTCTTGATTCTTCTTTAAACCTTTCACATGACATACCCCTTGGATGGTGTGAATTGTATAATCATTCATTTTTAATTTGATGGTCTAGATAACGGTAGCCTCCAAAGTATGATCATTTCCCAAAAAGACAGATCCTCCAAAGTATCATGTGATTTATATTTATATTGATGATTATTTCACCATCATCCGAACTACTTGCAATACTACCTTGAGAAATAGTTGCTTCTGCATTTTTTCTTCATGTGCCCTCTTGTCACATTTGTAGCAATTGAAATTTTTTTGACTTTTAGATTGATGTTGAATATTATTATCCAATTAAGTGGCTTATTTATAAGTTACACATGTAAATACAATCTGAGCCCTTAAAGCGATCTAACTTATTTATTGGGTTTTGAATTATTGGATGTGAGTTCAATGTATAGAACCATTTAACCCAATTGTTATTATTTATGGATTGATAATAGATTAGATTCCCATATAAAGGGGAGACCCCAAGGGTTTAGGGCATCATCTTAACAGAGTTCTTGGTTCCCCATTGACCAGAGTTATTTCGACGCTAACCCTAAGCCCTTTGGAAGATCTTTCTTCTTCTTTCCACTGCATCTTCTTCCACAGGGATTAAGATAACGACGCTAAAGACAAGGATATGACTCTTCAATCAGGTTCCTTGTCTTTCGATTTATATTTTTTATTCTTAATAATTCATGCGGTAGAGAAAACTCAAATTCTATCAATTGGTATCAGAAAAAAATATTGGACCAGGTAGCAGACGAACCTGGGATGACCGATCTAACCCCACATAAATTTTCCACCGGTCACCAAGGTAAATCGGGAAGTGCTCGCGGTGGGCGGTCTAGAAGCCCAGCGCCCCAGGATTTGCACCCCATTTGGAGGAAAATTTCTGCAAAATACGCCATAGCTAGAGATCGAATCGCGATGCCTGAGATAACGACTAGTCGTCCTACCGCTGCACCAAAGCCTCAGGGGCCTATTAATTGATATTAGAGTCTTGACTTTGTTTCTTCATTTTTATGGCAATAAAGTTTAAGTTTTTCATCGATTCATTATTTATATGCTAGATCAAGTTTTTCTAATATAATACAATTTTGATCGTCAAAAATCAAGTAAGAGAAAATTTTAGGATAAATTTGTTTTCCAAATTTTTCATGTTTTTGTAAAGAATACGAAAACGATAGAAGAACCGTCGTGTTTAACTTAATTTTAGGTTAAATCATGATAGTTTAATTGATTGGCTTGGTCAATCAATCGATTATCAAGTTGAAATTATGAACAAAATGAATTTGATTTAATTAATTATGATCTTAAATTTTTTTTTATCTATGAATGCGAAAGAAATTTGTTTCATGTCGGAAAAATAACCTCCCACGTGGAACAGTGCATAAGGTAGGGAAAAACAAAAAAAATGTTTTGACGCATACATGATAATCAATTTAAAGACTTATGTATTACAGATCAGTTGATTACGTATTGAATCGATTAAAAATACTTTACTAGTTGATTAACTTTTCATTTTCGTAAACTTCTTAAAATGATGGGTCTCACTTAAATGCCGCGGGCGAGTCAGGACCAGAAGATTTCATTGGATAGTCGGTCAACCAGTGCTGGGCGGCACACCATACCACTAAATGGATAGTTCAATCAGTCCGACTCACCATCTCTTCGACTAGACTCGCGAGGGGATGCTTATGATCCCGTCGTAGCTGACGGAGACACAGTCTGGCCAGCGCGGCAAATTAAGGTCGGACATAGAATCCGCCCCAACAGGCATGGCCCTAAGGGACTTGGGGAGCTGGGTCGACACAGGGGAAACACAGACCTTAATATCTGTGTTCGAGTTGGCCCAACTCGGCTAATTCCGCTTGTAAAGCCACCTGGCTCCGGGATAAACAGGTGAGAGCCCCTGACTGATCGGAGGGAATCCCGAGCCTCTGGTTGTAGCCCCTAGAGAACCCCTGGTTGGGATATGCCAATCGGGGATACTCCCTGACCATGTCCCCCAACCCAATCAGATTTCGACTGACATTTCTCAACTTAGGGGCCCCTTACTGCTCTCCCTAAGCGGGAAAACTCCATTCAAGAAGGCCTGAGGGCGATTAAGGCAGGATCCTCTGGTCCCAATCCTGGTCCATCCCTGGCCTAAAATGCGGCGGATCGTGATTGCATCGACCGCAATTGTTCCATCTAGGGTCACGTGCCCTCGGTATAGGGCGGCGGATGCCGACGCCACCCGACCCCCTAAATCTCCCCCATCCTCAGAATTAGGCCGTCGGGTGCCCCCCCCCCCAACCCCTAACCGAGGCCGGATTCGCGGTCGACCGCAATCGATCGTCATATTCCAATTGGAAGAGGATTCCTCATATGGATCCAGACTTCCGACTACATGTATTCTAGATTCTTATACTACTTGTATCGATTTTCTAACGCTTAGTAGGTGAAAATAGTGACCACGTTGGCGTCCGCCGACTCGAACCTGACACCACTTGTGTCAAGAATCACAAAAATTCCGCTGGCTTAGTACAATCTCTGACAGTCGCAGTGAATAAAACCAAGCCATACTACGGAGCCACTTGCGGATGTTGAAAAGCACG
Organism: Boesenbergia rotunda; assembly: GCA_024364735.1. Lineage (NCBI taxonomy): Eukaryota > Viridiplantae > Streptophyta > Magnoliopsida > Zingiberales > Zingiberaceae > Boesenbergia > Boesenbergia rotunda. The sequence goes on along the minus strand of JAGFNQ010006334.1, from coordinate 1,484,804 downwards.
ACGACGGTCAACCGACTGACACTGTACACTGACTTTGCTCTCGCATAGGACAAAAATGGAGATAGAGTTGGTCGGCTCTCCCGCTATATATAAGACCCTCCCTCCCTTACGTGCAGGTATGCAAGAAAATCAAAAAATTATAGTACTCTCATTTTTGCTTCCTCTTCTCCACCGGATTCTGATTTGACCGTCGGAGGGCTTGCCGGGATCATGCTCGGCGGGTTGCTAACGGTCGCTATTTTTTTTTTGTAGACTAGGAGACAACCACTAGCCAGAGCCAGGAATCTTCGACCAAACCGCGTGTCTCCTACCACCTTCCTCCGTCGATCAACCATGCTCCGTCATCGAGCTAGTTGGGAGTCCATCTCACTTGCTGGCAGGATCAACATCTATCTTGAAGCCCAAATTTGAGAACTTCGAAAAAAGAGTATTCAAGTTGTTGATGTAAATTGTTACTGAAGCATATTCTGTCATACGAAGCGTGTAGAGTTTTCTCTGTAGGAAGATCTTGTTGTGTAGTGACTTGGCCTCATACATATTTGATAATTTTTCTTTATCTCCACTCATATGATTGGAGCATCCAGTGTCTACTATCCAATCATAATTATATATAGTTGAGATTCATCACTTACCATTGTTTGTTCTTCCTTTAACTTGGTTGTTAAAGAGAGAATAAACTCGTTATAATTGCTTATAATTGACTCTAAAACAGCATAAGTGGCCTAATAATTTTATTCATCTTCACTTCCAACTTGGGGCTGGGATGATGTTACAACATTCCCTTCTGCTTTTTTATATCGACAATCTCTAGTATAGTAATTTCGTTTTATACAATTATAGCATTGACAATCTCTAGTATAGTAATTTCGTTTTATACAATTATAGCATTGATCATTCTTGTAGCATCTTGCCTTTTCCTGTGATTGATGATAATTTCTGTGTGTCTCCCCCTTTTTCCAACTCCTCTGTTCATATTTATGACATTCATTCTTTTTTCTGTCTCCTCCATTTCTTGATCTTGCCATATTTACCCTTTTTATTGTCGAAGAGAGTGTTATCCTCTTTGTTAACTAAAACTTAATTTAGACATTTGTTACAGAGAGCTTTCTCCTGTTCATTGTATTATAATTTTCTTTACAATCTAATCCTCTATCATACTGTCACTAACATATGTTCAAGCTTAGATTAGAGGGCATGAATGAATTTTTGTGAGTATTAAGAGCACATTGCTACTCTCATACTCGCAATTTTATTTTTGAGAGATGACCATTTTATTTATATGGACCTACCCTACTTAGAATGCAAGTGCTAAGTCATGTATGAATACTTGGGACCTCTAGAGGTTGGCGGCTTTATACTTGCAATTTAATTTTTAGCAAACTTTAATTATCGTGGTTTTGTCGATCCTGCAAGTCTGTCTCCTTCTAAGTTCTAGTTTAGTGAATTTCAGTGGCCTCATATGGCGGACTGATGTTTATAACGTAAGTATTATCATTTTAAGATTTGAGATCAAAATCTAATAAAGTCGACGTGTTCACCTTCTCATGTGTTAGCCATAACATCCGGACTAATAACTCTCGAGATTAATCTCCTCTGTATTGATCCTAGGATGGATTGACAGCACATTTTACCACCTCATTTAGCAAACTTCAAAATTTTTTTCTTAGATTTTGCATATATTTTCAATGTTATTGAAACTAATACTAAAAAATATCAAGAAGTTTCTCTAGTCAATGAATACAATGTCGAGCAATGATACATAGCGTGAATTTACAACATAATGATGTGACATTTTCGTGTACACGTTCGATTGTCGTCCGGACACTGTCGACGTCCTTCGGCCGTCGTCTCGAACCAAACTATACTCTAGAGGGTATGATGAATCTATCAAAAATCGTTATAATTAAAATGTCACGTCATTCACGTTGAATTTCATGCTCTAAATTCACATTGTGTGTATCATTTTCCGTACAATGTCGCCGAGGAGAGGAACTCCGGCATGGGAAGCTAGCTTCGACGGCGAGACCTGTCGCTGTCGGCGGCGATCTTATTCATTACTTCTTCAAACCTCGCCGCGGGGCAGGGGAGAGTGATGCCACCGGTGTGGTGGAACCCGAACTCCTCCTCCACCTCCTGCAGCAGCTCCCCGAAGAGAGGGTGGTTGAAGTAGATCACCGGGACTGTGTACCTTTCGCACCCGACGTACACGACCAGGTGTCCCTTCGGTGTCGGCCCGCCCTCTGGCTCCTCCCGCAGGAGAGTGGCCTCCGCGCCGGTTTGATTCCGGCGGAAGCGGCGGGCGAGGAAGAGGCCCCAATCGCGAAACTTTGATGTCGTTTGCGAGGTCTGCGAGAGGCGGCTCGATTGTAAGAAGGATCCGGCGGCGCGGTCAAGGCGGTGGTAGTGTTTGTGCCAGCGGCGGAAGAGGCGGCGCCACACTCGGCCGAGGCACCGCCCCAATCTGAATCCTCTGTGCCTCTTCATACGTAGAAGAAGACGCGAAGAAAAGCTGGAAGGAGGAAGGAGATAAATAGAAATTAATGGAGTGAGTGTCAAAGGAAGAATTCCATCTCTCTTCCTTCTTCTCCTTCCTGTTGGTTACTTTTGGTGAGAAGAAAGATGAAGAGAAATCCAAGTTTATTAGAGCATCAGCTACGTTGTGGCATTAACCATCGGTTCGAATTCAACAAGTGGCGCGCCGCCTATACGACCCAACTGCTATTCATTTTTAAATAAGATTATCAGCTAATCCTCAATATCATAATCAAAATGCACATCCTCTGTACCATAGATTTCTCGATCAACGATTGCATTGTCTTCATTAAGTCGTAAATAACACCGACCATCTCCGTCTCTACCTAAAGATCGAGTAGAGAAAAGAGTCGATATCACTGGCGATAGCTACATCCACTGAGTTTGAATTTTCAGAAACTCAAAGACAAGCTGGTATCTTGTTGATGGACCGTGCACGGACGTACAAAGACAAAATCAAGAATAAAATAAAGGAAGGTTCAACTATTTGATCGACAAGAATGTGGTTCCATGGTATACAACTTTGACTGAGTTTATTTATTAAAGATACCTTACGATCCTTGCACAATTAATCATTTTGCATGAGAAAGAGAAATATAGTGGAGGGAACAGCATATCTGTCTTTTTCCAACAAGATTTAGTGAGGACTGAGTGTCTGAGTGTGAGTGCTGCTGTTTATGATTCCACCACTTGGGTCTTTCAGGACAAAACTGAATTTCAATTTCGAGTAAGGGAACAAAGGCTGTCGATACATCATGAATTGCCATAATAACATGAGACATGTACCAAGAAAACTGTCAAAACCTAATGTTTTTTGATATGTCTGACACCAAATCCAAAACTCTACTGGAAGTGTCTGGAACTACTGGAGTTATCGATTTGATTTATGATGATTTAACACTCACTCCTTGATACACTTTCTGTGATAGTCCAAGCATATATAAGTTGCTTGAACCTTTGCTCACAGCAATGTCTTTGTGAAAATGTCTGCAACTTATTTTTCTATCATGCAAAATCTTAGTCGGTGTTTGTTTTTATCAATTTAGCTACACCAAACTGGAGGCGTTTGTTTCGGTATCACGCGCCCGCGTGCGTGACTGAGAGGGCATGCCCGCGTGCGTGACTGAGAGGGTGAGCCAATATGGCAGCATAGATTGCTGACTACCATGTGAGCACACCTTCTCAATCATGTTCGCGGACAAGCAGTAATCTTTTTCTTTCACACACACATATAGAGATTAATCCCTCTCTCATATGCATAAAATAACTCTTTTTTGACCAGGTAGTAGCTCCATGAAAATTTCTCACCGGGAACTAGGGTAAATCGGGAAGCGGTGAGAGATCTAGAAGCCCAACGTCCTAGGGTTCGCGTCCCATTTGGAAGAAAAATTCCACAAAATACGTCATAGCTAGGGATCGAACCGCGGATGCCTAGTATAGCGACTAGTCGCCCTACCGCTGCACCATCCCAAGGGCTTTTTTCCTCCTTTAATTATATACAAAGTGGTGTTGGTTTGTATAAATCAACCTACCTTGGTACTAATTTCTACGGCACCAATGTTGATTTATAGCCTTAGTGGACCATTTGATGTTGGTTTTGTACAAATTGGCCTTGTGGTATTGATTTGTACAAATCAACATCATGCTGGATTGTAACCTTGGTGTATCATTTGGTGTTGGTTTTTACAAACCAACGTCACCTTACTGTTTGTTTATTGAAATCAACACCAAGTGGTGTCGGTTTATGCAAATCATCCTTGTTGTGTTGATTTCTATAACCCAACACCAAGATGTGAAGATGATGCTGGTTTGTAGAAATTAGGTCTCCATGGGTTGGATTGATGGTCAGGGCATTGGTCTTGCCATCTTGAGATCTAGGAGTCAAAACTTGGCAAAGTTAGTGTGTCCACTCTCCACACGCGCAAGCCACGACATTCAGGCTAGTAGTCCTCGTAATTTAGCTCCTTTGTGTTGGTGCTGAGGGCAAGCAAATCACCTTTGACCACTTTAGTTTGTAGAAATCAGCACTGCCTACCAACAACAAACCTTAGTGCTGATATGTAGAAATCAACACTAAGGTGGTACTGTTTTCATGGTTACTTGGTGTTGGTTTTTACAAACCAGCACCAGTGATGGTTTGTAGCCTTTTTTGTACCGCTTGGTGTTGGTTCGTAGAAATCAGTATCAAGATGTTGTTGATTTCTTATTTATATAATGATGCTGATTTTTATAAATAAGCATCATCTTGTATACAATCAAAGGAGAGAGAAGAGAGTTATTGCATACAAATTAGAGAGAGATTAAAAATAAATAAATTTTGGCCTTGTCAAATTGCCCATGTCAAATGCTACACATTGACGCTCACATAATGATGTGTGCGGTAGAGAGAGAGAGAGATGATTCCTACCCGATGCTTCCTGTGTGACCATGAGTGACATCCGATATGGGAGATCTGATAGGACGTTGTAAAAAATCTCATCTCTTTCCTTTCTCATCCGCATACAACAAAATAAAATTCTTTCTTCTTTCTCTGACATATGCATGCATCTACCAAATGCATTACACCTTATACAGTTGTAGCAGCTACTACATATTAGCCACTATATGCTATCGCTACTACTACATAGTAGCTGCTACAATGTGTAGAAGCTACACAACAATAACTACTACAATATAGAAAACATTCGAAAATCATAATTTTTTACTTGTATATCATAATGAGGCTATCTTTTTTTGAATTATATATAGATCTTTGATTCAAAAAAATCATCTCATTTTGATATCCGAGTCAAAAGTTATGGTATTCGAAAGTTTGCTAACAGTTATAACAGCTACTCAATAGTAACTATTATAATGTGTAGTAGTTACTCAACAATAGCTATTACAACTGTGCAGTAAACTTTGAAAAATCATAATTTTTGACCAAAATATCATAATGAGAAGAGTTTTTGAATCGAAGTCCGTATACAGAACTATAATTCAAATAAAGATCATTTCATTCTGATATCCTAGTCAAAACTTATGATTTTAATAAATTTGCTACCTTATAACAGCTATTATCGAGTAGCAGCTAAACGTGTAGTAACTACTCGACCAGTAGTTGATACAGCATGTAGCAGCTACTTGACAATAGTTGCTATAACTGTGTAGTAAACTTTTAAAGATCATAACTTTTGACTCAGATATCAAATCTCATCTCTTTTCTCTCTCATCTGTATGCAACAAAATAAAATTATCTCTTTTCTCTCTAACACATGCATTACCTCCTACGCAGTAGTAGTATATATTATCGAGTAGTTGTTACAATGTAGAGTAGCTAATTGAGAACAGCTGCTATAATGCATCAAACTTCTAAAAATCATAATTTTCGACTCGGATATCAAAATAAGGCGATCTTTTTTTTTTGAATTATGGATCTCTGAATGAGCTTCAATTAAAAAAGATAGTCTGATTCTAATATCCAAATTAAAAGTTATGATTTTCGAAAGTTACTATATAGTTGTAACAATTATTATTGAGTAACTACTACAACTGTATAACAAACTTTCAAAAATTATAACTTTTAACTCTAATATCAAAATGGAATAATTTTTTAATCGAAACTCATTCAAAGATCTATAATTTTAAATAAAAGGATTACCTTATTTTGGTATTCGAGTAAAAAGTTAATATTTTTCAAAAATTAACTACATTGTAGCAGCTGTTGTTCAGTAGTTGCTGCATATTATAGTTGCTACTACAACAGTATAAGAGGTAATGCATGTGTCAGATGCATGCATATGACATAGAGAGAAAAGAGAATTTTATTTTGGTGTATTCAGATGAGAGAGAAAATAAATGAGATGTGCCACAAAAGTTCGTCGTCGGGCAAGATATTATATATATATATATATTTTTAAAAAAAATAGATTAAATACAATAACCTAAACCTTAAAGACTAAATTCTAAACCCCACCCCCCTCCACCACGCAGTGACGAGTAAAACGAAATATTTAATTTTAATAAAGAAAAAACATTACTTGAGAAAAAGTTATATTTTGAAAAATAAAATAAAATTTTTTCGGTATTTTATATGTTCATCCACGTAAATTAACATTTTTTATTTTATTTTTCAAAATTCAACTTTTTCTCACGTATATATTTTTCTTCTTTATTAGAACTAAATATTTCCTTTACTCTTCTTCTTCCTCCGATAAATGGACTGGCGCGGCGGAGGGGCTGGAGGCGAGCGGGCGCGACAGGCGACGGGCACGAGCGACGATGGCTGGCGACAGACAGCTACAGCGACTTCTCATCCTCTCTTAACTCTCATCTTCTTCCTCCGTGAGAAGGCGCGGCAGGCGATGGGCGTTGGCCGGGTGCAGCGTGCGGCAGGCGTCGACCAGGCACTTGTAGTTTTGTTTGGGGGGGGGGGGGGGGGGCGGTGGCCGGAAGCCACTGCCGATGGGTACCCGGCTGGTCCGTCGTCAGGTAAATGACAATTGTGAAAGAAGAGCGCACGGGAAGTAAGTAACATGTGTCTATATATATATATATATATAGAGGAGTGATCTCCCACGCGACAAAATTTGCCTGCCCATGCGCGACAATATCGCCTGATTGATCGCGCTACCGATCAGGCACTCGCCTGATCGGTCGCGTGACCGATCAGGAGAGTGCGTGCCTGGTCGGTCACGCGGTCGATCAGGCACTCTCCGAGGGGCTTGCTGACCAACGGCGGCCTCCGGCCGGCGCCCCGAACACCATAATATAACCGAGATTGGTAAACCCGTCGGGGCTTGCTGACCAACGGCAGCCTCCAGCCGGCGCCCCGAAAAGCATACATAACCAAGAGGGATTGGTGAACCCGTCGGGGCTTGCTGTCCAACGGCGGCCTCCGGTCGGCGCCCCGAACACCATACTATAACCAAGAGGGATTGGTGAACTCGTCGGGGCTTGCTGACCAACGGCGGCCTCTGGCCAGCGCCCCGAACTCCATACTATAACCAAGAGGGCCGGATTGGTGAACCCGTCGGGGCTTGCTGACCAATGGCGACCTCCAGCCGCTGCCTCGAACACCATATTATAACCAAGAGGGATTGGTGAACCCGTCGGGGCTTGCTGACCAATGGCGACCTCCAGCCGCCGCCCCGAACACCATACTATAACCAAGAGGGATTTATGAACCCGTCGGGGCTTACTGACCAACGGCGGCCTCTGGCCGGCGCCCCGAACACCATACTATAACCAAGAGGGATTGGTGAACCCGTCGGGCTTGCTGACCAACGACGGCCTCCAGCCGCCGCCCCAGCCAACGGCGGCCTTCAGCCGCCGCCCCGAACACCATATTATAACCAAGAGGGATTGGTGAACCCGTCGGGCTCGTCACACCCTCCGCCCGTCATTGCTAGTTACCAGCTCGCGCCCTCGGAGAGTGCCTGATCTGTCAAGTGACCGATCAGGCACAACCCGTCTGATCGATCGCGTGACCGATCAGGCAAGTCACGGGATCGATCAGGAAACGCGGTCGTGCACGGGCGCACATCTTTTGTCGCACGGGAGATCAAACCCGTGTATATATATATATATATATATATATATATATATATATATATATATATATATATATATATATATATATATATATATTGTCAACATTCGGCATGTGCTATTAACGCGACGTTGTGGCAAATTTTATCACGTTTCTCTCTTATATGCATGAACTAATTTTTTTTCTTAAATTAAAATAAAATTCTTTCTTCTTCTTAAAACCATCATCACAGCTTAATTACATCAATCATCCCTTAGTGTTAGTTTTTAAAAACCACCACATTTGTGCTAATTTCCTTAAACTAACACCACCCTTAGTGTTGGTTTAGGGATATTAGCACCAATACAAATTAGCACCAAGGTAATGTTGGTTTCGGTGATGTTGGTTTAGGGAAATCAACACCAAGGATAGTGCTAGTTTTTAAAAACTAGCACCAAGGTGATGCTATTTTTTCAAAAATAGCACTAAGATGGTGTTATTTTTTTAAAAATTAATATCACAATGGTGACAAGTATATTTAAGCTATGATGTTGATTTTTAAAAATCAACATAAGGTGGTGTTGGTTTTCATAAACCAACACTAACAGTAAGGATGACATTGGTTTTTAAAAATTAGCATCATCCAAGTTTTTAAATATCAACACCAAATGTGGTGTTGATTTTTAAAAATCGGTGCCAAGGAGATATTGTTTTTTAAAAAACAGCAGCATAGTGATGACTGGTGTAGATAAGCTGTAGTGCTAATATTTAAAAATCGGCACAACCTTGGTGTTGGTTTCTAAAAATAAGAACCATAGTATTTGTATGTTATATGCAATCAAAGGAGAAAAAAGAGATAATTTTATTTTGTTGCATATAGATGAGAGAGAAAAAAGATGAGATTTGCTACAATGTCATGTTAGATTGCCCATGTCAGATGACAAATAATATCCTGCATAACCTTAGGCGAGCAAAAGTGGACGACATCCAACGTGGACGGTCTGAAACGACATTGTGGCAAATTTCATCTTTTTTCTCTCTTATCTGCAAGAACTATTTTTTTCTTCTTAAATTAAAATAAAATTATCTCTACTCTGTCCTTTTGATTGCATGCAACAATGACTGTAGTGTTGATTTTTAAACATTAGCACCACACTTAATTACACCAACCACTCCTTTGTGTTGATTTTTAAAAATCAATATCATAGTGATTGTTTCATACAAGAGTAGTGCTGATTTTTAAAAATTAATACCAAGATGGTATTGTATGTGTCATAGGGAAACCAACACCAATAAAAATCAACACCATTTTGGTATTGGTTTAAGAAAATCAATATCAAGATAATGCTAATTTCTCTAAATAATACCAAGGGTGATGTTGATTTTTAAGAATCAATACCAAAGTAGTGTTATTTTTTAAATTTAATCAACAAGAAGGTGGTGCTGTTTTTAAAAAACAACACCAGAGTGGTGAATAATATATTTAAATTATGGTTCTGGTTAAAAATCATCACCATGGCTAAAATACACTAGTCACATTGTGATGCTATTTTTTAAAAAACAACACTACCTTGCAGTTGGTATTTTAAAATAAGTACCATTGTTGATGTTGATTTTTAAAAATAATATCACAGTGGTGGCTTGTGTATGTAAGTTGTAGTGTTAGTTTTTAAAAACTAACATCGTAGTAGTTATTATAGGTAATTAAAGGAGAGAGAAGAAAATTTTTTATTATATTATATACCGATGAGAGAGGTAAAATTTACTGCAATGTTGTGTCAAATTTTTTATATTAAATATCATTCATAATCGCATATATATATATATATATAAACACTTTGCTGCGGACTGTATGCTATGCGTTCTGGCGGACTCAGGGTGCCTTATTATATACAGGTGCTCCGATTTTATCCTAAGCACCTGTATTTCAATATAGGCACCTGGATGAGTTTAGGGTTTACGATTTTAAAATTTAAAGGTTTATAGTGAGTTTAAGTTAATAAGATTTTCTTCTAGGGTCTAGGTTTCATTTTTGGATTATAGTGTTCAAGATAAATAAATTTAGATATTTATGGGATATATTATATGTATTTAGTGTTTAAAATTTAGAAAATGAGTTATAGCCAGTTTAAATTAATAAATTTTTTTTTTAGGGTTTTGGTTTTTTTTGGATTATAATCTTTAAATGAAAAAAATTAGATGGTAGTATATTAAAAGATTAAGGATTATTTATTAAAAAAGAAACAAAGACATCTGTGCTCTCAATCTGCAGCAGTAAAATTGCTACGGACGGTCCGCTTTTATATATATAAAAAATAATTTGTCGTGCGATAGTTTATGTGCCTATAAAAATCTGTTACTTGTGTTAGCGTAAATGAAGCTATACTAGCTATCAATGATTGACATTGTAGGGGCAGGCAAAGCAAATACAGAGATGTGTAACTTCAGACTTCCTTACCAATGTCAAAGCTGACACATGTTTCTGCCATCGACTTATCTTAATACTCAAAGCATTAAGAAAAAAAGTTATAAATTTATGACATTAATTGCCATGGAAATTATTATTATTCATATGTTTGGGTATACGTATCATAAATATTCCTGACACCGTTCTAAGAAATTATTCATGGAGTACTTTGTCTCTTCTTGAGATATATTAATAGTTAACTGATGTGATATTATCATCTTAAAATTTAATATAATCATTCTTTCCATATGTTAGTCATAGCATCTAAACTAGTAATTCACATAATTTACCTCTTTTATATTTATCACGCTCTTAGAGGCTCATGCTTATTCGAAAATCGATTAGCATCTCTTCTATATGACGGACAATATAAAATTTATAATATATCATTCTTAACACAATAATAACACAATCACACATAGCTGACAATAATAGAAATAAAATAATAAAAATGTCACATCAATGCTAAATAATAATCATAGTAATCACAGTATCTCTTCATCCACTGCATGAACTCCAAATTATCTAAGGGTCTTGTTTACTTTGATGTGCTTAGTGATCTTGAGTTTGTTAAATACATCCTGAAGGACCTTGTAGGTCTGGATCATCTCGTACTCGTTCTTCGCGTCAAAGTTCACCTTATGCATCGACACCATCCCCACGTGCACTGCATCCATCAGTTGACACTATCACACTACACCACCCCCGATGCAGCCTCTTCGACCTTCGAAAGGTTGAGATGGAGGGAGGAGGAAAAGAAGAACCACAAACAAAGAGAGGTTGCGGTGTTGGACAAACTTAAAGGGAAAAGGCGATCGACGAGGGAGAGGGAGTCGGCGCTCGGATGGCATGGAGAAGGATTGTGATGGGCTTGCAGCGGTTTGTGATTGGGAGAAGGAGGAGTGCCCTTTGGAGAAAGAGGAGAAGAGGGGTTTGCAAGTGGGGTGGGATAATTTTGCAAATTAGCCCTCTAAATTCGGCTAATTCTAACTCAAACCCTAACTTAAGGCTTTTAAACATTAAGACCCTCCTATTTTTGGTATTTAATATTTTTCTCCACTAACAAAAATTTGGTCGTCAAATTTTGTTATTCAAACCATAACAGGTACTATCAATTAGTGCAGTAACAATACTATATGAGAACACAAAATATGCATCTCAGCTAAACAAATGAGAATAGCAAGTTCTGATCGTGTCCTCGAGCTCCCAGGTAGCTTCCTCATCAGAGTGGCGTTGTCATCCAATTTTGATCAATCGGATTGTCTTGTTCCTCAACTGATGCTCAATATGCCCCAATATCCACATAGGTACCACCTCGTAAATCGAGTCTGGTTAGAGTGTGTTTAGCACATCTGACAAGATATGCCTCGGATTTGGTACATACTTCCTCAACATGGATACGTGGAACACATCGTGAAGTTAGCTAGAGATTGCAGTAGTGCCAAACGATAAACTATTGCTCAAATTCTCTCAAGTATAGAGAACTCCAAGGGTCTCTGTCTTCGAATCTGCGTAATTCTTGTAGCGATCCTGAGTCTCTGACATCCTACGTTAGTACGAACTAGCTCTGCATCACGTTGAATAATCTGAGACCCTAGCAACTGAGATTCCCCAACCTGCTCTTAGAGGGTGGGTGTCCGACAAGCTCTACCATACAATGCCTCAAACGGTGTCATCTGGATAGTCAAATGATAGATGTTATTGTAGGCGAACTCAATTAAATGCAAATGATCCTCCCAGCTGCCTCCAAAATCCGTAACACATGACCTCAACAAATCCCCTGGCGTCTGAATAGTCCTCTCTGACTGACCATCTATCTGCGGATGAGACGTCATACTAAACCGAAGCTTGGTACCCATGACCTGTTGCAGGCTCTGCAAGAATCGCGTCCTGTCCATGTCGTGTCCTCGGTAAACCCACAACAAAGTCCATTGTGACATGCTCCCATTTTCACTCAGGAATAGGGATATTTTGAAGTCGTCTAGCAAGTCTTTGATGCTCGACCTTCACCTGCTAACACCCTAGACATCTCGCTACAAGGTTTGCGATGTCCTTCTTTATACCGTTCACTAGTAGGAATGCCTCAAATAGTGGTACATGCGGATTCCACCTGGATGAATAGCAAATCGAGAGCGATGAGCCTCCTGAAGCAACTCCTCCATGATCGAAAGTGACTCAGGTGCGCATAATCTCCCTCGAGAATACAGGATGCCTGCATCGTCTCATGTAAAGTCATTTTACTGCTCTGAGGCTATCCGACTGCCGAGGATCTACAAATACTGATCACTAACATGAGCCTCTCTATCCATATCCGAATCGGCGACTGAGCCATCTTAGTCTATCCCTGCTCCTCTAGGCTCAACTTTGAGAAACCTGAACCAGCTCCGTGCCCATCACTCGGTGATAAGCCAAAACCCCTCTGGACTTCCTTCTCAGTGCATCTGCCATCACATTAGTTTTTCTTGTATGATAGTTAATGGTGCAGTCGTAATCCTTCAGGAATTTCATCCATCTCCTCTGTTAGAGATTGAACTCCTTCTGAGTGAAGAGATATTTGAGACTTTTATGATCTGTAAAAATGCCAAAAGTAATTCCATACAGATGGTGCTTCCAAATCTTCTGTGAAAAAATAATGGCGGCTAGCTCAAGATCATAGACTGGATAATTCATTTCATGCTCCTTCAGCTGACGAGAAGCATAAGAGACTACCCGATCATGTTGCATCAATACTGCGGGCAAACCCTGATAGGATGCGTCGGTGTAGAGCACGAAGTCGTGCTCTCCCGAGGGCAACCCCAAGACTGGTGCAGATACTAGTCATCTCTTCAACTCCTGAAACTTGGTCTCGCAATCCTCTGACCAAATAAATTTCACGTCCTTCCTGGTCAGACATTGGCATGCAGAGTGGGTAGCAACAATTATAACGTGTACATATGTGAGGTTATTGAAGTGCTGTCAAGTTAACAACGTTTCTAACAATAAGCTGTCAAGTACTTTAAATACCTGCCAAGATTAATACAAGAATAACCTACAGCAAGCTGTACCTAGTACATGTGGATTTGAGTATGGGACATTGCCTTAAATGTGCACCTAATTCTTTTGTTGACTAACAAATCCTAGATATCTAAGACTGGATGAAATATATTGTCTATCCTGTTCTTCCATTCAGTCGAAGTCAAAGCATCGAATTCCTACCGGCGCAGTGCGCACTTACCCATCAAATTAATAGAATTTAGTATCGTTCATGTGCACCGTTCGTACCTCTCTTTACTACTCATGATATTAATAGATTTATATGTTTTATTTTTTTACAGTTTTTTTATTTTATTGTATTTCGCAATATGACTGTTTGATGTTTTGCCATGTGTGGGTTTGATTGTGTGATTTGTGTTATGATGTGGTGTGGCTGGATTTGTGTGTGTGTTGATATATGGTTTGTGGTGTGTGGATGTGATGGTGGCTGTGAAATGATAAGATTGAGTTTTATTAATGTAACTGATTAATGTGCTTTTTTTTCTAATGAAATTTTCCTACACTTTTTATATGAATCATTTCAAAAAAATAGAATTTAGTATCGTTCAATTTTTTTTTTGGAAGACAAACGATTAACTTAAATCTATGTATATTGTTGCACCATGATCTGAGTTCTAACTTATTGAAATACTATCACAGACTCAAAGCAACCCTTGTGCCCTGTAGGTTCCTACTTAGCCAATATATCATGCAACTCAATAGTGGCACATAAATGTGGCTTGTAACTTAGCTGCATTCCATTTTGCTAATACTGTCTCTATGAATTATATTGGAATGCATCCACAGCAGGCTTGCCCTTAAGATGTATAAATAAAATCTGTCAAATCCCTAAACCATTTGAAGTTATATTATTGAAAACATGGTGCCAGACAATATGACAAGCTATAAGTACGCAAACCTCCAGTTGGTGGTCCGACTTGGAGGCAACGGTAGGATTTGATCCTTTGACTTGGAACGAATGGAAGAAGAGGGTAGACAATATATTTCATCCAGTCTTAGATATCTAGGATTTGTTAGTTAACAAGAAGAAATTGTGATAAGGATCTCTTTCCTTTATTTAAAAGATAGAAATTGTGATTTATATATTAGAATTTCTTTACTTCTTTTGAGTGGTAAGGTCTAAAGTCTATAGTTGCTTCAGAAATTATCTTTCGCATTGAATACAATTTTCTTTTTTAGTAAATGATGGATATCTCTTTGTTGAAGTGTTTTTCTCTTTTTATCTTCTCTTCGATTCTCCTTTCTCGTCGGCTCATAGAATCATTATCCTATCTGGCATCACATTCTCTTGGACATGTTGTGCGTTTGTACTTAAAAGATCTAACATCTCCATCTCACACCACCCTAACTTTGATGGCACTGACTTCAAGCCTTGGAAGATCAAAATATACTTTCTTCCAACACAACTTCAAGGTGATGATAACTCTTGAACAAGCTTTATCGAATAAGTTGACACAGATGGAAACAAGTTAAATAAAGACAAGTGATCACATGACCATAGAAAGAAGTACATTGCATATGAATGGGCGATGTACACCCTCTAATGAGGGCTATCAAAGAAAGAGCTTAAAAAACGGGTGCATATTAATATGCTAAAGAACTTTGGTCTCGACTAATTGATTTACACAAAAGGTCCTTCGAGTCCAAGCTCATTGAGCGCGACTTGTTCAGAATATAAATGATGATCCTCTAGATGAAGGAAAGGAAATTGTAACATAGATGCATGGATGATACTAGAAGCTAAGATCATTAACAAATTGATAGGAATTGGGGAATAAATTACTCATATATGGATTGTGTTGAATGGATTGCTAGGAATCCATCAATGGACATTAATAGTAGATGTTTACTCAATGTATAAGAACTTAGTGAAGATAACTCTTGAAGATTTATGTACAATAAGGGGGCATCATGAAGCCATTACATCAAAGAAAAATGGAGACAAAGAAAGGGATCATCTTCATAGCAGCTATTGAATTAAGAAGAAGAACAAAACCCCCATGAAGAAACTATCTCCACCATTGATTGAGAAAATACAAGTATGGTTTTTATAATGAAAAATTATATTAACAAAATATATTTTCACTTTAGCAAAGGTTTTAGCAAAGGGCACTGTACTAACCCCCTTATCGATGAAGGTGAAGTGAGATTGAACAATTCAAAGGGGCGAACATTACTTACCACCTTGGTGAATTGGACTCTGCGTGAAACCACTGATTTATTTGGGATCAAAAATTGTTTTATTGTATTGGGATGCAACTAACACAAGAAAGCAAATGCAATCTGAAAGCCATCATTCAAAAACAACTTGCTATTACATAGCTGACTAACATCGCTAATTATGGTTGTGGGCATGAAAAGAACCAAAATGATACTTTAAAGCTACCTGAGCTTTCAATCAACATTTAACACATTCTAACAAATGCTACCGTTTTAATATTTCGATAGATTCAGGGATGGTCAATGAACTCACATTTTGAAGCATTTGGACCAGAGTGGTCCCATCCATGTCTTTCTCAAATATGCCTAAAGACGACTGACTTGACTACTGAGCATTTTAATGAGGTTGTGCTCCAGATGATACAGCCCTGCATTGAACTTGACCAGCAGCAGTATCGTACACCAATGCCGCAGACTAATCATTTTGAGTGGCAAAGATGGCTGTGTCAAAATTTTTGGACTGTTAATTCAACCAAAAAAAAACTTATATATATATATATATATATAATCTGTTTGTTTTTCCTGTTCAGCTATGATGATATTTGCATTATCCAGAAACAAATCTACAGACCAAATCTACATGCTCTCTGAAAGTTTTGCATACTCGAGTATAAAAGACACTTTGAGTAGTGTAGCCATCCTGCAGCAAATAAATGGGCGTTGGAAGAGTTGTTGGTGGAGCCAATTCACATATCCAGCATATGAACTTGAGAATTTAGCTTGTGCAGCCAGGATAACATCAGAAACTTCTACTGTTTCACTGCTAAGAGTTTGTGGTAATCCTTTTTATGTTTCTCTTAAATCAAGAGAATGTGCTGGCCTTTAACATGGATCAAGACAAATGTTTGTGTTGAGAAAAGCAAGCAATGAGTAAGGAGCTTGGTCGAGGAGACATGCCTGAGTAAAGGTAAGGAAACCATCATGTAGGTTAGCAATTAGTAGAAAGATTAAAAAATATATATTGAAAGAAAGGAGAAGTTGGTCTCTCAATTCAAAAGTTCTTTTTTTTTCCCTTCTCCTCTCCTTGGCTTCAAAATTTTCAGGAGTCAGTAATGATAGAAGTCAGAAACGCCTGCTTGTCTTCTTCCGGCAGATTCAAGACTCCATTCTGAATTAGGTTTAATATTGGAAATTAGAGAATAAAGTAAGTGGGATCTGTCATTGTTGCTGCTAAAAGCATGTTCTTGCCATTTCACCGAACAAGTTCATATGCTCTACATAACACCAAACAAATCCAGCAAGAAGGGGGAAAACTCCAACAAAAAAGAGCCAAATTTCTTACAAGCACAGAAAAGTATGACACTGACATACTTAAACCCACAACAAAGAGACAAACGTAGATGCTAAAAAAACAAAAAGCACGAGAATGGAAAATAGTTTCCGTGCTCACTTGGAGAAGAAAAGGGCCAATTTTTTACAACATTAGGACACAATCTCCTGAGTCACTGAGCTGCCAAGGAGTCAAAAGTCTCAAAGAAATGGTGAGATTTTGATTTGGAAAAGAAAGAAAAGTGAGTTAATGGTGGATTAGAAGTCTGGTTAGAGCTTGTAGATGATGAGGAAGCAAGGGAGCACGGCACGGTGATCAAATACCACGAGCTCCCCGCAAGTGAGGCCGACCGATTCGGCCTCCAACTCGTTCTCTGGCTCGGCCCTGACCCGGCCGGCGACGACCCGGCACACCAGCATCCCACGTCGCCCGGCGGAGCCACCCCCGCTAGCATGCGCTCTTCCGCTCCCGGAGAAGGTCCTCACGCCCTCCACCTTCTTCCCCCCTGACCACACCGTGCTGCGCACCACGCCGGCGTCATAGACCACTCCGCCGCCGCCGCAGTGAAAGCGCAGCATCTCGTTCCCGTCAGCAGCGCAGCGCACGTCGTCGGCCCGTGCTCGTGCCGCCGCTCGGCACTCCTCGAACCGGGCCACCGCCCGCGTCGGATTGTGGACCCGGAACAGCATCTCGATCTCCCCCGGGAATGCGCCGCCACCGCCGCCGCCGCCGCCGCAGGAGGAGGAGCACCAGCTGGAGGAAAAGATGATCTCGACCACGCGGCGGGACGATTGGCCGGCGGGGAGATCCTCGAGCGTCGGGAAGGGCACCGCGGGGGCGCGCGGCCCCGTGGCCGGAGAGGGCGGCGGCCGGGAAGGTCTCTGCCTAGACTTGGTCTTAGCCATCGACCTCTTGGCCTTGGGCTTCGGCGGCGACGAGGGGATAACGTCCCTGACGGCGTGAGAGGCTTGGCCGCAGGAGACGGAGGAGAGGAGCGGCTTCCTGACCAAAGACGAAGACGACGACGGCGTCCGGGAGTAAACCACGTCGTCGACGGAGTTAGACTTGCAGCGCAGGGAGCGTAGCCACCCCGTGGCCATATGGTTGGGACGGTGAGTGGCGGCGAGATGGGGAAGCGAGAGAGGAATCCCAATTCCTTTGGTTGATTAATTAAGGGACATTGTGGCTCCGCTACGGAATACTAAATAGCTCAACTAGAGAGTACTGAGATTGTAGTTTTTTTTTTAAGAAAAAACTCTATGCTAGGCCAATATTATTTGTCTATTTTTATATTATATTTTTTAAAAAATTTATGCTATCAATATTTTAAAAAAACACTGTTTGTTGGTTATGTAGTTGGTAGAGATTTGGAAATTAATGGTTCGTTCGTATGGGCATTTATAGGGTCTTTAATGTATTCTTGTAGTAGATGTTCTTCATAAATTGTTTTCAGATCATGTTGAAGGAAGTAAATCGTGAGTTTAATTTATAGTCAATGTCAAATAATTAGGAGGTGAGAGAAATTTTTATTGATGTGACATCTTATATGTAGTGATCTTCGACGGATTTACCGTGTTCCCCAAGGTATAATTTGATTCGGGATGACGGCCGAAGGTCGCCGATGGTATCCAAGCGATAATCGGACGTGTACATGTAAAGTGTCACATCATGCCACGTCATTCACTCTCATTTTCACTATCTCTATCATTACTCTGTAATAAATGTATCATCCTTAAATCAACTAAGCATCTCGTGGAATTATTATTAATATCGTATTGATTTTGTGAATAAGTCAAAAATTGGAATGATCCACCATATTTATATAGAGCGAATAATTCAACTAATTATTCTTAAACGACTTCTCTTCATTCAAAAGTACGTTAATTATTATTATCTTTAAATCAATAGACAAATTGTTTTATGATGATTCACATGTTAATATAGTGCGGTGAATTGAAATTTCGTACATATTGTTATTCAAATAAACTGAAAAGTATTATTATTATCATTATTATATTTTAAAATGCCATGTACAGATGATACGTCAATTCTCTCTACCAAATGATTACCGAATAATCCTACCCCATTTCATACGGTATCCCACTTTTTTTTTCGTAAATTTAAATTAAAACGGCCATGTGCATACACGCTCATGACTTGTCTGGCAAAATGCCAAGTTTTGTTCGCAAGTCAGGGAATGCAGTAGGGACTTTGGTTTGTGCCTGGTAAAATCGCTGGACTGCATCTCAACAGGTTGAAATCAAAGATTTAGATGACAAGATTTGATGATCGTCCGTACAAAAGCAATCTTGCTTAGCATATCTGCTTCTATGAAGGGTCCTTTCCATTCAGGCGTCTTGACATCTCCTTATCATGAATTGAGAAACTGTGAAATTTTGATTATGGCGTACTGTTGAATACTATCGTAGCCTCTCTCTTATATATGCTGGTAAAATATGCAACTCATTGGTTTTAGTTCGGTAAGGTGTTGAATGTTTCTGGCCATCGGTATTCTCAATTCTATATATTACAATTGATAAAATGTACCCTCTTTGCTGATCATTTATATGGATATTTAGTTTTCACGGACATAATCAAGTTGTACTTATATAATAGATTACCATGTAAGAATAGAAATCGAATCTCCAAGAGAATAATCTTTTAGGGAATAAAATCTTTTGTATCTAGAGAGATCGTTCGGCCATTATCATTTATTCCTTTTATCTCACCGATGATGAAAACTCTTCAGATTAGCAAGTCAACTTTTGTCACATTTATATGTACAGATATGTACACAAGACAGTTAGGGTCTTCGAGTATGGAACAAATCTTTGTTAGCTAAGGTGTTATGGAATGTGCAAGAAAAGTAGGATATGTTGTGGTTAAGATGGATTTATCAGACTTAAAGTCATGTGGATGTCTGGTCATTGGAAGCTAATTACAAAGACTGACCATTTATAGGGAAGCTAAGTACGAAGACTTACGATTGATTCAGAAGTTCTTCTAGATCATGATGAACTACTAGTAGAGATTGTTATAGTAGAGATTGTTAGGGCATCTCCAACCTATATACAAAAACATCAAATTTGATAATAATATTTTACACTAAATCCTTTCTCTCATTATTCCTATTTTTTTTTTTTTTTTTTTTTTTTTTTTTTTTTTTTTTTTTTTTTTTTTTTTTTTTTTTTTTTTTTTTTTTTTTTTTTTTTTTTTTTTTTTTTTTTTTTTTTTTTTTTTTTTTTTTTTTTTTTTTTATAAATCTTATATTAGAAAAAAAAAAAAAAAAAAAAAAAAAAAAAAAAAAAAAAAAAAAAAAATCAAAAAAAAAAAAAAAAAAAAAAAAAAAAAAAAAAAAAAAAAAAAAAAAAAAAAAAAAAAAAAAAAAAAAAAAAAAAAAAAAAAAAATAAGAAAATGAAACTAAATAATTGGATTGTTAGGTACAATCGATTGGACATAAATTGAAAGACTCATATTCCTCTATCATCATAGTGTAATACAATGTAGAGTGACATAAAATTCTTTGCAAAGATCTATATTATGTAATACGTGCAACCTACCCATTAATCTAGCCCAAAATAAGTGATAGTTTCAATGAAATCAAGGATGATCTTCTCAAAATAAGAACGATTAAGATACCGACAATTCATCAAAGTAAAGTCAACATTCTCAAATTGTTGTCGGGCAGTCACGGAATAAAATCGGGGAGTCGTAGGTTCAAGAGGAGGTTGTCGGGAAATTCTCTCACCAACCCTACATTTTTGCCTAGTCCTAATATGCAAATGCAAAATACATGTACCAAGAGGACAAAGATCAAGAAAGAAAACAAGATAAACATGTAAAATACGAAAAATTAGTTACAAATTGTAGCATAAATAAGAAGGATTCAGAGGAAAAATCGTTACCTTCTCTCTATGAAGGTTGAGGAAGAAAATGAGGTGAAATTAGCGTTTTGGAACCTAAACTCGAGACTTGAAATGGAGAGAGGTTAGGGAAGAGAGTCCAAGGGTTTTGAAACCCTTGAAATGGCTGGAATGTCGAAGGGGGTCAAAGGACGACGAGAGGTAGCCGAAACTAGGGTTTCAATGTCTCCTGTGCGCGCGAGCCTTTTTAAAGTTTCACGACCATCAATCGACTGATGTAGGAATCAGTTGACTGATGTCGGTCATAGAATTATTAGTCGACTAATAATGGACAGTCAACTAATAATGGATCAGTCGACTGACACTGATTTCAGCCTTTTGTAGCATTTCTGACAAATTTCAGAAACGCATAAAAAATTCTAGAAAATTTAAAAATCACAAAATTTTGAAAACATATATCTTTTAATATCCTCTAATAGGAAAAAAATATGTTTTCATTAAAAGTCAAAGTATTTTTAAATTTTTGATCAAACCTCAAAATCTTGAAAAACACTTAAGTTATGTATCAACTTTGAAACCTAGTTTTGAAATCATATGTTTTCAAATCTATACCACCATAAGTAAAACATAGAATGATTTTCAAAATATTTAAAATGCCCAAATATGATCTATGGGTAAGATGTCCATTAATTAAACATTTACGTTCCTCATAGTTGGTCTATTATTATTAAAATGATACACCTAATAACTCATCAAAATGTCATAAGCACAAGTGAATTATTTGTATCATCCTAATATCTCATATACATAAATAAAATCATAAATCAAGTCATTATGAGATGAAATGAAGAAATAAACAAATAAGACTTCTTAAGATCTTTGTGAGATGCGTTGAGGTACTATCTTAGTATTAAATCATTCAAGGCTAAAGTTATAATTTTATAAAGCACATACCAAGTCCTCTCCTTAGAGAGGTGAACTCCGCTTCGAATAGAGGCTTGATAAATATGTCGGCAAAGTTAGATTTTGATTCAACATAATGTAGTTCAATGGTACCTCTTACCACATGATCTCTAATAAAGTGATACTTCACTTCAATGTGTTTTGTCCTAGAGTGATGCACCGGATTTTTGGTCAAATTAATAGTGCTCACATTATCACATAAAACTTTGACCTTGGAATAATGAAGCTCATAATCTCTAAGGTATGTATTAATTATCCAAAGTAATTGAGCTACACAACCACCCATAGCCACATATTCAACCTCGGTTGTAGATAAAACAACACATGGTTGCTTTCTACTACTCCAACTCACAAGGGAGGATCCAAGAAATCGACATCTACTACTAGTATTCTTCTTATCCAATTTGCATCCGGCATAATCGGAATCGATGTACCCAAATAAATCAATATTTTGAGTTCTAGGGTACCAAAGACCGACATTGAGAGTTCCCTTGATATATCTTAAGATTCTTTTTACCACTACTAGGTGAGATTCTTTGGCCCAAAATTGATATCTTGCATATATGCCTACCGCAAATAGTATATCTGATCTACTAGCGACTAGGTATAACAAACTACCAATCATGCTTTTATATTGCCTTGGATCAACTAATTTTCTCTCATGATTACTATCTATCTTGATATTCGTTCCAATAGGAGTAGTCACCACTTTAGTATTTTTCAAACCAAATTTCTTGATAATTTTCTTAGCATACTTTGTTTGGTAGACATGAGTTCCTTCATTAGTTTGTTTGACTTGCAATCCTAAAAAGAAAGTCAATTTCCTAACTAGACTCATTTTAAACTCATTTTCCATGTGTTTGATGAATTCATGAAGAAGCTAATTATTTGTTGAACCAAAAATGATATCATCAACATAGACTTGGACAACAAAAATACCTTTATCTTTAGACTTTAGAAATAGAGTTGGATTAATTGTTCCTTTTCTAAAGCTCTTAGAGATTAAGAAGGATGAGAGTTTTTCATACTAAACTCGAGGAGCTTGTTTTAACCCATATAAGACTTTCTTTAATTTATAAACATGATTTGGGTAGTCTATGTTTTCAAAACTAGGTGGTTGCTCCACATAAACTTCTTACTTAATAAACCCATTAAGAAATGTCCATTTCACATCCATTTGATGAAGTTTAAAGCTCATGTAAGCGACATATCCCAATAAGATCTGAATGGACTCTAATCAAGCTACGAGAGCATAAGTTTCATTATAATCAAGCCTCTCAACTTGATTGAAACCTCTAGCTGCTAACCTAGCCTTGTTTCTAGTGAGTCTTCCTTAAATCTTGATCATCCAATTTGTTCCTAAAAACCCATTTTGTTGTGACAATTGTAATATCATTGGGTTTTGGGACCAATTCCCATACTTCACTTCTCTCAAATTGGTTCAACTCTTCTTGCATTACTAGGATCCAATCCATATCAATTAAAGCTTCAACAATCGATTTTGGTTCAAATTGTGATATTAGAGCAATTTGACTAGTATATTCTCTAAAATAGGATTTAGTTTTTACTCCTTGTGTAACATCTCCAACTACTTAGTCAATAGGATGATTTGATGATGCCTTAAAGTCCTAGAGATTGTGGGCTCATCAACTTCATGATGATTATTGGTTCTTTTATCATCTGACACACTTCTTCTTCCCCCTTGATCAATACTCCCTAAGTGTAAATTTTGAATTGCTTGGGTGATGCTTGGATTTCTTTCATCTATATCCTTATCAATGGAGGATTTCCTAGGGTAAGTACTAGTAGACTCATCAAATTCAACATTAGATGACTCCACAATCATTTGAGTCCTTTTGTTGTATACTTTATATCCTCTACTAGTAAATGAGTACTCAACTAGAATACCTTCATTTGCCTTAGATTCAAATTTTCTTAAATCATCTTTAGTATTTAAGATATAGGTCTTGCAACTAAATACTTTAAAATAGTAAATTTGAGGAATTTTCTCATTTCATAATTCAAAAGGTGTCTTTCCTAAAAATCGATGAATTAAAATACGATTTTGGATATAATAAGCGGTATTTACCACTTCCACCTAAAATAACTAGGTAAAGAATAAGCATTAAGTATAGTTCTAGTCGATTCTTGCAAGATTCAATTTTTTCTTTCTATAATACCATTTTGTTGAGGTGTTCTTGGACAAGAAAATTTATATTTGTACATATTTTCTAGACGAAAACTAGAGAAGTTTGAATTTTCATACTCTCCACCATGATCACTCCTAATTTGATTGATTTTTCTTATTTTCAACCCTTTTGATAAATCCTATGAATATTTTTAGAGTTTCATCCTTATGTTTCATAAAATATACCCAAGTATATCTTGAAAAATTATCAACAATCACTAAGTAATATTTATTTCCTACTAATGAAGGAGTAATATGACAATCAAAAAGATTTAAATGCAACAATTCTAATGGTAAAGAAGTATTAATTAGAGTTTTACCTTTGTGTGATGACTTATATTGCTTGCCCTCTTGGCATGCATCACACATTTTATTCTTGACATATTTGACCTTTGGTAATCCTTTTATCAACTCTATTTTGGCTACCTTGGTTATGTTCTTCATGTTAATATGTCCAAGCCTTCTATGTCATAGCCATCATTCTTCTTCTTTTGATAAAAAACACTTAGTAGAAAGGTTAGAAGCATAGGAAAAATTGATATAATAAAGATTTGTTTTCCTATACCCTTCCAACGTAATATTTTTTGAGTTATTATGTTTAATCAAACATTTATTTATATAAAACTCTACCTTATATCCGACATCACATAATTGGCTAACACTAAGAAAATTGAATTTCATATTCTTAATTAGAAGCACTTTATGGATGGTGATGATAGGTGATACCTCAATTGTACCTCTACCTATAATCTTGAGCTTTCCACTATTTTCAAAAGATATCATTTCTTTCTTTATGTAGTTAATTGTGGAGAACTTGCTCACATCACTGGTCATGTGCCTTGAGCAACCGTTATCGATAAGCCACATGTTTGGATCCTTCTCTTCTTCAATCTAAACAATATGAAACACACAATCTTTTGGTACCCATGCACTTAGTCCAATAATATCATTCAAATATTTCTTAGGGACCCAAGCTTGTTTTACATTACTTTTAATGATTTACTTTTTAGGTGTACCATTTCTTCCTATAAGAGAAATATAGATAATCTCTTTGGTCTTAGGTTTATATCATAATTTGCACACTAAATGTCATTGGAATATGACGTTATGATAACGATTATCTTATGAATTAATGAAAAAAATATATCTCTCCCTCTGAAATTGATACTTTAAAATAATTTTAAATACTCTTTTAAAAACATACTTTAACTTTTTTCTTTCTTTTTGAAAATAGACTTTCAATTTTACTTAAACTTTCTAACTTATCTCTTCTTCCTTTTTGTCATATATTAAATTAAACATTTATTAGAGGATAAATTTAAGTTTTAAAACTTTTTGCCAAGTTATATAAGTTTTTAAATAATATTTTTTTAAAGAAAGATAAATTTTGAAAAAATATTCAAAGATAGAAAATTTTAAAATTAGATAAAATTTTGAAAAAATTTGAGAAAATTTTCAAAGAAAAATATTTTTTTTCAAAAAAAATCCAAAGAAAAAGTTTCAATTTTTTAAAAATAAAGGATAGATAGATTTTGAACATTTTTGAACTTTAACATAAAATTGTCTTCAAAGAAATTTGTAACTTGAACTGTGACACTTTAGGGTATTAAGACTTGCACTAATATTGAAAAACACAACACAACATAAGCCACGTGAGCTTGAATCCTATAGTCTGAGCACGATTCCTAGAGTTTAAGCATGATTTATTTTAAAAAAATGATTAATTTTGAAAAATAATATTTTAAAAATAACTCACCTATTTTCCTTAAAAAGAATATCTAATCTTTAGTTATGGGCTATCTAACAAAAGATATAGAAATTTTCATTTGATTAGTCAAGTTAAATAACAATATCTAAATAGTTATTCACTATAAAAAAAATATTTGCCTTGATGAATTTGAGTTTTTAACCTAGACTTATAATGATGCATTGATATAAACATCTGAAATCCAAGCTTCCATTTGGACTCTAAAATCTGATATGAGGATTATTTGACTTTCGATTATCAAGTGTTCGATCAACCTTGACCAATTTAGATTTTTCGCTTGACAATTTCTTGTTGAACTTCTAATTATTAAGTGCCCGATCAATCGTGATTCATTTAGACTTTTGATTATCAAGTATCCGATTAACCTTGATCTACTTAGACTTTCTTCTTGTAAACTTCCTGTAACTTTCGATTAGTGTTGTTAAACCGGTCAACCCATGACGGGGTGGGCCAGCCCACCATCCTAATAGGATGAGAAAGTCTCA
This sequence comes from Boesenbergia rotunda, assembly GCA_024364735.1. Classification (NCBI taxonomy): domain Eukaryota; kingdom Viridiplantae; phylum Streptophyta; class Magnoliopsida; order Zingiberales; family Zingiberaceae; genus Boesenbergia; species Boesenbergia rotunda. The sequence goes on along the minus strand of JAGFNQ010006334.1, from coordinate 1,458,505 downwards.
ACCTAACCCAACCCAACCCAATCCAAGGCGCGTTATGGGTTAGGCGGGTCAGCTCACAAGCCTGTTAAATAATAAAAAAATATAGAAAATATTAAAATTTTTAAGTTTGGATCGTGGATTAGGCAGGTCAAGCTCATGCCTCATTTAGTTTTCCATTTTAGTTTTAAACTTTAGAAAAAATATTTTTTTTCTCAAACACAAACCCACCACAGGTCGGGGGCCAGACAAGTAGTGGGCCCAAGCAGGTCGGCCCGCTTTAAAATGGGTTGATAAAATCTCAATCCAACTTGCTTAAATTATTTAGCGGGTTGGATCAACCTGATTAACTTAACCTAAATTGACAACTCTATGTTTTATTATCAAGTGTCCAATAAATAGAAACAGATTTATAAAAGGCTAGCATTGGGCCTAGCCCAATTATATGATTAACCCAAATGAATGAGTAAATTGGATTACGTAGTAGACGAACCTGGGATGACCGACCCGACCCTACGAAAATTTCCCACCAGTCACTAGGGTAAATCGGGAAGCGCTCGCGATGGACGGTCCCAGCATCCCAGGGTTTGCGTCCCAATTGGAGGAAAAATTCCTGCAAAATACATCGTAGCTAGGGATCGAACCGCGGATGCCTGGGATAGCGACTAGTCGCCCTACCGTTGCATCATAGCCCCGGGGGCACCTAAATGACAGAGTGATTCATGCATTGAGATGTTGAAATGACCATGATTAATTCTCTTATATATGTGATCAATCGGGTCAATTTTAACCCGAACTTAATCAATCGGGTCAATTTTAACTTAAAATCGATTACACCAACACATTCTACTTTTTTAAATTTATTGTTGTTGTTGTTATTATTTATTTTTCGTTTTGAGGTTGCTTTCACCAAACTTTTCTTAGCTGCTTTTGCTTTTGCTTTTCCTTTTGCTTAGCAAACAAGAGGAGAAAAAAAATAATAGTAGATGCCATCTTGCCTGTTGTATGAAATAATCTATGTGATCACCTACATTTCACACATGTGTGTCTCAATCTTGTTTGTTAAGTGTTGGTTTAAGTGTCATTTTCCGAATAAACTAAGCTCTCTATTTTCTTTCAATCCCTCTTTCTGATGCCTAAGATAAGAACAGTTGTTCGAGATAGGGATGTTAATAAAAAATATATGGATGCCTTAGAATGGAAGAGTGAAGTTGCCTCACGTGTAATTCAACGAAAGTGATGTCAATTGATTGAACATGAATCGACGTTTCTAATTGTGTTCTAATGGATGATTTGGTAAGTTGTTTCGTGTTTATCATGGTTTGATGATGTATGTACATGTGACGGGCATATTGAATTGTGCAACCTATGAAAATTGAGTTGATAATTTCTCGTGTTTTGATCTCACTTGTTGATCTAGGATCCACCATTAAATTGTTGCTAATTAAGATGATATCGTTCACCTCAAGCGACCTGGCCGTATCATCGACTCTCAACAAGATATAGGTAGGTAAATCACGAGGAGTATTTTACCCCAATAGTGATCCTTTATTTGCATGGGGGAGTTGATATTTAACGAGACATTTTACATCCGTTGAAAATTAATCTTAAGACTTATTGAAATAATTAGTGGTGTAGGTAATAACTGTCCGTGAGGATGAGATTTGACATAATATTGATTATTGATTTGATGGTTTATAATTATGATTTGATTGACAACTTTTAATTAGAGTTACTAGGCTGAGCTATTGAACTTTGAGCATTGTCTTTCTTGTTGTTGAACTGTGATTATAGGCTATCATTATTTGGATTATAGGCCCTCGGGTTATGGTACAGCGATAGGATAATTAATCATTATTTCATGTATTTGTGGCTCGATCCCCGACGTATTTGTCAGAAATTTTCTTCCAAATGGGACGCGAACATTGGGACGCTGTGCTTCTAGACCGCCCACCGCGAGCGCTTCCCGATTTACCCTGGCGGCCAATGAGAAATTTCCGTGGAGCTGAATTAATCATCCGAGATTAAAAAAACCTCGTTAATCATACTAGATTGAGCTATTGAACTTTGAGCATTGTCTTTCTTGTCGTTGAACTATGATTATAGGCTATCATTATTTGGATTATATTTCATTCATGGTAAATGGTAACGAGTTATAGTGTTAATATAATGTATCATACGATTTTGATATCCAGTGAAAAGTGGAAGCATGATCACGTAGGTTGTATCCAATTGATGATTTTAAAGTATATATATATATATATATATATATATATATATATATATATATATATATATATATATATATATATATATATATATATATATGAGGATCAAATTTCTATTAAGAGAGGAGCATGTGAAACATAAATTTATTAAAATACTTAAGCTAAGCTTTTTAATTGTATTATTCAATGTATAATTTGACTTAATTGTTTGGATCAATCTTAGTGGCAAAAGATAAATCGTTCGTCCCTAACGCTCCCGCCAACTCGTCCCAGGGCCAACGTCAAACGTCAACGTCAAACGTCCCAGAGCCAAGCAATATAATTGTTTGGATCTTGCTTTAATCTAAGTATGGTCTAATAAATGCATTATTGATGAAAAAAAAATATGATAACGCTAACGTCAAACGTCTCTCATCACCTTATATGTGAGATGCCTTGTCCCTTAGCTTGTTCCCTTGATTGTTGAAATCGAGTTCTAGTGCACCTTCATGTGAGCCCAATGAGAGATGATGCCTTTAAGATATTTTTGGAGATAAAATGCTATAGATGTTAACAAAAACGAAAAACAAAAAAAATCAAGAGGAATACATTAAGAATTAAGAGAAATAATAAAGATGAACATGAAAATTATGACTATACCCAAAACGTAGAGGTCATAAAAGCAAAAAACAAAAAAAAACAGCTGATAGATGAAACTAATAGAGTAACTAGCACGACATAATGTGTATTGAAGCTCTAGTAGAGCAACAACAAACCAACATCAATCAGGGTGTTGAAGGTAGAGAAACCCGGCCAATGAAAGATCTCAAGGGTGTTGCCTAACATTAAGATGATAAGAGATGATTCGCTTGTCTTCAGCGTCCTCGGTCCGCCAATCCGTCCTAGGGTCAATACGGAAGAGGTAAATCATGAGAGCTACTAATTCGGATGCTGTGGCTAGTACGTGAAGAGGACGGACATACTGATTTTATCAGATTTTAACCCCAGCCCTTATGGCGGCAATACCTACACTAACCATCAGTCGTGAGGACGTGTTGTCCAACATCAAAGTTTGAGAACAAAGAAGTATTTCACCTTGCTACTAAGAAGGGACTATCTACTTCTTGAGAAAAAGGCATTTAGTTAGGAGAATTTAGAAATCACCTCATATTAACTAGAAGAAGATTCATATTATGATTTTTGTAAATCGAAATTAATATTTTCATACTATTATGGGTGGAATGCTAGGCGCTTGCCATAGCTCGCTATAAGAATAAAAAATGTAGTAATTGGCGAAGTCTACCAAGCTCACTTTAAATGACTAGCCTCATGAATTCGAAAGGTCTCGCACTCTAGTTGAACAGTTGAACGTAAGTCCAATAGGTAATCTCTTCATCTCTTGATTCCTACCTACCTCACTATGAAATTGAAGTGAATTTGTATTTGTTAAAATACTGAAAGTTTAGGGGCTAAAAGACAAAACTTTCGAATTTAAGGTCATGATTAGGATTTTGAAAAGTTGAAAGGTTTTTTTTGCAAAAAGGCCACCCCTTATAAAGTCTTCTTTTCCCCCATTTCCGCGTGACCTAGCCGTAGCAAATCTCTTCGATCCCTCCTCTCCTCTTCGCCTCCCGCCGCAGCCAGGAGAGACCGAAACCATCCCTTCTTCCTCGCAAGCCCTAAATCGCAGCCAAGCGATCCCAGCGCACCGGCTCCTTCTCCGCCTTCTTCTTCTTCCCTCTTCTGTTCGTCGCGCCGCTAGCCTACGGCGTCGCCCCCGCTCCGGCTGGTTGACGGGGTTTCACGGACCTACGTCAGGTTTCTTCTCGGGCGAGCAGATCGTGGGTTTCGATCTCGATCAGTCGGTTTCTCTCGAAGGAGCGTCGGTCACGCCACTGTCGAAAAACACGAGAAGGTGAGTCGTGCGCCTTTAACCTAGTTTAATCTCTAGGTTCCATTCTCTCAATGGATTATGATTCGAATGGGTTCTGAGACCGATTCATGAAATCTAGGGCATATTAGATCTTCTTCTCTGTGGGTTGAGCAGTGGAGTAAAAAGGGCGCTGAGGGATTGGATTCCGGCTATCTCACACTCGGTGTGTTTTTCCCAGGTAAGTCTTGTGTGATTTGTTTTGCAATGATTGCAATCCGTTTTAGGTTTAGGTTTTGGCTTTTGGAGATTTCTCTGTTGGTAGAGTGTTACCTAGAATTGGCTGTTGGTTTGATTAATCTTTCTGATCCGATGTTCGCTTGTGATCTTGATGTTGGGTTTCTATTTGATACCGTGAGGTTGGCTGCTGTGTTTTTGATTTCTATGAGTTTTGTTAGCTTGGATTATGGTTGCTAGGTGTTCTGTGGATTGTAGCTTGATCTTGTTCTGTCAGTGCTCGGTTTATGCCATGCGATAGTAGTAGGTTCTTGAGGAATTTGGATTTGATGAGTTGCAAGATTTTTGCCATGAGCAGCTCCTTAGCTTTACACTGAATGTGGGATTTGTCTCCTGCCGTGAGCCACATCTGGTGGAATGGATTTGGTGGGTCATGACTTGGAGTTACCTTAACCTATAATAGCTGATTTAATGGTGGCTAGCTAGTTGGGTTGGAGTTTGGTTAGGATTAGGCTAAACCTAAGTTGAGTCTAATTCCTATAACTCGGGATAATTTGGGGTTTTATCTTTATGCGGCTTGATAATTAGTTTAGCTAATTATTATTGAATATGGCTAAACTTATGTTTGTGATACAGGACACTGACTGACTTGGCTATTTTTGCGCGGATATTATCTTGGAAGGGAGTTCTCGTCGCACGAACTTCTTCGTATCTAGGCGGGTACCTCTGTTTATGCATAGCTAGACATAGTTAGCAGTAGGGATATCTGATATCTTTATCTCTGTGCTTTTGCTTCGGTAGTTGTATCCGTTAGTTTTACTGCTTACTATATCTGTATGGATTGATGATGCACAGTTTACCTTATACCTTATGCTAGGATTTAAGTATTGGTGCATACCGGTTATATGGACTATTGCATATCATGTAGATGACAGCAGGGATAGATAGTGGATGATGCATGGGATAGTGACAAGCATCATTATTGCACGTAGCATAGGGGACGACCTTTGACTCCCTGGAGATTGAGATGGTCGTTGTACTTGCTACTCGTGTAGGGGCATATGTAGGCGACCTTTGACTCCCCTAGTGGTCGAGATGGGCCGTCAGACCTGCCACATGACCTATCGTGCAGCCCCGTTGGCGGACCCGGGCACTGCAGCAGGTCCCCTACCTATCCGATGATAGCAGGGACGTTTAGAGCGTTACTTCACCCGATGGTGGGGTACGTTTATGGTCTCCGACCCTACCCATTCGGTCTCGCGTGTACCGCCTCATAGACCGTCTGTTCGTGCAGGAAAGACCAGGTCAGAGCCCTACCCACTCGGTTCGCGTGTTTCCGCGACCTATACCGACTGGCGTCAGGGGTGCCCCATGTTGCATCATGAGCATGCTCTACATCTCTGCACTTGGTTGTGTTTGCTGCACATGATTGTGTTGGATCGGGTTGGACCGGCTAGAGGGGGGTGAATAGACGGTAAAAGAAATTATAAAAGTGGAGGCACTCGTCTCTAAAAAAGAAACTTGGTTGCAACTGAGAACGTTGCTTCCAAGGCAGTGGACGCTCAATAAAAATCTCCTTATGGCGGAGAAGCCTTACAAAAATAGCACGCTAGACTTTTAGAGAGTTTATAAGAAATGAATTAATTGAAATGAGTTAAAAGGTTGAAACTCTAAGCCTATTTATAGCATAAGAGAATAAATCTGGATTGTTGATTGTTGAGGAATTTTCTCTTGGCCGTTGATCCATGGATGTAATCTGGATGGCTGATCTTGGATGGGATTAAACTGCATCCATTGAATCTGATTAAAGGATAAAGTTATCCTTTAAGAGATAACTTTGTCTTCTGCTCGCAACAGATAAATAACTTTATCATTTGCTCGCAACAACTTTAATCATATCTCTTCTTTATCCCAGTCGGTAAGACTGGTGATATATATAGGCGAGGTTGCTGGTTCGAATCTTCCCAGCAACAAATAAAATTTTTTTTGTTTCAGGTGTCTGGTTTGACTTGGTCAAACTGACCAGTCTTTTGGTTCATCTTCTGGGTGATTTCCGGCCAACCGGAGTTAGGCTCACCCGAACCCGACTCCGGCCTTTCGCCCCTCGAGCGTCCTTCCTCCCGGCTTCTCGTCCCTCGGACACCGCGCACGTCCTTCTCGCTCCACCGGCGTACTCTTTCGCAGCTTCCGCGTCCCTCGGATTGTACCGAGCCCGTCGGGTCACTTCCCCGCACAATCCTTCTCGTCCGCTACGTCTTACGCTCGACTTCCTCCGTACCTAAGCTCCTGTACACTTAGCAGAGGGATTAAACATACCAGGACCTAACTTAAATCGGTTGATCACATCAAAATCAACCAGGGGTACTTACAGATTGTTGCACTTGGTTGACATGCATACTACCGGGTTTGGATCGACGCAGGTAGGTATGTAGTTCCATTACTGCTTATAGTTCAGTTCTGCATTTCTTTTTACTGCAGTTATCTTCAGTGTTGTGGTAGATAGATAGACGGTGACTTACTGCTATTATTTTCTTCCTGTGCATATCAGTCTGTATTCGTTGAGTTCTTAGGACTCACCCCGTTAGCTCCCTGTTTTTATTTCAGGATGATTGTCTGGAGTGCCCGGCAGCCTATCCTAGTTCGCGTATTTCTTCGAGATGATTCCGGGATGTCTATTTTACTTTGTTGGTGGTACATGTTGGTATCCGTTTCCTGTTTCTTTTACTTTACTTTTCCGCTGCTATATTCGTGTTTGATTTTGTCATTTTATACGGCGGTATAGTTGTACTTTTGTGAGCCATAGAGGCCTTGTGCTTTGCGTTGTCGTAAGTCGTACCGGTACGTAGCTTTATCGTTGTTTCCGTTTTACTCATTATATGGTCGCTTGTTCCAGCCCTATAGGCTGCGGTACAGGCCAACTGAGATAGTTGTGGTGGTCTGGTTATTGAATTGTCCGCCGGGACGAGGGAGTAGCTGTCCGGTCGGTATCGGACGAGCGGCTCCTCAGGGCGCGACAATTTATTATAGCTCACTTGGTACCAGGATTCAGGAACTATTGTACTTGTCCTGGAGGTCAAGGGTTCGAATCCTGGGGAAGACAAAAATCCACTGGCCAGGGGTGGGAAGTACTTGTGAGTAACGACTGCCCAAGGGGCCGCCAAATGGTATTTGGCCGCCCAAGGGGCCGAGGGTCGCCAAGTGGGCCGCCCAAGGGGCCAAGGGGTCGGGTCGTTACAGTATTGCCCCAAAGATCTTGTGAATGTGATACACCTAGGACGCCTTGTTGACGTAGGATTAATCCAACATAATTCTTTGAGTTTTAAATAATCATAATTTTTAATTCGGGGCTCGAAATCAAATTATTCTATTGGTAGTCATGCATATGTATTTTAGAGGTCTATGTTTATTACGGGAAACTCGTAATCGTCAATTTTCAGGCCAAAATTGCACCATTTAGCTCTCATCCGAGCCGTCGATGATTTTATTACTATTTTTGATAATTTCTATTTTATAATATTTAGAATAATTATGATAGTTTTGATATTTATGAGTCTTAATTTGTCTAAATAAATATTTTGTTATATTAATTTTGATGTAAATTTTTCTCTTTTATTTTTTTAGAAGATTATAATTGAGATTTATATTTTAAAATTTTATTTCTTTCTTAATCTGGATTAGAATCTATAGTTTTACATGTAATTAGTTATGAGAAAATTAATAACAGAAAATTTTTTATTTTTGTAATTTCTTTTCTTAATTTCTCCTAAATTCTTCTGTTGGCATCTATCCGGCGTCATTTATGAACAAAAGTCATGGAGCCTACAAAATTGTAACTTGAATAGTTGCTGATCCGGTCGGGTAAGTTTTTGGAGTTAATTAGAGGTCCGATCGGATTGGGTCTGGGTCAGACAAAGTGGGTCGGGTTCAATATCGGATTAGTGCGCTAGATACTGATCTGGCTAAGAGAATCAGGATTAGAAGCAACTTGAGACGGGGCTCAATCAGTGGCACCCGAGAAGACGTTCCCGGTCGAGAACTTTAGCGGTCGAGGATCACCGGTCGGGAAAGTTTAGACGGGATAAAGCAGATTTGTCAGATCTCTTCATGAGTGTTCGGTAAGCAATAGGCCTCCCAGGCGAGGTCTCCCGGTCGGGGTCACCCAGAGTGACAAGGTGACCGACCCCGAGTGGCCGACCCCGAGTGGCCGACCCCAGAGTGACAGGGTGGCCGACCCAGAGTGACAAGGTGACCGACCCCGAGTGGCCGACCCCGAGTGGCCGACCCAGAATGGCCAACCCAGAGTGACAGGGTGGCCGACCCCGAGTGGCCGACCCCGGGTGGTCTACCCAGAGTGACAGACCCAGGGTGGCCGACCCAGAGTGGTCGACCCAGTGTGAGTAAAGTGTCGCAGTAGCAGTAAAGATCATCCGAATCTCCCCATTGTCAGAAGAGGATTTTTGACATAATCATGACCTGACAAAGCCGCCAACATTAATGCGGGTTAGAGGGAACAACCTAGACAGACTGTCAGGCAACTGTGGCAGTCTCACAAAGCAGCTAAGGCTGCCATTAGTTCAGTCTGCCAACTGACCCATCCTTAATGGGACATGACAGCTCTAACATGGCTGAGAGCTTTCCCTCCCCTATATAAACCCCCCTTTGGGCTCCAAAGAGGGGATTGCTGCCATTTTGCAACCACGCCACCACATTGTGAGCTCTGTTTTGGTCCGAGCCGAGTGACTTGAGCTGGATCTTTATTTAAGCCCGAGTCCGACCTCCCGAGTTGCCGTAGACCGGGTACGCTACAACAGACCGGGTCATCTTGGTCAGACCGAGTCAACCGGTTGGGAACCGGTCTTCGCGTGTCGGCAGGATCAAATTTGGCGCCGTCTGTGGGAATCTGCCTGATCGAAAGACGAAGACGAGCGACCCCAACAGGGTGACTGTTACTCTCTCACAAGAAGACCTTGATCTGCTGATAGCTGCTAAAGCGCAGAAATGGGCAGCAGAGCAGAAGACTGTCGCTCGCCCGACTCAGGAGGGTCCTTCCAAACCGGCAGCTCCCGTTGGCACAGAAGTAGGAGTTCGCCCGGGTGAGAGCCCCTACTTCCACCAAGCACTCTTCGACCCGTCTGAGGGTGCGGGACAGTCCGACCCAGTGGAAGTCTCTTCCAACCATGCAAGAATCAACAAATGGAAGACTCCAATTATCCAGGCTCTGGCCGAGCGCACTGGACTCCCTTTCTCTAGTCAAGTTCTGCAAGAGTCAGTCCCCAAGTATTTTCGACTCTTCTCCATTCCGGAATATAAAGGAGCTACCGATCTAGAGGAACACCTGACGAAGTCTGAGGATGAAGTCTTGCTGCATCAGTATATGGATGATATCAAGTGTCGAGCGTTCTGACCACCCTGGCAGGGCCCGCTCAGCGCTGGTTCAACAGAACTCCTTTGTCTCAAAAGGAAAAAGCATTGGTCGGCTCGGAGATAATTTTCCTATTGGTGACTCTAGATACTGATTCCGGCGATATGCTCACATCATAGTGGAAAAGAGTATTGTCAGCAATCTCGACTAGGAAATGATTAGCTCTAACGAAGCACTTCCTTCCGGCAGGGCCGAAATCCGACCGATCTGGACACCTCGAGCCTTTGCTCGACGATTGGAGGCACCACCAGTGAAGGAGCCTGCTCCTTCGCAGGCTCGGCGATCGTGAGTTGTCGGAGTTCCTCACTGATCTAAGAGAACGAGGTCGAATTTGCTGTTGTGGCAGGCAAAGAGACGTCTAGAGCTAAATTTGATAGAGGAAATTCAGGATCGGGCATCGATCCGAACGACTGCTTACCGACAAAGGATGCAGCGAAAATACAATCAAGAGGTCATACCCTAGAGCTTCCAGGTCAGCGACCGTGTATGAAAGAGAGTCAAACCGGTCGGGAAAGTGAGCAAGCTGAAGCCCCCAATGGGGAGAACTCTTCTTGGTGATCGAGAAGTCGGGGTCGGGAGCCTATTATTTGCAAGATGCCTAAGGAAAGACGCTGAGAAGGCCTTGGAGTGCAACACACTTAAAATTGTATCGTGAGGAAAGTTGAGTTGAGTGACCCTTGTAATTGTATCACGTGAAGATGATAGTGAAACTCAAGGCATCTGAAAGGCAGCTCTTGCAGGTTATAAGTGGGCATGCTCCCACGCACCCACCGGATTTGGCGCCGATCGGGCGTGGCGTTCCACGTTCGGTCGGGCTCGGTCGGGCGTGGCAGTCCACACTCGGTCAGGGTAAGCCGGACGGTGTCCAGACTCTTGCTAAGACAAGTTATAAGTGGGCATGCTTCCACGCACCCACCGGACTTAGCGCCGATCGGGCGTGGCGTTCCACGTTCGGTTGGGCCCGGTCGGGCGTGGCAGTCCACGCTCGGTCAGGGTAAGCCGGACGATGTCCAGACTCTTGCTAAGGCAAGTTATAAGTGGGCATGCTTCCACGCACCCACCGGACTCGGCGTCGATCGGGCGTGGCGTTCCACGTTCGGTCGGGCCCAGTCGGGCGTGGCGTTCCACGCTCGGTCAGGGTGAGTCCGACGGTGTCCAGACTCTTGCTAAGGCAAGTTATAAGTGGGCATGCTCCCACGCACCCACCGGACTCGGCGCCGATCGGGCGTGGCGTTCCACGTTCGGTCGGGCCCGGTCGGGTGTGGCAGTCCATGCTCGGTCAGGGTAAGCCGGACGGTGTCCAGACTCTTGCTAAGGCAAGTTATAAGTGGGCATGCTCCCACGCACCCACCGGACTCGGTGCCGATCGGGCGTGGCGTTCCACGTTCGGTCGGGCCCGGTCGGGCGTGACGTTCCACACTCGGTCAGGGTAAGTCAGACGGTGTCCAGACTGCTGCTCTTGCAAGTTACAATTGGGCATGCTCCCACACAACCATCGACCTCGCGGCAGACCGGACGTGACTGACCACGTTCCATTAAGGTCTCCCGAGCGGCATTGAGACACTTGCTCTTCAGCAAGTTATAAAGGTGATTGCTCACACGTCTCAGCCACTCAGCCGCTTTGCTCGGCGCTCAGCCGCTTTGCTCGGCGCTCAGCCGCTCTACTCGGCACACAGCCGTTCTGCTCGGCACTCAGCCGCTCTACTCGGCACACAGCCGCTCTACTCGGCACTGAGCCGTTCTACTCGGCACTCAGCCGTTCTGCTCGGCACTCAGCCGCTCTGCTCGGCACTCAGCTACTCAGCCACTCAGCTTGGCACTCAACCACTCGGCTATGCCATCTGCTCGACACTCCGTCATTCGACTCTGCCACCTGCCAGTCAATTAGTCACTCTACTCAGTTGCTTGCCTACTCAGTCATTACTCAGTCGTTTACTCGGCTCTATGTCACATACGTGGCACCCGTCCAACATGATCCAATTGCTCGCTTGACATAACTAAATACTCTAGCGGCGACATTCCGAGGGATGAAATACTGATTAACTGGGTAAAATCCATCCCGTAACTTCTGATTGGTTGTTCTTCTAGCAAAGGAGATCCATTCCAACCTAATTCCAGGATGGAAACTACGAATGGAATAAGTCAAACCGCTAGATTTAGTCTAGTCAGTCAGACTCGCGCCTCCTTCGACTAGATTCGAAGGAGAGATATGTGAACCTGGGAGATAAACGCATGGCAGTGCATTGATGGCTGACATGACAGGGGACTCAGCATTTAAGGATAAAGATCTTGAGGTCGTAATGAGGGTCAGGGGTACGAAAGTAGGGTTTATCCGACCGGGCAAGCAGCCTAGTTAGTCGGACTTTACGCCTCCTTCGACTAAATTTGAAGGGGAGGCTTGTGATCCGGTCGGGTAAGTTTTTGGAGCTAATTAGAGGCCCGGTCAGATTGGGTCTGGGTCAGACAAAATGGGTCGGGTTCAATATCGGATTAGTGCGCTAGATACTGATCTGGCTAAGAGGATCAGGATTCGAAGCAACTTGAGACGGGGCCCAATTAGTGGCACCCGAGAAGACGTTCCCGGTCGAGAACTTTAGCGGTCGAGGATCACCGGTCGGGAAAGTTTAGACGGGATAAAGCAGGAGCGTTTTGTCAGATCTCTTCATGAGTGTTCGGTAAGTAATAGGCCTCCCAGGCGAGGTCTCCCGGTCGGGGTCACCCAGAGTGACAAGGTGACCGACCCCGAGTGGCTAGGGCTGCAATCGAACCGAGCCGAGCCGAATACCTGAGAGTTTGAGTTTTGCTCGTTTATTATCGAGCCGAGCTCGAGCTTAATTTATCGAATATAGTGATGGCTCGCGAGCATATTCGAGCCTAATCGAGCCCTAAACGAACTTACCAAATATAAATTATTAATTAAAGTATTCATCAATCTATTAAAAAAATAAATTATATATTCTAAAAAATATAAAATATTTACTAAAATCTATGATTTTATTCATACAAATGAGTTTTATTGGATATTTTATATTTATTAAATGTAAAAGTGTCAAAATTATATATTTAATGTTAAATATTAATTTTATATTTTACGAACTAGCTCACGAGCTTATTAACGAGCCTGTTCACGAGCTAACGAGCCGAATACTACTGAGTTTGAGTTTGGCTCGTTAATATTAACGAGCTTTATTAAACGAGCTCGAACGAGCTTCTATCGAACCGAGACCCGAATAGTTCGCGAGCGGCTTGGCTCGTTTACACCCCTACGAGTGGCCGACCCCGAGTGGCCGACCCTGAGTGGCCGACCCCAGAGTGACAGGGTGGCCGACCCAGAGTGACAAGGTGACCGACCCCGAGTGGCCGACCCCGAGTGGCCGACCCAGAGTGGCCAACCCAGAGTGACAGGGTGGCCGACCCCGGGCGGTCTACCCAGAGTGACAGACCCAGGGTGGTCGACCCAGTGTGAGTAAAGGGTCGCAGTAGCAGTAAAGATCATCCGAATCTCCCCATTGTCAGAAGAGGATTTTTGACATAATCATGACCTGACAGAGCCGCCAACATTAATGCGGATTAGAGGGGACAACCTAGACAGGCTGTCAGGCAACTGTGGCAGTCTCACAAAGCAGCTAAGGCTGTCATTAGTTCAGTCTGCCAACTGACCCATTCTTAATGGGACAGGACAGCTTTGACATGGCAGAGAGCTTTCCCTCCCCTATATAAACCCCCCTTTGGGCTCCAAAGAGGGGATTGTTGTCATTTTGCAACCACGCCACCATATTGTGAGCTCTGTTTTGGTCCGAACCGAGTGACTTGAGCCGGATCTTTATTTAAGCCCGAGTCCGACCTCCCGAGTTGCCGTAGACCGGGTACGCTATAGCAGACCGGGTCATCTTGGTCAGACTGAGTCCACCGGATGGGAACCGATCTTCGCTTGTCGACAGGATCAGTTCCCTAATGCAAAGCTCCACCACTGACCTTCTGACAATTAACCAACATTGAGATGGAGATGGTCCGGTGGAGTAACAAAGGACTTTGCTCTCTCTTTCTCTCGACAACTCATTTCTCTGCTTTGTGAACACCACCATGCTCAGTGAGTACCTTGCCTCCTTCGATCGGTCGAAACACCCTCATGTTTGATCATTTAATTAATCACGAGATTTTGATATTATTTTCCTACATTAGTTAGTTAAAGCTCCTAAAGAACTTTAACTGGAAAACTGTGACTCCCAACATTCCAAGGATCTGTAACACCAGAAGCAGAAACAGCCAATTATTTGACAGAATTTCTCTTCTTTTCTTCTTTCTGGCAAGGCCTCCATTCATGATTCGAGTGGGCCGATTCAATAAAGTGAAAAGCTGGTGACAAATTAAAGCCATCGGAAACACGTACGACAGCTTTGAGCTTTATGGCACCGGCCTGGAAATTATCAGCATGTGAAGTCTCTGCTTGTGGTTTGTGCACCAAATAATTAAGCTACGACTGATTTCCCCTCAGACGAGGTGGGCGGCGTTGTTGGCTATTCTTACCAGCCTTTCTCCTCCCACGCCTTAACTACCGCGAATCATATAGCTCAGTGACCTGGTCACTTTTTTTCCCCACCTTGTTAAGCATATATACTTTTCTTCTGGGCATGCAGCAACTGCTGTAACTGCGTGTATCGGAGGATTCATGGTCCACTGTTCAGCTTTGTGTTCTATGGCGACAAAGGTTTCTCTTGCATGATGGTCCATGTTGGGTGTTGAACATGATTGATGTATAGAATTGAGTTGTGAACATGGCAGTCGTGGAGATTGTGTACTTATAGAAGTTGGCTTGGATTGAGTTGGTGCACTAGAGCAAGAGGAGTCGAAGTCCTGTGGGTTCGAGGATTAGAGGCTCAGTTTAACCGTGGAGCTCAGTGAGAATCTTGGTAGACTCAAGAAGTAGGATCTGAACATGAGAATATCATTAGAGATTAATTACATTAAGTATATAATTATAGTATTTTTATTTTTATCAAGTCATAGTTTGTTCACCAATTAACTCAAGTCCTAGAGCTTTGCATAGGCTGATAATTGGTTATAAGCCAAGGAGATTATCTGGTTTCAGTTAGCTAAAATCCCATTTCAATTGACTAGAATAATCGATCAATTCAATTTAATTTCTATGTCTAGTTGACTAGTCAATCAATCGGCTAATGCCCTTCTAGCAATTGACTAGGCAATCAACTAACTAGAGTGTCATTGGCTTTCAACATCTACTTTTGTGCACTTCGATCTAATAGAATTTCTTTTTTTTTTTTAGTAAACTCGAGGTGGCTAGAAGGTATCCATTAGAATCCAAACTATATAAGCACTTAGGGAGCTTTTAGGCAGTAAGACTCAAGTGATACAAGTGCTCCAAATGATTCAAGATCTTGGCGAAAGATTGGAAGACTTCAATAATCAAACTCTTGGTAATTTATCTCTTTCTTAGTTTTTCATTTTCAACTTCAAAAAGAGGTGAGAACTTCTTGTGATAACTTATGATATTCCAAAAGTTGGGTCAAGGTATTATTGTTGTTTGTACAAGTTTGCCCTCTTATCTCTTACCAAGAGGTGTTTTAGTGGAAACTATTTTTTAAGGATAATCTCTGAATAAACAATCCGCAGACATATATGTTATCATTGTGTGTGTGTGTGTTTTGTTTGCTATATATATATATATATATATATATATATATATATATATATATATATATATATATATACAAATGCCATGAGATTAATTATTGTGATAATAAATTGAAATCTTTTGTAGGTTATGCCCAAATCCAGAAGCCACAAAATTCTACACCAAATGAACTTGAAAAAAAAAAAAATGCCTTGCCAGAAAATTAAACCAATATTCAAAGAACTTGAATAAACAAAGAAATGCACGACAGGTTAATCATGAACAACAGTGATCTCTCCTTCAACGCTACTTGGCTGTTTGACGAGCCGCTTCCAATCTCTGCAGCGTGATCTGCTTTCTAAATTTGGCTATGAACTCGTCGGCCTTCTTGTCCACTTCGTTCCCGTCTCCTCCGCCAAATTGCGAGCTTTTTTCTACCATCACCGATGCCTTCTCCTCCTTCTCCTCCTCATCGTCAGAATCAACAGGGGGGCAATTAAGACCTTCTCTGTATCGATCTTTGAGGCATCTTCCACCGCTGTCCCCTTTACGACGTCCTTGACTCCAGTCGTTCTGCAAGATCTTGGAACGGAAGGACCACCAGGCTTTGTCTCGGTGTTAATGTGGCCGCTTTTAGTTTTCCCCACCCTCCTGCTCAAGTCCTTGAGTTCGTCTTTGAAACTTTGCCTGGTGATCTTCTTCTCTATGGCGGAAGGGCATCCATAGCAGGAAAATGGCGGCGGAGGTGGCGGCGCGGGGGGTGGCTTGCCCCTCTTCTTGTAGGATCGGAAAGATGAAATCTTTGTGATGTTTGAGAGATCATCCAGGGAAGGAGGCGAGAGGGGAGGCGGCGGAGGCGGGAAGACCCTTGTGGCTTTGCTCGAGCCCTCTTCCTCCTCCATGTCCATCTCAAAAATCTCACCTTGGGCATTCGTGGAATCTAAAGGCTCCGCATTTTCCATTTCTTGCTCTGAATCCGAGTCATGGAGGTGCGATTTCAAACTCCGGACCGGCAAGAAAAGAGGCCTGCAGCCGGCGCTCTCATCAGCGACGACCACCACCGGGTCATTTCTCTGGTACTGGGAATTCCATACTTGCGTCTTGGTTTCGTCGAGAGAGCCATGGAGGTAGTAGAGCTCATCGTCATCGCAATCGCCATCGTCATCCTCCAACACCGACGAAACATGGAGCATATTGGAGAAATACGACAGGGCGCCATCTGCTCTCAGTGCGGTGGCGGTCTCTATCACGGCATCGAAGTCCGCATTCCGGCGGCTGAAGAGGCCGTAGGATATGGCGATGCCGAGGAAGAGAAGGTGGAGGATCTCCCATGCCGTTGCGAGAATGCTTCTGGTGGCGGCCTGAGATGGGAGGATGGAGAGCAGCGCGACGACGAAGGAGAAGCAGATGGCTTTGTGGAGGAGGAAATTAGATGAAAAAGTTCTCGTGATTAGCGTCGACGGTGATCTCAGAATTTGAGCAGGGAGGCTGCAGGAGAGTTGCAGAGGGGAGTCGGACTCTGCCATTGATCTCAGAAACCAGAGAAATTATCTAGCTATCTAGCTAGCTACTTTCTTGTGATTTTGCCAAGATCTCTGTTTTGGTCGATAAGGAAGCAGCTGCCATGCAAATAAAGGGAATGAAAGAACAAAGTAAAAGGTCGCGAGGTGTGAAGCTCATTGATGCGGCTTTTTTTTCCCTTTTTTTTAAACAAAGCATTGAATTTCTGTAAAAAAAAATCCAAATAAATTATAGACAGTAAGTTTCATGGGTTGGAATAAAAGATCATAACATTTATTTTGTTTAATATCGTTGATCTCTTATTAAATATAAATAGATAAATTATAAAAGATATTTTATTTAGTATAGTAGCTCTTTGTAAGTAGGAAATTAAACATTCAATAAAATATTTTATATCCATTGAAAATTGATCTCAATATAATTTTATATCACACTATTATTCGGGATTGATTATATTTATTTTTCAAAAATAAAAATAATTTGTTTAATTAATTTTGTGTAACCTTTTCTTAAGATAAAGGTATTGGTTTTAGGTCTGGATTATCGCTGTCTTTTTAATTTCTTATATCTATAAAGATTGAGTTTCAATTTTTTTTAAAATTAATGGATGGATTTTTCTTAATAAATAGTTCATCTAAAAATATTGAACTAATAGATTATCTACTATGAGTACTTTTTTTAATTTATTCTAATGAGAGAAATTTTTATAGGATTAAATAAATCATTTTAAAATTAATCAATATAAATAGAAAAAGTGCCGACTAAAAAATAAAATTAAAAAAGTGATGGCCTTAGTTTGGGACTTTTCTTCATGGTCAGGTTATGCATTGCTTGTTTACGGGGCTTGATTTGTTGCCTTGAGGAGAATGTGAGATGCTCTTCGGAGTCGAGACGTTTACTAAATAATTAGAAAGGGAGTGGAATTGTGATCAATGCAAATATATATATATATATATATATATATATATATATATATATATATATATATATTATATATATATATATATATATATATATAAAATTCTAATCTCCTGCGGATCACGTGGTATGGACCCCGTGTGGACCGACCCCATATGGACCACAACTTCTCTTATCGGTCACGGATTCGGCGTTGCGCTCCTGTGTCCCAACTCGCCGGTGAGTCCTTCGATCGTTGATCGGATACCACCGTCGGCCGCCACCCCCTAAACAAAACTATACCTTAGGGGAATACGGTGAACCCTAGGGGTATAGTGAACCCGTTGGGATACGCTCCCGAGCCCCTCGGTGACCGATCAGACAATTCACGATGACCAATCAGGCGTTATCGTGCATGCGATCCGCAAGAGATCATATATATATATATATATATATATATATATATATATATATATATAATTTTTGATATGTCACATTTCTTAGTGTGTAGATCCTGAGAGCATTTCAATTTTTTATATTTAATATTATAATTTAATTTTTAAATTTTAAAGATAAAATCTATTGACTGAGATATCGAAAATTTAAAAAAAATGAACTTAAAAGTAAAATAAGAGAGAATATTTTTTTTTTTCAATTCTTTCAAATGCACTGCTCCTAGATCTAATATACTTGTTTGCCGTCTACTTGTAAATCTAATAAGTATTCTCAATTTAATTGGATGAAGTAGTTGATCTGGTGTAATTTATAAATATTACAAATACTAGGCCAAATAGTAAAAGAACAAATTCACGTAATTGTCTAAAACATATATATCTTGCAGAATTTTCAGACAAAAAGAATTAGTCATTAATTTCAATGTTGCCTGACAATAAAATATCATTGATTAATAGAAATAGCTGGAAGAAAATAAAATATACTTTAAAACATATATTTTAAATAGAAAATGTGAGAGAACATTTGAAGACATATTAAGAATATGTGAAAGGTGATTCATTTGTTCCGATGTCTCCATTAGCCCACCTTTACCTTAGGATCGTTACGAGGATGATAAATAATGATCATTGAGGACCCAGATGAGTGAGAGGATGTATTTTAAGATATATTAAGAAGAGAATAGGTACTTTAAGCACAGATATTATAATGACAAATTTTGAGTCATGTCTGGAGATTTTTGATGTGGGATAGAGATCTTATTAAAAAAAGAGTTGTGCCAGAGAGTAGGGAATGGACAAAACATCTTAGCAAATTCAGATCCATGGATTCTAAGCCTTCCAATTTTTAAAAGTTATTTCAACTCTTTGTTGGATCCAATGATTAAAATAGCTAGCTTTATCATAGACACGAGATGTGAGGATGAGCAGGCGTCGGTGGTGTACAAATTTTGCCACGTATATGACAAGCTAAAACAGTACCTGATGCACTCCGACTTAGCTCTGGGTGGCACGAGTTGGTGAGGTGGCAGTGACCTGGATGCGCTCCGGCTTAGCTCTGCAAAACAGCGACCGTCAGTAAGCTCGTCGAGGGTTTCCTCGGGCAGGCACTCCGACGGTCAAGTCAGTATTCGCAGGCGTAATAGTGGAATTGAATTGAAATGATACAGTAGATTAGAGAGCTTGCTCGCACATACCTGCGGTAGAGGGAGTGCCGAGGGTATATATAACTGGGGGAGCTGACAACCCTTGGCCGTATTAACGAGACAAGAGTGTGATAACTGTCAGCTTGTAGGGAGCACTTAGGAGTGGCGCTGCATGGCGCGGGGTGCTCGAGCAGTACGAAAGTACTGGATTGGTGGACTGACCGCGAGAAGTGTCAGAGATGAGTAAGGTGTGCAGAACCCCGCTAGCAGGGTCGTACCCTGGATATGATGATATAGGGGACATAGGAGCGAGATAGGTCGTACCCCGAGAGCCGACCTGCATGTCCGAGTGCTCAGGACTGGGTCGAGTGATGGCCAGGGAGTGTGGGCAGCCACGCGTCCGCCTGATAGAGCGAAGGCGCAGGCCGGGTACGCCATGAGCCGGGGGTTTGCTGAATGATGCATGCCTAATTTTGCTAGATATCTAATCCTTGTGATGGTATTGGAGCGTGAGTCGCCACGCATCCGACTCTAATGCCCGACCTGGGTCTGAGTCGGGGAATGGCTAAGGAGCGTGGGCAGCCACGCACCCGACTGGGTTAGTAAGTGCTGGTGGTTGGCCCGTCCGACCCTATTAGTAGCTAGCCAAACACTGCCCTGGAGGCTCCCGAGCTCAGGGACCCCCTGGTATCTTTGCTCATCTGTCTACTAGACCTCCATGGCGTCAGGCTGACTGGCGGAGCCAACCGACCTATCCGTAGACAAGGCCGGAATAACCGTTGAACTACAAGAGAGTTAAGGAAACCCCAATGGTCGACCTACAATTAATTCTAAATATCTCTTAAAGACGAACATCTCAAAGTCCCCTCGTTTTCAATCTTGTCATGTCAATCAATCATATTGAAAATTGAAAATTTATTTAGTGACTTCAAATTCCCCCCAAAGGTTCGGATATTTTTGTGACGGGCATCTAAAAATAGTATTCATACAATAGGAAATCTTAAAGTAAAACATGTTTTGATTGAGGATTTTAGCCCTTCATGAAAATCCTACGATGGGTCTACTAGTTATTACATTTTGTTTCGTCCAATGATTCAAAGTGTCTGGAAACCATTCTGGAGCTATCTGACTAAGGGCAATACTACTTATTTCGTGAATTGAGGCCTCTGCCTAACCATGATGTTTTCAAAAGATGAGTTCGGACTGTTTGCAATGACGTAAGCAATACTATTAGCTAGCCTTCTCATATGAGTAAGAATGTATACCTCAAGAATTTTGATAGGTGCACCAGAATTTTTTTTGCGATCTACTGAAGAGGAAGAACAAAAGGAATGTCATTGTTATGCTCACTAAACATGAGTAAAGTTGTCAGACGGATCAATCCTTGGCAGGATGGGGTCGGGCAACCCATAACAGGTTAGTCATTTGGTGAGACAGGGCGGGCTAACCCATCATCTTGGTAAGTTGAAAATTTCCAATCCAACCAAATCTAAGATAGGTTGTGGGTTAGGTGGGCCAACCCATGGACTTATCAATTTTTTTTTTAAAAAAATCATATCTTCAAATTTTATTTATCAATCAAATATATCCAAAAATATATTTTAAATGTAAATGGACATAAATGAGTATTAAAAAATATTATTTTGATTTCAAAATTATAAAAAGAAAATAATAAATTAACAAAAAAAACTTAACTTACATTTTCTCAATTTGCGGCCAACTCAAGTCCTTCGTGAGCCGACTCGCACGGATCACGAGCCTAGGCGGGTTGACATGCTACGGACTTGAGTTGATAAAATTTTAACCCAATCAACTTTAATTATTTAGTGGGGCAGGTCAATCCGTTAGACCCATCCAAATTAACAGCTATACAAATGGAGGAGCAAATAATAAGTTAGGAGAGGCGACCGGAGAGTTTGTGGATTACTTTCATGTGCTGATGGGTCAAACGGCACAATGCAAGGATGTGGACAGCTTGCAACTTCTTAGACATTGGCTCACCTGAAAAAGAGAGATCTAATCAAGCCAACAATGCAGAGGAAATCCAGGCTGCCCTATTTGATATTGGCGGAGACAAGGCCCTAAGGCCGGATGAGTATGGTGTAAAATTTTTCACCTCTACGTGAGAAATGATTGGATCGGATTTCATTGCAGCAGTTTAAAATTCTTCTAGTCCGATAAGCTATTCAAATAATGGAATCATATTGATTGCTTTGGTTCCCAATCGTTTTCCATATAGAGGTGAAAATTTTTGCACCATACTCATCCAGCCCTATGGCTTTGTCTCTGCCAATATCAAATAGGACAGCTCGGATTTCCTCCATCATTGTTGGCTTGATTAGACCCTTTATTTGAGTTCGGGTTAGCCACTGTCCAGAATTAAGTTGCAAGCTGTCCACATCCTTTGATTGTGTTTTTGGCCCAACAACCCATGAAAGTATCCCACGGACTCTTCAATACCTCTCCTAAACTTCTTTTTTGCTCCATGCCACGAAGCTATTTTAGAGCGGAAGGATAATGAATTATCATCTTAAGCATTCTTAATTTATTAACTATGATATATTTTATGAATTTTTTTTTTTTCAAATGAGACGTGAATCCTAAGATGCTAAGCTTCTAGACCGCCCACCGCGAACACTTCTCGATTTATCCTAGCGGCCGATGGAAAATATCCGTGGAATCGAATCGATCGTCTGAGGTTGAAAAAATCTCGTTAATTATTTTTTGTTTGCTCCCTGCCCTAACTATGGTGTAATAAATATTTTTTGATTTACCAGTATGACTAATAAAAAAGTTGGTATGAAATCGAATTCATCTATTAATTCATTATTTTTGTTTGCTCCCATTTATTCAGTGAGCATGACAATTAAAATTTGGTGCACCAATGAAAATTCTTGAGGTATCCATTCTTCCTCATATAAGAAGATCAGTGAACAATCCTGCTCACTTATTGACCCAGCAAATTTTCCTTTCATCCACGACGTCTGGATGGTTCTTATTCTAATTTATCTCATCTGTGTTAATCTTAAAATGAGTTGACAAAAACGTTGAAAATGAATGAATCGCATGTTATCACCTCTTTAACAAATGCACGTGATTATATATATATATATATATATATATATATATATATATATATATAAAAAGGTTCATTAAAAAGATGAAATAACTACATCTATTTTTTAACCAGCCCGTACAGACAAAAAGGTAATTGTATTTCAACAAAAAAGAAAAATGGCAAAGTTGAAGCTTTGGTGAACCTGATTATCATAACCCATAGTTGTTCACATTATTTCCTTCACTGATTAACATTATTCTCTATCAATCTCTGGAGAAAGAAAAAAAATTGTGAACGACTGTACAGTGTATTGAAGGACAATCTATAATCCATGAAGTGAGAGATAGAAGTGAATCTTTTCTGGATTCTCCCAGGGTTCAGCTGCACTGTATAAAGGAATTGTGTAAATCTAAACCATACTCCAACCCTTTTTGTCATTCTATACCAAGACTAATCTTTCCTCATCAATCTGAACGAGAAGGATAGATTTTACATAGGGCAAAAATCTCATTAAGTTATTTGAGTGTTCAACCAGAATCATCTCCATGTTGTCTCATTTGCATCTGTGAAAATAGCATTGTGATGCTCAATGAGGCACTGAATCACTTCAATAGCACCATAATCAGGTGGCAAAACATCATCCAATGGGATTTGTGAAGAAACATCATCATTGTCATCCTCATCTGTTACAAAGGGAAAAGACAACAGAGCGAGAATATAAGAAAAAAAATACAAACCATACTGTTACAGATAAAGTCAGGGATGCAATAGCATGCATGAGTTATTTTTTCCCATGAACGAACCAATTAGGAACGTCGATCTGTGGTGCAAAAAGATTATTACGCTCGCCCCAAACGTCTTCATTGCCAGCCCCACAACTAAATGAAGGGAGATAAACTTCAGTACCGAACGGCCTCCTAGGTGAGAGGGCAATTTAATCCCAACCCCATGGGATTCAACCCTTGCTCTTGTGGTGCAACCCGAGTACCAACTTGGTTATGCCCGTGGGGTTCATTCAAAAGGACGCTTAAATTGATAGCATTTACTTCTTTCCTTCCAAATTTATAAAATAAATAAAGCTAAATGCTTATACTTCTTTCTCTTGGCATGCCGTGTAAATTTGGAAACACAATCCGGATGTCCGAGAATACATTTATTTTGTAGTTTTGGAAGGCATGAAATAACTTTATCACCCAGTGAGCAAACAAAGTACAAGTGATGGAAGCATGAAGAAATATAATTCTACAATGGGTTATTAAAAGCATATGCTGCTGAATTGATTAACAGCAGAGTGATAAATATAAGCAGTTATTTCGGATTTGCTGTGACAAGTTCAAAATATTAGACGTCCAGGATCCTCTGGCAAGGTTAACAAGACAGTTATTTTCATGTTAAAGGTAAAGGGATGTGGCTAACCCTTTGTAGAGGGTATGGTGGTGCAAGTGCATTTAGCTCTGTAAAGTTAAGAGACACTTCTAAATAAATAAATAAATAAAAAGTATGTGGATAAAACTTTGATTGAGAAATCATTATCAAAGCATGTAAAACCACAGTTTAGGAAATCCAGTCAGTCTAAAAGAAAATGATTAGCAACATGCATTTTGATCAAGAAGCAATGTCGAAGGCATATTGCCCCAATTGCCAGAGCTTAAAGTTCAGGTCCATCTTGACACTAGTGTTAGGATATTAATATCCTTATTAGGTGTGTTTATTTGTAAATTGCACATGTAAATACAATCTGAACCCTTTAAAGTGATCTAACTTATGTTTATTGGGTTTCAGGTTATTGGATGCGGGTTCAATGTGTAGAACCTTTTAGCCTAATCCGTTATTATCTATGAGCTGATAACGGATTAGATTCCTATATAAAGGAGAGGTCCCAAGTATTTATGGAATAATCTTGACCTAACTTCTTGTTTCCCATCGACAAGAGGTTTTACGGCACCGTCGTGCCCTAAGCCTCTTGGAAGACCTTTCTCTCGCTTCCGCTTCATCTTCTTCCATAAGGATTCAAATCGACGACGCTAAAGACAAGGATATGACTCTTCAATCGGGTTCTTTATCGAATTTTATTTATGCTTTATGTTATTATGCCATATTTTCGACATAACTAAATCCATGCTCATATGTCTTGTGTTTTCTCTTTCGAGTTTTTATTTCGTTCCTAGAATTCATGCGGTTAGGAGAAAACTCACGTTCTAACAATTGGAATCAGAGCCTTAGCTTTGTTTCGGCAGTTTTAAGCAATAAAGTTTAAGTTTTTCGTCGATTTATTTTTGTATGCGAGATCAAGTTTTCCTAATATAATATACTATTTTATCGTCAAAAATCATATAAGAAAAACCTAGGATAGGTTTGTTTTCCAAATTTTTTGTATTTTTGTGAAGAACACGAAAAAATGGCAAAGAACCATCACGTTTAACCTAATTTTAAGGTCAAATGGCAATGGTTCAATCGATTGATTTGGTTGGTCAATTGATTGCCAAGCCAAAATTAGCGAACAGAACCGATCGTAATGGATTGCTAAACAATCACGTTAACACCAATCGATTTGTGAATTTTACCAATTGATTGGCATGATGCGATCGAAAACGGAATCGAATGTCGATTGGAATCGATCAACTTAATCGATAGGTGCTATCAATCGATTAGGATTGAAGTCCAATCGATTAACAGTAAAAGCTTTCTTAATCTATTCCATCGGTTTCTAATGGATTGGCATGCATGAGAATCGATTTACAGACTTGAATCGATTACATGTATTGCATCGATTAAAATGCTTTACCAACCGATTAACTTTCTCTTTTCCGTTCCCTTTACGTAAACTTCTTCAGAATGGTGGGTCCCACATGTCCCACATATTTCAATATTTTAAGACCTATTCAAGTATGTGTCCTACTTAAATGATAGAATGGGATTGTAAGGAAATTAATTGGGTCTGTACAGTAGGTTTTCAAATCGATTCTGGAAAGTGATTAGGTAAAATCAATCAATTATCATATGATATTAATCGATTAGTAAATCTAATTCGGAGTTATTAATGCTAATTAAATGATATCTGTTCGGTTAAAGTTCCTAGTGTTTTCTTAGGTCTATCTATACAACGTGCTACGAAGTTGAAATATTATGTCGACCCAAAGGAAGACAACTTAGGTAAGTTTAGTGCATTTTGTGTTGATGGACGTATATCTATGCTAAAAGAGTAATCGGCCTAAAGGAAGATTACTTTTATACCAGATATATATTTCAAGATAGTTTACAACTATTGAACATAATTTATTTTGTTCTGATCATGCACAAAATATGTCAGCCCAAAGAAAGACATATTGCGTAACAAATTAAAATTGTTTTAAGCTATGAACCAAAATATATAACTCATGTAAAATTTCATATTATGCGCACAATGATCGGCTCAAAGGAAGGCACATTGTGTGACTAATTAAAGTTGAAGTTATATTTGAAAGTATCACTAACAAATCGTATTTTAGTCCACAAGAAAAAATATAATGTTGTATTTGGTAACTCATACGGTGTCCATTTAAATGCATTTAAAATTTTATTTTTTATTTGCATAATTTTGTATTTTATTACTTGAACTTATACATGCTCTTGGCTTTAGTTAAATCGTGAGTTTAAATAAATTTCTCTCTCTAATTTTAGTACAATCTGGAACTGTCAGCATTAATAATAACCCAACATTAATTGGTGCGAATTTTGCTAAATGGAAAGAATACATGATTGTAGTCTTAGGCTGCATGGACTTAGACTATACATTACGGAATGATCGCCCTGTACCTTTGACCAATGCTAGCACTATAGAGCAAAAGGTTGAATTTCAACTGTGGGAGAAATCAAATCGCATGCAGTTTAAATATCATGAAGCTTTCCATACTGACACAAATAAAGGACACAATAACAGAGAGAAGATGCTAGGAGTTTTTTTAACCAACTGGCAGACCGATTCACCTCAAATGAAAAGGTCAAGACTATCACACTTCTTACGAAGTTGGTAACCATGCGGTATAGTGATAAAGGAAACATAAGGGAGTACATTATGGAGATGTCCAATATAGTGACAAGTTGAAGGCACTAACACTCGATATGTCTGAGAGTATGTTAGTGCATTTTGTCTTGATGTCTCTGCTTGTATGGTTCACTCCTTTTAAGATATGTATAACACTCAAAAGAAAAGTGGACATTAAATAAGCTTCATTGCTTAATGTGTGTAAGTGGAGGGGGGGACTGAAGATTGAGACATCTGAGAGTGCTCACTTAGCATCTGGTTCTCAAAGTACGAGCAAAAAGCGAAAGAGGATCAATAACAAAAGAAAAGTAAAACAAACTACAGATTCAGGAGGCAATGACCATAAGGAGCACAAGAAGCAGGATAAAGAATCCACTTGTTTCTTTTGAAAGAAGAAATGTCATATGAAGAAATACTGTCTCAAGTACGCTAATTGACGTGTAAAGAAGAGTAAACTTCTTGACTTTGTTAGTTCGGAAGTTAATTTAGTTATTGTACCCACTAACACTTGGTGGATAGATATTGGTGCTACTACTCACATAAGTGTTACTATGCAGGGTTATCTCAGGAGCCGACTTTCGTTTGATGGTGAAAGATACATCTATACGGGGAATGGAAAGAAGGTTGCAGTCGAATCTATTGGTGTTTTTAGGCTTTATTTAGGAATTGATGCCTATTTGAATTTAGAGAATACATTCATTATACCGTCTTCCAGACGAAACTTAATTTCAATTTTTTGTTTGGACAAATCAGGTTATTCTTGTTCATTTGGATATGGAATGTTTAGTATTTTCTTTAATTCTGTTTTGATTGGCAATGGTTTCTTGGTTGATAAGCTTTACAAATTGAACACCTTTACTCCTACGGTTGACAACGTAATAATGCATAGTATAGGTATGAAACGTAAATTGACCGACGAGAATTCTTCCATATTGTGGCATAGGCGTTTGGGATATATATCTAAACAACGCCTAGAAAGGTTAATGTCACATGGAATTCTCGATTCCCTTGACATGTCGGACTTTGATGTCTGCATAGAGTGTATTAAAGGGAAGACTACTAACAAAAGGAACAAAGGGGCTAGCCATTGTAGTCATGTTTTGGAACTAATACATACAGACATTTGTGGGTCACTCCCTAAGGCATCGTGGAATGGACACACATATTTAATTAGCTTCATAGACGACTATTCCAGATTTGGCTATCTGTACCTTATTCATGAGAAGTCGTAGTCTTTAAACATGTTCAAAATTTTCAAAGCCGAAGTTGAACTTCAATTAGATAGATAATAAAGCCATCAGATCCGACCACGAAGGAGAATATTACGGTCGATATGATAGAACAGGTGAACAACGTTCAAGACCTTTTGCGAACTACCTCGCTGAGTGTAGGATTGTGCCTTAGTATACTATACCTGATACACCCAGTCAGAATGGTGTAGCTGAGTGTCACAATCGAACCTTAAAAGATATGATGAGAAGTATGATGACCTTCACTTCTCTACCGGAGTTTTTGTGGGGTGAGACACTCAAGACTGTAGTTTACTACTTAACAGACAGTAACTAAAACCCATTCGAGATATGGACGGGTAGGAAACCTAGCATTAGACATTTACACGTCTGGAGTTGTCCAGTTGAGGCTAGGCCTTACAAACCTAATGAAAGGAAACTGAATTCAAGAACAGTTAGCTACAATTTTGTAGGTTACTCTGAAATCAAGGAGGTATAAATTTTATAATCCCTCTAATAGATCCTTCTTCAAAACGGGAAACGCCAAATTCATTGAGGGCAGTGAGAGTAATAAAATCAGGGATATATATTTTGAGGAAAGCGTTGTCGATCCTCCTAAGGCCACTACTAGTCGATTAGTAGTAGTATGGTTACCATACCGTACATTATGGGTATTGCACATCCAGTGAGTGTAATGAACAAAGATATTTTCATGGCATCCTCAATGCAATTAGAGAAGCCTACCACTAAAATTGAGGTATTGCCTTATATTGATGAGCAAGTACCTCAACCATTTCAAATACAAGTGTCTTTAAAGCGATCCACAAGGGAACGGAGAACCACGAATTCTCGTGATTATGTTTATCTCCAAGAATATGATTTTGACATAGGATTGGAAAGTGATCTTACATCTTTCCAAGAAGTCAAACAATGCTCTAACCCTGAAAGGTAGATTAACGTCATGTAAGAAGAGTTGAAGTCTATGACGGACAATGACGTTTGGGAACTTGTCGAATTGCCTGAAGGTTCGAAACCCGTTGGTTGTAAATGGATATTTAAAATCAAACGTGATTCAAGAGACAATGTCGAAAAGTATAAGGCGCATCTTGTTGCCAATGGATTCTCTCAAAAAGAAAACATTGATTACAAGGAGGCTTTCTCACTTATGTCGACGAAAAACTCCCTTAGGGTAATCATGACACTTGTAACTCATTATGATTTGAAGCTACACCAAATGGACGTAAAGACTGCATTCCTCAATGGAGACATAGAAGAATCTATATATATGATGCAACCAGAAAACTTTGAATCCTCATACTCAAAACACCTAGTATGTAGATTAAAGAAGTCCATTTATAGTTTGAAACAAGTGTCCCGTCAATGGTACTGAAAATTTGATCAAGTGGTTATCTCATTTGGATTTAAGGAGAACCCCGTTGATCAGTGCATATATGTCAAGTTTAATGGGAGCAAGTTGTTGGTGCAATCAATCTCTAGGGTTTCGATGCTTGACAATGTACCTAAGTCTGGTCAATTTGACCAAAGGGTTGATCCAAATAGGACTTGATGTTTGGAGGTGATAAGTCTACCAAGTGACTAGCCCTAACTGGAGGTTAGGCAAAGGGGTGAGAAATCTATCGAGTGACTATTCCTAACTGGAGGTTAGGCAAGGGAAGTCCTGATGAATGAAGCCGAGCTTTAATGAGTGAAGCTAGGCGATGGAAGTCTCGGTGAGTGAAGCTGGGCCCTAATGAGTGAAGCTAGGTGGTGGAAGTTCTAGTGAGTGAAGCTAGGCCCTAGTGAGTGAAGCTAGGTGGTGGAAGTCTTGATGAGTGAAGCCAAGCAATGAAAGTCCTAGTGAGTGAAGCTAAGCCTAGAGTGAGGTAACCCTAGGTAATGTATGGTCGTGGTTGCAGGTAAGTTTCGACCGGACCAGTGAATCACATATATTGCTAATATTATTTTACTTAACTTACTTTTATATATATTGTGCTAACTCAGTGTTGCAGGTAAGTTTTAGTGGATTAGGGATCAGGCACTAAGCAGGACCAGAGAAAGTTCAAACAGGTTTGGAAGACCAGATGTTTGGCAGGTAAGTGAGATAAGTCACTAGAGGAGCGAAATCCGGTGAGGATGAGTCCTGTTGGGACTTTCAGACATGCTCGCGTATCGAAGGTCAAATCACCTAGAGATGATTGGTTATTCAGATTCTGATTTTGCTGGATGCTTGGATAACAAGAGATCCACTTTGGGCTATATTTTCATGCTTGTTGGAGAGGCTACATCTTGGAAGAGCGTCAAACAAATGTAGTAGCCAATTCTACTATAGAGGCAAGTTGGTAGCATACTATGAAGCATTCAATCACGAGATTTAGCTGCGGAACTTCATCACAGCATTGCAAATTGTTGATGGCATTGACAGGCCACTGAGGATCTATTGTGATAATAAAGCCGCAAAACTTTATGCCAAGAACAACCGCAGTTCGTCGAAGTCTAAGCACATCGACATCAAATTTCTAGCGGTTAAAGAAAGAGTTCAGAGTCGTCAGATCATGGTAGAGCACATTAGCACATATTCCATGTTGGTCAATCCACTCACTAAAGGCTTGGTGCCTAAGGTGTTTCATGCATGTTGTGAAGTTCTTCTTATGGAAGAAGAACTCATCTAGTGGGAGTCTGTATTTATTTTATTGCTCTATATTTGATAATAAAGACAAACATTTTTGTTTTGATTATTGTACGTACTTAAAGTTCAAAATATTCATAGGTTTTTTATTTGTTTGTTACACTCTGAATATGGTATTATGATTTACTATTGTTGTTTAACATTTAGTATTTGTAAATATGATACAGATTCCTTTTAGAATCACAAAGTTTAGATCATGATTGACTAATGCAGTTTAGCATAAGGTATTTGGAAATATGATCACTCTTTTGAATCACTTTGGACCAATTGGAAATTGATGTGTACTGATCATATTTCATGTAATTTCCACTCTATACATCTATATCTTGATTTATGTCGTTAATGACATTGGTATTGTGATTACTGTTAGGGCTTGTTACGATCATATACAATAGCTATAACCTCTTTAGTCCTATACTAATAAATTTAATAGACTAGATTGTTTATAGAGGTATTTATACCTATAAAGTTTGATATCGACTAAAGTTTATTAGCATTTCATATACAACTCACATATAGTCCAAGTGAGAAAATGTTAGATATTATTATCCCTATTAGGTGGGCTTATTTGTAAGTTGCATATGTAAATACAATATGAACCCTTTAAAGTGATCTAACTTATGTTTATTGTGTTTCGGGTTATTGGATGCGAGTTCAATGTGCAGAACCCTTTATCCTAATCCGTTATTATCTATGGGTGATAACGGATTGGATTCCTATATAAAGGGAAGGTCCAAAGCGTTTAGGGAATAATCTTGACCTAACTTCTTGTCCCCATCGACAAGAGATTTTACGACGACATCATCCCCTAAGCCCCTTGAAAGACATTTTTCTCGCTTCTGCTTCATCTTCT
Organism: Boesenbergia rotunda; assembly: GCA_024364735.1. Classification (NCBI taxonomy): domain Eukaryota; kingdom Viridiplantae; phylum Streptophyta; class Magnoliopsida; order Zingiberales; family Zingiberaceae; genus Boesenbergia; species Boesenbergia rotunda. Next base: position 1,427,296 of record JAGFNQ010006334.1, on the reverse strand, counting down.
TCTACAAGGATTTAAGCCGACGGCGCTAAAGACAAAGATATGGTTCTTCAATCAGGTTCTTGTCAATTTTATTTATGTTTTATGTTATTATGTCATATTTTTGACATAACTAGATCCATGCTCATATGTCTTGTGTTTTCTCTTTCGAGTTCTTATTTCGTTCCTAAAATTCATGAGGTTAGGAAAAACTCAAATTCTAACACATAGTTCAGAGTTGCAGATGGTTGATTTCATACATATGATATATTGTTGGAATAAAACACAGGTAATCTCCTACACCCCAGAGTTTGTTCGTGCAAGTAGAGTTCCAAAACTTACCCAAATAGTCAACCAAAGTTTTCTGGTTCGAAGCCTGCTCCATGGTTGCCGAAGGATCTTTAGCTGTATAGAAGAAATGATTGTAGATATCAGCTCTTGCATCACCTTTTTGATGCAAAATCACAGGTGCGAGCTCCACTGACAGGCTATGAGCATCCATCTGCATTAAGTAGTTTGGTTAATGATTAAAACCTCTAGAAGGATATGTGCAAGAAAATTTCTCTACCTACGATCACCATCTAGGATGTAGAGCGAGATAGAAGTTGCATAAACAAAAGTGCATCTTTGTTTTCTAGGGTTTGGTTTTTCTCTTCTCTCCTTTGGGACCTTGTATTGCGGAGCACACAACATATGAGAGGGAAGAAGAGACCTAGCTGCTATACATGTGAAATCCTAAAGAACCACTTAAAAGAAGTTGTTAAAGTTTTAGATCTACATAGTCATCCATCACATCCCAATGAGAGATACCTTGGTCTTGATTTCATAACACTTTATGGTTCAATACTACGGGTTCAACTTATCTAGCCCAATTTTAATTAAAATCAATTATTAGTTACATCAGGATAACTTCCATCCTAGAGCTTTAAAGATAATTTTGAAATGATAATAAAAAAATAAAAATGAAAGCAGGCATACCATGGACACCAAACATGCCTTAATGAGAAAAAATGGCAAGGGAACAAGATAACATGAGAGAATAGTTTCTTGTTTCCACATTAAAACCAGCAACTACTGTGGCCAATTCATTCAACAATACATCGCAATTAGCTTCCGGGAGGATGCCATGATTTTCTAAGAGTGAAAAGACAAAGTTATTAAGGCTAAAATAAATAAAAGTTGATAGAAACTAGCTCAATTATATGAAGGATCTTAAGACACGCTACACTAAGGCAGTGTTTTCAAAACCCAACCAGAGTGGTCAGTTAAACCAGAACCGAAGTCAAATCTAGCCCAGTTTGGAATAGAAACCCAGAAAGATGAAAAACCAGAAGAAGAAAAATATTTGGAAAACCAAAAACTGGTAAGAGATGTATGTTTAAACTAAATTTGCAGCTATGTTCAACTCATGCAATGATTGATCATTAACCTGATACCTTAACACAAATTATTTACTGGGTTTTCATTTTCTTACATAGAAATAAACAAATTTGAGGCTATGCTTTTCTCACAAATAAGGGAAATACTAAGTCAATTTAATTTAACTGATACGTTAAATAATTAAGATATAGTTTTATTAGTATTGTAAGCGGATTTCATATTACAAAATTGAATCAATTAAATTTGATGTCTATTATGATGATTTTTGGATAAATTCTACATGAGCTAGTTAAAACATCAAAAATTCATACTAGATTTAGCAATTATCCCTTTAAAATAATATATCATAAATCCTATATTGTTTCTAGATGTATATAAATATTTAGCTATAAAAACATAAATCATATTTACAATATTACTTTAAGGTTCAACACTATCAACAAGTTCAAACAATTGAACCATCAAACTAGAAGCCTCACTAGTTGGATCTTTGGTCAAGTTCTTGTAACATTGCCCTAAGGCACCTGCACAATGGATGATTGAATAGTTTTGTGAGAATTTAGGGCAGTTTATTCAACCCCTTTAGTCAAGGCTTTCATGCTCCTACATTTTGAATCTCACCATTGGGATTCACCTCCTTGAGAAGAAATGTCCAACATTTGGATTCACCTCCTACGTTAAATTGAGTGTTAGCGTTGTGTTTATTTATATTTTATTTCCTTTGTGATTATACTCGACACAAATTGAATATACACACAAGCACTCACACTACTAGCATTATTAAGATATATTTGTGTGAGATACGAATTGATTTGGGTGCACCGTCTTATTTACCCCCTCCTCTAGCAAGACCATCTTCAAGACCCTACCAATGTCTAGTAGTTGGATAGGTTGATGATATTTTAACTGTGGCAAATAACCGTCTTTTATCATAACTATATTTGTATTACAAAGATATAACATATTAGCCTCAATGGATAATCCGCTAACAACAACAGATGCTATAAATTTTCACATCAAGTAGATACACCTACTAATAAGCTACATTTCATTTTTGTCACTAGATTTATTTTTTTAAAAAAAGGAGGAAATATCAATTAACACTTTAAGCTAACGCAACTAATATCTGTAAAATAACTTGTATATAACTAAGAGGTTTAGAATGGTTCACAATATCAGATACAAAACTAATGAAAAATGAGCTAATGAATCAAGAAAGTAAGTAACAACTCAAACAAGAGTGGTAACTATGTTCATTTCTTTTGCAAATCAAAAGCTCTTTTGCGATAAAGTAGGGTTAAAATACCATCCAATGCCAAACAGGAAATTTTCAAAGTATATTGGACGGTATCATGTGCTTCAACTATGGTCTCTAGTGCAAGCTAAATAGTTATGACAGGCTACAGTAACAGCATGTAACTTCATTGACTAAGCTTATATTGTTTCAAAAATCAAAATAGTAAATAATGAAATAACTTCAGATGCAATATGGATCAACTCATAGCAAGTTAGCTTCTTATATATAATTTTTTTTAATCTCCAAAGCTTATTAATTTTAGATTGTTCGCAACTAAATTTTGAATCTTATATAAAGTTTTTGAGAAAAAAAATTATACTTCTCAAATCTTAGATTACCACCAACATTAACACCGTATACAAATTTTTTCTCCTAAACCTATCAATGTTATAGGTTGTCTGCAACTTAAGTCATGATTCTCATACAAAACTTTTGAAAAAAATAAATAAATAAATAAACTTCTCAAATCCTAGATTACCACCAACATCAACACCCTAGAATATGTGACTTTTATTAAGCAGTTCTCATAACAAAAAGGTATCTTACAGAAACCATCCAACATGAAACCTAGATGTCAAGGGAACACTACCTTGTTAATCAATGACTTCTTGCTAACTTGGAGCAGCAAAGAAGTTGTAAATTCTAGTGTCATGTAATTTGCATTTGGGAGCTTCTTCAAAACATCTCTGAGCTCACGGATGCCATTCCTTGCATCTCTAATTTCCTGATATAAAGCAAATGTAGCAAGTGGCTCCGGAAGGCTGGCAAGATAGCACTTGATTAAAGCAGCCACATCAACTGGTCTTGTAGCCTCTGGTAAAGATGCATTCCAGTCTGCAACATTCAACCCCAACATGAAATCAAGAATCACTTTTTCAACTGATAAACATCAAAGAGACGTTTCAAGGGGTGCACCTTGGTTGTAAAGTGTAATTAATTGGCGGACAACTTTCCTATCTCCTTCAGTTTTAAACAAGTACTCTGAGTTTAATCCTAGTGAAATAGATGGAAATATAAGTTCATCGATATCTGGGAAAATAACAAACTTTCCAGGATAGACATCTGAATCCACCTGATGTAATGAGAGATTCTGCACATCTAACTAATATATAAGGAACTGGCTTTGATGACTGCTGTCTTTGCACAGTTACTTCAAGTGGAACCCCAAACACTGAAAGTTCATTGGTGCCATAAATTAAAACCTGGGCTAGACCATAGAAAGATATAGCATAAACAAACATACAACCTAAATAAATGAAGATTCACTATGAAGTGCAATCCTGATAGAGAGCTTGCATGTACTGATAATTAATAAAGCCATAAATCCATTCATAACTACTCTATCAAGTTCTTGAGCATGGAATTCATTGTTTTTTAACTTCTAGATTTCAAACTGTAGAGGACAAAAAAAGAAGATCCAGAAAATGTTCTTGATTACGTGACCTTTGTTCATAAATAGTTAACAACTAAAACCATATAAAATAGAGAAACATAGATTATCATAATACCGTCTAGGGTGATTTGAATAGTGAGTTGATTTGGGTTCTCATTTCAAAAACAATATTTATTCATTTTAAATGTGAGGCAACATCTAAAATGGAAAATATATCAAGATCTAAATGATGAACAAGTAATTAACATATGCAAAAACAAATTAAAAATTGATTGAATATTTAAGGGAAATAAGAATGGGACATTAAACCTAAGATTGATATCATCATCATCATCATCATCCATCTTTGTCCCGACACAACTATTTGAGGTCGGATGGATGAATCTTATCCCTCCATTAAACTCTATGCAAGGCAATATCACTAGTATATTCAAATGAATAAAATATATAGTCTATATATTCTATTACATATGATCAAAATATATGCCCTGATGCACTACCACAAGACGTAGTTGGTAATGTAGAGAGTTCTAAACAAGACTTTAATCCACAAGACTGCAAAACTCACCATCAGTACTTGCAACTCCCTGCAAATGAAATAGGAGCATTAAGAATGGAGTCAAATGGAAGAAGCTCTCTCACGTTGCCAATGACATACCTTTTGCCAGCGTTCAATGTTGTTTAAAATGTTCTTACTATGGCCTGAAGTCTTCTTAGCTGCCTGAAAATATGACAAATGCAAAATTATGAACTCAGACTAGGTTCGGAGTCTAATTGAGCTAATAAATTGGAGAAAAGACAAGGACAGTTAAACTCAAAAAAAAAAAAATCCAACTAACTGTATGCATCACTGTGGAAAGAAACAAATGTCAAAGTTCATACTCCTTGGTAGCTTTTCTTAGCAATCATTAGGGATAAGACACTTCTCTAACAACAATTGTCAAAAATAAAACCACTTAAAATACATGGAAGCAAGAAACACAAATGACATGAAAAACAAAAATAAAAAAGCATAAAAATAATAGGAAAAATTATCAAACATGAAACATGGATTTATGTGGTTTTGGCAAACTAGCTTAGGTCCACTAAAAGATATTTCTATTATGTTATGTTGCCATCAAATATACATCATATCCAGCATTTAGTATGTCACCAGTATGCTTCTGTCACGTATTTACAACCTATGCATGAGATGGGTTACTCCTTTTAGAGACCAAGGAATAAAAATCACTATGAGACTGGTTCGGGGTCTATTGTAAGTCGAGGGCCAAAAAAGATAAAGCCAGAAACATCTAACACAGAATCACTAGGGTGAGCCAATTTGATCGACAGAACACCAAGTCGTTTAAAAAGTCAGTGAAACACCAAGTCGGTGAAACACATGGTTGGATCAATAAGTCAAGCAAGCTATCTTCCATCTCCATAACTGCAGAAATCACTTCCAGTTGGGGATTTGGATCCCCAATTGTATGCAGACATTGCAACCCAGCGAGTCACCTCCAAGCAGGGCCTCCTCAACCATGATAGCCATCATGTTGCATAGCACATCAATTAGGCTTAATACCTACAATAATTCAGCACTTGGAGATTGATTCCCTTAACAAAGCCATCTGGCTCTCAAATTTGCTCATGTAGCATCAGTTTTTGAGCGGTGCCTCAATACTAACCATGGAGACAAACTGAGGCTCTATAGATCCCTCAGTTCTACAACTATCCTATAAAAATGACATGCCCAGCTGGATGTCATACCTAAAGTGTAAATGCAATGTGTAATTCTCAATATCTGTATGTCCACCCACATTTGTATCAATAAAGTTATGCCATCTTATATTACTCAATGGGAAATATGGCACCTCTTAAATAGAAAAAAAAAAAAAACACTTCAACACCTTCTGATATTGCTTTACTAAATTTGTTGTGTACCTATGTACAACTCACTGCAGTTGTTATGTCTAGTATCAAACTCATGAAAGAGAAGGTGCTCACACCATGGCGTCACCCACTTCATCTAACCTAGATGGTTCATCCTTTCACAAACTAAGTGACCAGCTAAAGGAGTTGTAACTGACCTTCAAACATGATTTCCGACACATTTAACACCTTTCTATATATATTAGTATTTAGTATATTACCTATGATAATTTTAAATTTCTTACAATCCTGTCAAAAACATTTCTTTGCAATGACAATCTGCATTGTTGCCTCCCAAATCCATTACAAACTCATTTGACAATTGCACCTTTAATCTTTTGGATGTCATCTGCTGTAATCAACATGTTACACATATAGAATAGGAATATAATACAACAATTATCAAAATATTAGCATGATATTTTGGTCCACTTGGAATCTCATAACCTTGTTTTATTTAGGAATTCATCAAACTTCACATACCAATATCTTAAGACTTGTTTCAGATTATGCAAGCTTTTGTTCAACTAGATTTTCTTTGTCACACCTTAGTAGATTGAATTGCATCATATAAATGTTCTCTTCCAATTATCATTAAGTGCAATTTTGACAACCCACTGCTCTATATGCAAGTTCCCAATAGCCATAACACTTAGTATCAACCAATAGCAACTAGCTTAACAAACAAGCATTTCTGTGAACTAGCTATCTTCTTTTTTTATTGAAAGTGTATGACAACCAAGATTGCCTTGTGTCTCTTCCTACCATCACGGTACTCCTTAACTATGTAAAATCACTTGGCATGCCACTGCCCTTTTGCCTCTCGAAAATTATGTCAGATCTCATGTTGTTTCCCTTTTTTCAGAGATTTCATTCTTCCTTCATGGTCAACTTTAGCTTCGTCAAATATTATGTATACAGCACTCAAATATAATTCTTGAGTTCCCTACTATTAGTCAACAAGTAATTTAGAAGACAGAATATGTTTACTGGCCCTACATAATATTCCTTCCTGATGTTAAACATAATCTTAGAGCCGCCAAAGACAACTGCAAGTGGTTGCCAATCCATCGGACACCAATCTGTCATTGGCTTCGAACTTGAATTACAAAACAAAAAAGGTTGTTGCAACTTCTGATGTACATAATCCCCAATTCAACTTCGAAAAAGTGAAATTGTTACCCCTTCAATATCAGATTTCACCTTTATTTCTGCCACTACATTTTTTCATTCTTTCCTTAATGAAGCTAGTTTTGGTGCTGAAAACAGACATAGATTTACCAGTTCATAAGATGCAATATTTCTGTCAGTATTAGAAACAAAACCGCCACCAAAATGTCATGGAAGCAAGAAGTACAAAGAACATGAAGAATAATCACAAAAACAGAGAGAGAGAGAAATCGAACAAGAGCACAAAATTTGCATAGATTAGCAAGCATGCACATGTTTATATGCACATGAAGAAACGTGTACAAAGCAATACATAGCCGGTGCCACTACATTTTTCTCATTCTTTCATTAATGAAGCTAGTTTTGGTACTGAAAACAGACATAGATGTGTTACCAGTTTATAAGATACAATATTTCTGTCAGTATTAGAAACAAAACCACCACCAAAATGTCATGGAAGCAAGAAGTACAAAGAACATGAAGAATAATCACAAAAACAGAGAGAGAGAGAAAAAAAACAATCGAACAAGAGCACAAAATTTGCATAGATTAGCAAGCATGCACATGTTTATATGCACATGAAGAAACGTGTACAAAGCAACACATAGCCGGTGTGGACAGAGAATGATCCAGGGAGTAGAATCAAGCCAATATGAGTCCAGAAAAGGAGCTAGTGCAACAAAGAACAATTGGATTCTTTGAAGACTACACCATAACAGCAGCATATGAGAATATTGAGTTGGTGTTTACTTGGTTGAGAACTTGTAGTTAGGAATCGTCGGCGGGTAGATCTAACCAAGAATAACTAGATCGGGTTGCTAAAATGCTTGGTCAAAAGATCAGGAATGTCACAGCATGGCTCCAAGAATACAAGAGTTTCTTGGGTTGAGGAAGTTGCCATGTTAACATTGATGTGCAACCCTTGTGCCCTCGACCAGCTACTATGGAACTTGACTCTCAAAATGCCAGTAGACCATCAAATTGGATTGTGTTTCAGTAAGATTTCAATTCCTCCAACATCATAATCAAGCCCTGTATCTCAACTATTTGGAAACAGGTATATTAATAATTTGTCGCCATTGAGCTTTATACAAAACTATAATAGCAGTAATATTCAAATCATTAAAAATTTATGCTTTATTACATAGACTAAAATTTTTCTTTGGCCTCTTTACTTGTTACACATACTAAGTTCTAACAAAAGAAATTATTATTTGCATCAGTCCGTCTGGTACCAATGACAAGCATATCAAAGATGCGGGTTGTAAGTCTTTATGATAAGCGTTGATATACACAACCTTACAGGGACCTCGAGCTTTACCTCTTCAACCTTCAACTTCCCAATTACAGCCTTCTCTTTAGTCTCTGCTATACCCTTTCTCAGAAGTTCTCCCGTGGAAGTAGCAGCAGAGCGGAAGCGCTGCTGAATGCTCTCCCCAGATGCAGTTGGACTCTGCTGCTCGCTTGAGTGTTGTATGAGAGTCCACCTATTCTTCAACAACGACCCAACTTTCCCTGCCACATCCACAACGTTCCCCCCTGCGTTTTTGGCCAAACTCCCAGCTGTTTGCCCAGCTTGCTTAAGCCTCACTCCTGCAACAAGGGAATATCCAAAATCCAGCATCAGATGAACGATCACGCTCCTACTCTTGATTTTAGAATGTGAAGCTATGGGAAACAAAAAAAAAATGAAAAAAAAGTACCTGAGGAAGAGAAAAAGCCGGACGCTTTCTCACGCCACTGCGATGAAACTTCAGATTGCATGGTGGTCGGACACGAGAACAACCTTCAAAAAACAAAAACGATCAAGAAGAAGGTTACTATATAACGCTACAGTATTGATGAAGCATAGACGAGAACAACCTCCAAATCCAGTTTTTTGTTTTCTAGTCAGAACAAACGATTAATCTGTTCGATAAATGAGATTTAAAAAAGGAAATCGAATAATAGAACTCTTGATTATGGAAACGCAACAATCTGATGGGTTGAAGAGAAAGCGGAAACTCTGCTCGTACCTTCTCTCGCTTCGATTTCGCTGGCGACGGGAAAGGAGAATCAGTGGGGCGGAGGGCGGAATCGAAAGAGGAAACGTTAACGGATAATGATGAAGGGGTTAGAGAGCTGTCAGTCTCCTCTTTAATAAATTCATAATTAGGCCAATTAAAGAGCGAGATTCCTTATCTTTCTTTTCTTTTGATTTTTATAAAATAAGGGAAAACGAGATCATGTCTATTTATTTAAAATATTTGTTGACTGAAAATTTAAATATTTCGGAGATATTCAAAATTTGACTTAACTATTTTACTTACGTGAGGTTTTTATCATAATTTTTTTTTCTGACAATTTTGGAAAGGGCGCACCTAAAATGTAAAATTACCCAAATGAAGTCTCAAATTTTGAATAGACTTGAGACACACCTCTTTTTCATTATATTTTAACCAAAAAAATGATACGCGATATGAATTTGAAATATAAAACTTAATATGAATAATATGTCATTCTAATTATAACGATCTTTAACAGGTTTACAATTCCCCTAGTTTAGTTCGGGTTTACGACCGGAGGCTGTCGACGGAGTTTGGACTGTAATCGAACGTGTACATGAAAAGTGTCATATCATTCACGTTGAATTTTACGTTGTAAATTCACGCTGTGTATTATTGTTCATTTTAACAGTGTCCTTTTCTTCTCTCTTTTCTCTTTTGCATGTAATATTTTTTACGAAATGAAGTAATGGTTAGCCCATGAGATATTATCATTATGAGAGCCAAATATCAAATCTTAATAAAGCCAGATATCTATCATCTATTATACGTTAAAGGTGTTGAGACGAGCAAATTGACTTTTATGACCATGGGATAACTTTTTTTTCTTTTCTTTAAAATTAAATTAAATTTATGTCTCAATTTTTACATGCATGTAATAACTTTCATGATATGGATTTTTAAAAATCAATTATCACAATTAATTTAATTATATCAATATAATATTATTATGGTACTGATTTTTAAAAATCAACATTACTCATGATGGTACTAATTTCTAAAAATCAGTACCATGGTGATGGTGGTTTCTAAAAATCAATACCACTATTGAGCTAGTGTATTAATCTATAATGTTAGGTTTTTAAAAAATAGTAAAGAATGATATATTTAGACTTTGGAGCACTATAGAAATCTACAAGAGTTGGAATGAGTCTAATCGGAATTCTTTAGGTTCATCAATATATTTTGACCGAACCCTATTAATGGATTTAGAGGATTTAAAATTTTAAAATGTTGACATATAATGAACAAGAATGGTACAGTAAAAGTATTTTTAGTATTTGTATCTAGTTCTAATATCTATATGATAAATTATATATGTGTCAATTATATTAAAGTCATAAACTTTGAGAATTTTCTTATCACTATTATTAATGACTTCAAACTGATATTTCTGAGCACATGTAGACTTTGGGACACTTCAAAAACTTATAACATATGAAAATGAGTCTGATCGAAATTCTCTGAGTCCATAAATGAATTTTGACTAGACTCCATTAATAGACTTGAAAAGACTTTAAACAATTTTTTTTTGCTTCAACCTGAGCTTTTACCAGTTTCACCTGGTAACAAATGTAGATATCTGAACGAGCTTCGGTTAAAAAAATAATGTCTCATTTTAATACCCGAGTTAAAAATTACAGTCTATAGAAGCAACAATTGACACATCTATGAACATAATTTATTGTAGGGATGTTAGAATTAAACATAAATATCATACGTACCTTCACTATACTATTCTATTCCATTACATGTCAACTTTTCAAAAATCTAAATCTCCTAGGTCCATTCATAGATTCCAATCAAAATTCATTAATGGATATAGAAAGTTCAGATCAGACTCATTCCAAGTGTGATAGAATTCTGAAGTATCCCAAAGTCTATATCCGTCTAAAGATATTAGCTTAAGTCATTAACAATAATGATTAGAAGATATTCAAAATTTATAATTTTAAGACAATTGACATATATACATAACTTAACGTAGAGATGTCAAAATTAGGCATGAATACTATAAATACATTTACTGTACTATCATCTTCCATTATATGTTAACTTTTTAAAAATTCAAAACCCTAGATCCATCAATAGATTTTAGTCAAAATCTACTGATGAACCTAGAGAAATTCAATTGGACTCATTCCAACTATTGATTTCGATCAAAATTTACTGATGAACCTAGAAAATTTTGATTGGACTTATTCCAACTCCTATCAATTTCTACCATGCTTCAGAGCTCAAATATATATATATATATATATATAATAATATATATAATATATATATATATATATATATATATATATATATATATATACTATTTTTAAAACGTCAACATCATAGCTTAACACGTCGGTACTGTCGTGGTGTTAGATTTAGAAACCAACATCATCACAGTATTGATTTTTAGAAACCAACACTGTCGTGATGCTGGTTTTTAGAAACCAGTACCACAGCGTTATTGGTATAATTAAATTATGATATTGATTTTCAAAAATTAATATTTAATAGAGGGATAAAATGAAAAAGTGGTGCGGCTTTTAGGTATTTTTAAAACTTGAGACACATTTTAGACCATCCAAAACTTTGGATGCATCATTTCAAAAATTGTCGATTTTTTTCTGTCAAAATGAGCATAGATTTTTTTAAATTATATTTCCAATCTTCAATTATTAGCGAATTAATAGTTGTAAAATAAAATAAGTTAAAAATAAAAAAGTATATTTTGTTCAATTGACTGGAGATTTTTTTCATCAACAAAAATCTTAATATTTGTGATCTATTTTGTTGTCACATAAAGGATGTTATTTATGTTGTGAATAAAAAATATTTAGAAAAAAATGTTATTATCATTTTTTACATTAGTAGTTAATGACATAGTTTAAGATTTAAAATTTAAGGTTTAGTTTCTTCTACCATCTAGCCCGATTAGGATTTTTATTGATTAGTTTTCAACTAGGTCTTCCATTACCTAACTTTTCCATAACCTTTATTGTCTGATTTCCAACAAGGACTTCCACCGCTAATTAGCCTCGCTAGGACTTCCGCTACTTAATTCCCAACTAGGCCTTTCCCTTGTTCAACTAAAGTAATCCTATAGTTTTTATGAAATAAGTTATATAATTGTCAGGGGTTGTTTTAACATGTTTTCAATTTAAGCGTAGCTTTGAGTTCTCCAAGCGAGCTTTCTTAAATATGCTTCTAGGCTGTGTTGAGTTACTTGGACATCATTAGAAGTAACCAAATGCCTTAGACAAAGTTTTTCAATTATTCTCACCCAGGGAACTTAATATTAAACTTTGATCTTAATAAGTTAAAACTAACCCTGATTTAACTAGTCCTAGATACCCAAATGAGTAGGTCAAGTTATTGAGGTGACAACTAATTTGTCGCCTCCTCTTGGAACACAGATTTTATGTTTTATATTTAAGTAATGAATGTCGTTTTTAGGTGCATAGTCTTGATTTAATCCTAGTTGCTTTGCTGGGTAATCTTTCAGAATCCATGCTTGGACTTGGTTTCTAACATCTGACCTGTTTAGACTTTAACTGCTCAGCACCGGATCGATCTGTCAGGGCTTCCACTTGATTCAATACCTTGGGTCCTCTGAACCTAACGAATCCACCTGCTAGATGTCAAGTTCACATGACCTATCTAGACTTTCTGCTTGGTTTTCATTATCCGCTGAGACTTCTCTTGCCTAGTATCGATCTAGCTGACCTACTAGGTCTTTCCAAGTTAAGCATCCTGCACACTTGATCAATTCATCAAATAACAATAATACTTAACATGAACCTTTATCAAAATATAGGCTCAATTATGGTGCTTTCTACACCAACAAAGCTCCTAAAATCATGTCTAAATATTTGGAACTTAAAGAAAAAATTTTCAATGCATTTCTAAGATCATCTACTTGCAATTCCAACGATGCATTTTCATTTTAAAACTTATCAATTTGAGTATTGATATTTTCATGATGCATACAAGTCTCACATGACACATTTTCAATTCTAAGTGATTTCAATTCATTTTGCAACTCTCTAATTCTACCTTTTGACTTAGATAAGACATTTGTTAAATATGCAATAGTAGAATATAACTTATTTAACTTTGGAGAGGCTACCTAGTGATCACTAGATAATGACTCACTTAAAGACTCCATATCCTCTTTAAGAATTTCTTTTTCATTCTCATTGCTCTCAATGTTATCCAATGCCATCAATGCTAAGTGCCTTGAAATCTTCCCTTTGTATTCTTTCAATGAACTCGAAGATGTGTCATCCCATATAGCTTTCAAGGTCTTCTTGTTTGTCTTTTCTTCTTGTTTTTGTAATCCTGGACACTCGGATTTGTATTGATCCTTCCTATTACACTCAAAACAAACAAGATTGGATTTAGATTTTGACTTCTCTTCTTGTTGTCACGGAACATTTTCTTAACATCTTTCTTGTTAAACCTAAAAAGCATCTCATCATTTTCTGAACAAAATTACCATCTCACTGGATGATAGCTCCTCGCCACAATCACTTTTTTTATCGAAGTCGGAAGAGGAGCCTTCCTTTTTATTTTCTTTGGTTTTGTTCTTGTTTTCATCACCTGCAACCAAAACTATATCATTCTCCTTATGACTTGAATTAGATTGTTCATGTAGTTTCAGTTCACAAAATAATTCATTTAGTTTAATAATAGACAAATCCCTTGAAACCTTAAAGATATCAATCATTAATGATCATAGTAAGTTTCTTGAAAAGGATTTAAGGGCATACCTAATGAGGTTTCAATTCTCCACACTTTCTCCAACTAAATGGAGACCATTGAGAAGTTCATTTATCCTTCAGTTGACTTACCATTTCTCCTTCCTTGATAACAAATTCTGCATTTGATTGATGAGGAGAACTCTCTAGGCAATTCTAGAATCCTTAGTGCCTTCATTTAGCTCAATGAGCTTATCCCACAACTTCTTGACACTTTTGAATGGACTAACTTTGTATGGCAGTCCACGTTGTAAAGTTACTGTTGCTTTTACATTTTCTTGTGTCTTCCATTTTTGTTCAGTAAACCATCTTCTGAATTCCAGAGTTTTGCCATCCTCCAAAGTTGGTGCATTGAACCCCTCGATCACAGAAAACCACATGTCGATCTATGTAGTTTTTCCAACAGGCAAAGTTGTTTCCTTTAAAGTAAGGTGGTCAAGTAGTGTTGTTGTCCTCTCTCAAAGACATGTTTGCAATTTGAAGCTTTGCTCCTTTGGATGTGAATTCTCCTAGGTGACCTTGCTCTGATACACTTGTTAAGATCTTACGAGTTAAAATGGGGTTGAATAGCTCTAATCAATTTATTGATTGAACAATAGAAACTAAAGATAGACAAACTTACCACACTCGCAATGCTAACAAGTTTGTTTTACTTAGTTCACCACCTCCCTAAGAGGAATACGTCCAAGGCTAATTTAGTGTTTTACTACCTCTATTGATTTCCTCTTTTTCAAATCAAATCCGAAGGTGGAAAAACCTCTACAGTGAAGTTACGACACAAAACAAAAGGAGATGAAGCAAGAAGTTATAATGGTGGCAAAAGGTGATTCACTCACCTACAGCACCCCCGGCAACCCGTCCCAGGGTCAACACAGAGGAAGTAAATCATGGGGCTACTAGTCCATACAGTGACTATGCATAAGGGAGGACAGACACCTGGCTTCACTAGGGTTTAACCCCAAGAAGAAGTTATAATGATTTGCTTCAGGGATGTTGGCTTCTTCTTCTTCAAATGCTTGCACCAAAATGGATGTTGAGCTTAAGGACTTCTTAGTAAGGAGTTAGAACGAAAAATTGGCTTGATATGGGAGCTTTATCCCTTCAAACATTTCCATTTGTTTTTACATGAATCCTTGACTTGAGGCCTTTATTCCATACATTAGTCGACTGTTACATACTATCGATTGATTAATATGATCTTTGACAACTATTCATGTCGTTGAACGACTTCTAACACTTCTGAAATATGTCTAATTCAGTAATTTGAACATTACTCGATTGATGTAAACCATTATTCGACTGATTAAATTAGTCAAATTAAACTTGCTTCTATTCAATTATGATCGACATCAGTCTATTGATGTAAACGATCATTTGACTGATACAATCAATTGAATTGAATAGTCAAAGTTGACTCGCTTTTATTCAATTCTAATCAACATCAATCGACTAATATCAACCATCAATTGATTGATGTCATCAGTCGAATCAGACAATTGAATCAGACTCATTTTTGTTGGATTCTAGATTCGCATCAGCTGATTGATATATCAATCAATCAATTGATACATTGATCTGAACCCTTCCATCTATTTTTACAAAGTATTAGTCAAATGATTCTTATATCAATCGACTAATTCTCTTTTGTCAACCAATCTAAAGGTTGGATTCACCTAAGCTTCTGCCCTTGATTTCAAATACCTGATGCTAGATGAACATCTTATTCTCTAGACTTTCATGCTTGGAGCTTCTTCATCTCCGAGTCGTCATCCACCTTTACATCCTATTCGCAATTTGCACGACTTTCCTCCTTTTGCTAAGAATTCAATTCTTGACCTTTATGAATTTTTCATGTCTTACATCTGGTATTCCGATTTGCACAGACTTCCTCTTGCCAAGAATCTAATTCTTGACTTTTTGACCTTTCCTTGTCTTGCTTTCGATCTCCAACTTACAAGGACTTTTCCCTGTACACTTATTATACAAGTGATATTTCATTTCATTAGCCTTTACTTAAATGTTATCAAACATTAAAATTATATTCCTTGGCTATGATTGCATCAACACATTCACTACAAGAAATACTGCTTTTACCGACGGAAATTAAATCCCATTGGTAATTACCAACAAAATATCTAGATATTCCATCAGTAAAATTAGACTTGCTGCCCGTTTCCATCGGCAATTAGATATGTGGACACATGGCTTATGGTAATTACCGACGAAAATATAATTTCGTCGAAAATTACCGACAAAATCATTTTCCATCAAAAAAATTTGGGTTTGCCGCCTGGATTTGCCGCCACATTTTTGGTTACATGGTCAGTAATTACCGACGGAATCATCACTTTCGTCGATAATTACCGATGGAAGTGATGATTCCATCGGTAATTACCGACGGAACCGTTGTTTTCGTCGGTAATTACCGACGGAAATGGTGATTCTATTGGTAATTACCGCCGGACCCCAAAAAGACACCAAAAATTAGGTTTGTCGGTTATCACTTGGCCATGTGGAAGGGTTTTACCGACAGAATCACGATTCCGTCGGTAAGCCAGTTAAAAATTGGGCACGTGAGTCATTCCCCGCACGCGATCTTTTTCTCTGGGTTGGGGCGGCGGAGCTCACGCGTGGACTCTTCATCGGCGATAAGTCCTCTCCTCGTCTTTTGGTTTTGTTTTAGGGTGGGGTCGCGGTGGCCAACGTTGGGGGCGGCGGGGAAGGGCGCAGCGACCACGGCGAGGGGCGTCGGGTAGCGGCCATGGCGAGGCCGGGGCCGGCGCGGCCTGGGCTGCCTCGGCCATGGTCACCGGTGGCCTGGGCCGCCTCGGCCGTGGCCGGCGCGCTTGTCGGCCTCGGTCGTGGCCACCGGCGGCCTGGGCCGCCTCGGCCGTTGCCGCTGGTTGCCTGGGCTGCCTCGGCCGTGGCCGACATCATCTTCGGCCACCTTGGCCTTCTCGGCGCTACCGTGACCGTGCACAACACTGTCGTGGTCGTGTCTAGCGGTGCCTTGGTCGGTAGATCCCTTGGCCGGTGTTGCCTTGACACACTCAAATAATTAAGCTATTTTTGTAATTATTTGTTATTAATTTGATTTATTTTTTAATCTAGTAGGTTATTGCAATTGCTGCTTTTCTCTGAGACGTATACTTCATTTTAGGTATATATTTCTATTTTGTAGTCACTTTACATGTTTACAATATTTGTTAGCAGATTTAATTATGTTGTTAATTTAGCATGTAAATTGATAATTTATTAAAATAGGTAGGATTTAGAAATGAAGTATTTTATATTATTAATATGATGATGATTAGAATTGTAAGAGTTAGTATTTACAACTAATTATCTAGATTTATCTTACTCACTACCATGATTATTTGCTTTAAACATGTACTTAATGTTAATTTATGTTAAATGTTTAATTTAATTTAATTTATTTGATATTATCATCCTAAACCGGAATTACTCATTATTAGAATAAATAGAAATATAACATACATCATATTATTAGATTATTTGATCCAATTAAATTCATGATGTTCTTACTAGAGTTAGTAATTTATTTTAGCCAACAATTAAACCTGAATTTCAGTAACTTTTACTGTTTAATTCAATATATTTATAAAAAAAATTAAAAATTTCAAATTAAATTTTTATTAGGCAACAATATATATGAACAAAGCTTGAATATACAATCGCTTAGAAAATGGATTTATCAGAGATGATTTTGTTTCTGAACTTGAACATTTTGTAAACTTTGCTAAGAGTCATCCAAAATGTATGAATGGTGCCGAATTACGGTGTACGTGTAATCACAAGAAATACATAAATAGAGTCTTCCGTGATGAGGATACTGTGAGAGTACATATATATAGAAATGAGTTTGTGCAAAATTATTATAATCGGTACTATCACGGAGAACCCTAATTGTATGAACCAATTGGACCTTCTGCTGGTTCAACATCTAATAGAAATGTTGTTGCGCCTGATTCAACAATTAATATTGAAATACAAATGCAAATAATGGTTCAGGATGCAATGAATGCAATTCACTATTCTAATGTAGATGCAATACCAACACATGAATATCAACAATTATATAAAATGTTAAAAGCCAGTGAAAGAGAAGTGTGGGAAGGCATTCCTTCGAGGCATTCTCAACTATCAGCTACTGCAAGATTATTAAATTTGAAAGCAGAACATCATTTTTCTGAAAGATGTCACAATGGCATATGTCAATTGATGTAAGAGTTGCTTCCTGCTGATAACATAATGACTGATAGCTTTATAATACAGAAAAGTTGGTCAAAGGTTTAGGTTTGCTAGTTGAGAAAATTGATTGTTGTATAAATAACTACATGATCTTTTGAAATTAAGACATTGAACTGAGTGAATGTAAAATATGTAGTCACCCTCATTATAAGCCTCTTACTCACATACCAGAGAAGAAGAAGAAAAAGACTGCTTGGAAAGTGATGTATTACTTTCCATTAATTGCCAGAATTCAACGTTTATATGCATCCACTGCTACAGCTAGCCACATGATATGACATCATGAGCATGCACACGAAGGAGGTTGAATGTGTAATCCCTGTGATTCCCCTACATGGAAACAACTTGATAGTGTGTTTCCTTCATTTCATATGGAACCACGTAATATGAGATTGGGATTTTCTATAGATGGATTTCAACCATTTGGTCAGTCAGGATAGCAGTATTCTTCTTGGCTAGTTATATTAACACTGTATAATTTACCGCTATAGATGTGCATGAAAGATGAATTTATGTTCATTACTGTACTGATTCCTGGTCCAACCAATCCTAAAGAGAAGATAGATATTCTCCTCTAACCTCTGATTGTTGAGTTGAATGATTTATGGAATGTAGGGTTATTGACTTATGATGTTGCAAGTAAAACTAATTTTACATTACATGCTGCATTATTATGGACAATCAGCGATTTTCCAGCATACTTAATGTTATCAGGATTGAGCACATATGGAAAATTAGCATGGCTACATTGCATGATGGAGTCTGATGCATTTTTATTACCTTACAGTGGGAAGGTATCTTGGTTTGATCATCACCATAAATTTTTACTTGTTGATCACCCTTTTAGGCAGAATAAAAAAATCCTAAAGAATGTTATAGTCAGAAAACCTCCTCCTGTGATTGCTTCAGGTGAAGATATCATTAAACAAATTAATAGTTATGAATTTCTACCAATTTCTCAACCTGGTTCCGATGACATAAATAAGTACATTGTTCAGATGTGCAAGTGTGGATGGAAGAAAAAAAGTATATTTTGGGAGCTGTCTTATTGAAAGTATCTGCTCATTCGACATAATTTAGATGTTATGCATGTTGAAAAAAAAAGTCTTCGATAATATCTTCAACACTGTGATGTGTGTGCTTGGAAAAATTAAAGACACTGCAAAATCACTTGAAAAATTAAAAGAGCTAGTTAACAGGCCAGAATTGCATCAAGATGAAACATCTAATAGATTTCTAAAGGTTTGTTATACATTAGACAAAGATGGAAAGTAAGCTTTATGTAGTTGGTTGAAAGAATAAAATTTCCATATGGGTATGCTTCTAATATGGCTAGATGTGTTGATGAACAAATTAAAAATGTTTGGAATGAAAAGTCATGGCTGAAATATGTTCATGCAAAGACTTATTCTAGTAGCTTTCCATGACTTACTTCCTCAAAATGTCTAGGAAGTGCTCACAGAATTGAGTCTATTTTTTAGAGATTTGACAGTAAGGTGTATTATGATAGATGATATGGTTTGCCTAAAAATAGATATTCCTCTCATACTATGTAAGGTGGAACGAATTTTTCCTCCTAGTTTTTTTTATTCAATGGAACATCTACCAGTGCATTTACCATATATATGAGGCACAAATAGCTGATCCTGTTCAGTACAGATAGATGTATCCATTCGAACGATTTTTGAGGAAATTAAAGAATAATGTTCGTGACAAAGCAAGAGTTGAGGGGTCAATAAGTAATGCTTATCTGGTTGAAGAAACATCTTCTTTCTGCTCCTATTATTTTGCTGATCATGTGAAAATCAGACATCGCAAATGTCCTAGAAATTTTGATGATGCTTGGTTGATAGACCCATTGATGTTTTCTATTTTCAAGTATCCAGTCAAGGCAATTGGTGCATCTTCATCTAGATGGTTAACTGAATACGAATACCATGTTGTAAGAGCATATATACTTTTAAACTGTCATGAGGTCGAATCATATACAAAGTAAGTTTACTTCTCTAATAAAACAGTTATTAATTTAAAATGTTACGATGAGGATTTAAAATGTTTTATATATGAAATTCTTTATCAGCTTATACGAACAACAACTATATCTGCAAAATCCATCAATTGGTGCAAGTGAGAGAGCTGCAAAGTTAGAGATGGAATTTGTATTATGGTTCCAAATATATGTAAGTTAAAGCAATCTTTAATAATATTTGAGTTATAAGTTATTATACAAACTCCTAATTTATGTTAAAACTAATTTTATAGGTGAAAGATCGCAGAATGTCAAATGTCGAAGATGATAGAATATTGAATCTTGCATCAAGTCCTCTTCATAAAATAATGGTTTGCTCTGGTTACTATGTTAATGGCCTCAAATTTCAAGTTGCACACTAAGAATCAAGCGGGTTAACCTATAATTCTGGTATATGCATCAAAGGATGTATGGAGAATAGTAACATTGAGTTTAATTATTATGGTATACTTGACGAAATTATAGAGGTTGAATACCCTGCATTACCTTTAAAAGGATGTGTATTGTTCAAATGTGCATGGTATAATCCGACCCCAAGAATAGGTACTAGAATACATACAAACTATAATTTAGTTGAGGTTAATGCCAACAAAAGATTTAATAAGTTTGAACCTTTCGTCTTCGGGGTACAAGTGAATCAAGTTTTCTATCTTGAATATCATACGAGGAGACGAAGATCTAGTCAATGGTTGTCTATTTGTCGAATGAAGGCTCGCTCAACCATAGAAATTTCGAACATCCTCACTGCTCAAAACCATGATGCATTTCAGAATAATTATGTGGAGAGATATTTAGTTGATTCACAACTCCAATCTACATCTCAATTACTTGTAGATATTAACGTCACTTAGGAGCATATAAATGATGGAGATATGTCTAGTAGTGATAAACTTGTTGAATTAATAGAGTCTAGCGATGAGGATTTAGAAACTGCTACTATTGATTAATATGATCTTAATGATGACAGGATATCATGTTTTTTGTTTATCATGTAAATTATATATTCATTTTATTTCTTATTTATATGATCATATCTCTAAACTTTATTATGATGTGTTGTAATTTTTTTTGTAGATACTATTATGGCATAGCAGCAGTAAGAGCAGCAGCCAGTAGCACTCTGTGGCTACAAGGTTCCCAAAATTGTTGGAGAATCGTAAGTATTTTTTATTATTAGTAATTCATGTTCATATCTGACTTTAGTTATAATATTTTTTTTATATTTTAATAATTTTTATCCAGATTTACTCCGGATGGCCACTGAGTGTCGTCTTATATTACCGAAAAATTTAAAGAAAGAGTATACGCTGCTGGTCTTACATGGAGACATGTAGATGAGGAGACGAAGATATTTTACTATAATGAATTTGTTGTAAGTATATTTAATATATTTACAATTCTAAATTTTAACAAACTAATTTTAATAATTTGCATTGTAGAAAAAATATACATGGGAGGACGAACACGAGGCGGAATTTAAAAATACTTGTAATATTTATTGTGCCATGTTGTACCAAGACCACATGTATTATTTAAGAAAGAAGGCGACGCGACCGTCGTATGTTGATGCTGGGACCTGGGGTGTATGGATAGCCACCTGAGTTGAACAAAGATGGAAGGAAAATGTTGAAAAGGCTCGAGTCAATAGAAATACAGAGTCAGGTGACCCGAGCACCAGAACAGCTCGGCATTCATCTGGATCTAAATCTATTGTTGAGCATACAATGGATTTGGTAAGTTTAATTCAAAGTTATGTAAGCAAATTTTGTATTTATTAATTACTAGAGCATATAATTTAGGTTTAATAAATTTGTATATACGAGAACGAGATCTTGCCCGTCGGCCCACTTGTATGAAGATCTTTCTGAAGACCCATAAGAAGAGAAGGATGAGACATTTGTCGATTCTCGATCATAGGCGATACACATACAATTATTATCTTTATTCTATTTAATCATTTCTATCATTATTAACTTTAGTAATTGTATTCAATTTGAATATTAATCCGATAATCCTTTTTCATATAGGATCAAATTACAAATAGAGTGGTCCAGGCATCTCAACCATCGATAGAGAGGGGGGGGGGACGGGAGTCACAGACTTTATCCACCGACCAGCTGAATGAGATCTATTATGATATTGTTGGTGGACGGACAAAAAACTCCACCCTCTACGACCTTGGCTCACAGGCCAAAGTTGCATTCGATCTCCGTTTCTTCTTCTGAGGTGTAGTCTTTACAACAAGAAAATCAAGAACTGCGCTCTCAAATTGCCTCCATGGATTAAAAGATGGATCAGTGGATAGCCACTGAGGAGTAGAGAGAGTGGAGCAGGATCGGAGGTGAGAGGTCAATCATAAAGCTTTCATCAACTATATGATAACGGTTATAGTTACTTTCACGCCTCCAACACAACACGATTTTGAGAACAGGAGACTCAAGACCCAACTGACGGTGGCAAGTAGGCTTTTTCTGAGATATGTTAAACTATAACACGTGTTTTATTAAAATCATGTAAAATTTATTTATTCTATAATTATATTCTAATATATTGTATTTTTTGAGTTTCAGGACTCCTTATTTTGTAGTTAGGAATCCTTATTATATTCACCAGATTTATATCCAGGTATTAAAATTTGTAATATATATATAATTATTTTATATTTTAGATAAATTTTATAGTTATCATTTTTATAATACATTATTATACTTATTTTGTAGTCATCATTATCATAATGTATTTTATTTTATTTTTTCTTACAGTATTTACAAGTGTAGGGATGTTTTCTATTATCTTCTATTATGGTATGTAATTTGAATTTAGATATTGATATTGTAGTTAATTTTCTACGATAGTTTATAGTTTAGTTTGATATTGAAATGACTTGGATTATATTATTGTGATAGGACATGGTTTATATTATGTTACTGTAATTTATAGTTTAGTTTGATTCTGAAATGTATTCAATTAAAGTTTGGATGATTGTATTTATGTAATGTATGTATAATATGAAATGTGAAATGTGAATATTTGTTTGTTTGGATGTTTGTAATGTTTGTATTGCATATAGAATGTGAAATGTGAAAGTTTATGTATATTGTTTGTATATATTGTGAAATGTATGAAATGTGATTGTGAAATGTGAAATGTGATTGTTTGTATGTATTGTGATTGTGAAAGTTTATATTTTGTTTGGATGATTATTTATATTGTGTGAAATGTGAAATGTATATTGTATATTGTTATTCTTTGTAAACCGGATTAAATTTAAATCATATCCTTATTATTATTTTTTTTAAATTGTCGATGGAATACCGACGGAATCGGTATTCCGTCAGTGATGTTGTTGAAAACCGAAATTTTAAAGGGTCACTTTGCAAATTAGGGACCTAGTTGGAATCATTGGAATTTGGAGGGTCTTTTTGCAAAAAGCCAAATTAAATAAAAACCCAAAGCAGTTACTCATTTATTCATTTTTTCCTTTTCTGTTTCTTTTTCTCCCGACCGAGCAGTTTTTCTTCGTTTTCGTCTCTGCCCCGACGCCGCAGCCTGCTCGCCGCCGATTCCCTTCGCCCGTCTTCTTTTCTTCCTCTTCCCCTACTCATTTTTCCGGCGCCAATCTGTTGCTCTGCATCGTCGCATGCGAGGAACCACAGCGCTACGTCCCTAAGGCGCCGCCTCACACTCACGCGGAAACCCTAGATTGCAGCCGTCTCCCTTCAGCGCCGTTGTTCTCGTGCGAGCACGCGGAGATGAATTTGCGCCCTTGGCCACCACCAGAAAATCGCAGCCACCGCTTGACTTCGCCGCCCCTGTTGATTTCGCCAACCACCCATCAGATAAGGGTTTTCTGTGATTGTTTAGGTATGGGTTGTTTGATGTTTTAATGCCATGATTTTGTTTTGATTACATTGGCGGTGGAGTAGTTGAGGAAGAATGTTGTCCGGTGGTGTTTGAAGTCCTGCTGTGAGTTTGGTTTGGATTGGGGCTATTAACTTGGTGATGGTTTTGATTCAAAACAATAGGGTTATATTTAATCGATATGTAAACTGTATTTGGATTTTGTCTTAGGATAG
Source organism: Boesenbergia rotunda (assembly GCA_024364735.1). NCBI lineage: Eukaryota > Viridiplantae > Streptophyta > Magnoliopsida > Zingiberales > Zingiberaceae > Boesenbergia > Boesenbergia rotunda. Next base: position 1,402,993 of record JAGFNQ010006334.1, on the reverse strand, counting down.
TATGTAGTTGGTATTCATGTTGATGTAGGTTCTTTGAGTTTTGAGATAAAGGTTGGAATTGATGTTCAGATTTGTAGTTTCGGTTCTGTGTAGGTGTACTTTTCCTGTAATGAAAGATGTAGATTTGAGTTGTGACTGTGTGATACCATTTTTGTGGGTTGATTTGGGTATAGAAGATTTGATTGCTCTTGAAGCATCATGTGTGAGCTCCAAGCTTGGAAATTTATCTAAGTAGGAATTGATGATTACTTAAGATTTAATTAAATAGACGTTACAGTTAAGATTTATCTTAATCACATTGAGTATCCTGTTTAGTTAATTTATTAATTATATAAATAGCTAAACTTTATCCTCAATACAGGACCCTGACTTTGGACTCGATCGGTTGATCGTGAAGAGGTTATTTCGATTATGTTCTACAATTATAAGGCGGGTATTTCTCCTTTGTACTCGAGTAGTTTCGTTTACGTTAAAGCATGGCTATCTTATGTCTAGTAGGTTGCTTGACCTTGTTCTTTGTCGTTTGTTGTTTTAACATCGTCGTTGATACTTATTCTTCGTTGATCTTCGAGTATTCCCAATTCGTATCTGTACAGTCCTCTGTTGGTTTTCTATTCTGTAAAGTACCGCTTGTACGTGAGTACTTAGAAGTTCATTAACCACAATTAGGTTTATTTGGCATTAGAAATATCCTACCTATTAGTGTAGGTGCATAATCGTTGGTTTGCGATTTCTGGTTGGTTGTATTGATGCATCGTATACTCATTGGATTTTACTGCATCGTTGTTTATCCGGTTGTTCGTGCATCGTATAGCATGCACCATACTTGCACTTTGCATACTAACGACTGTTGGGCTTACATTTGGTTAAGCCGTTGTTAGTCATATTGTTGCTCGATTCACTCAACTACTTGTTGTCGTGGTAGTTATTAAAGTGCGAGCACCTGTCCTGTTATGTCAAACAGTGACACCCTCATCGTTATTTTTAGAGGGATATTAGAGCTGTTGGTGGCTCACCCTCACCATTATTTTTCAAGGGATATTGTAGCTGTAGTAGCTCCCCCGATGTACCGGGGTTTGGAGTGTAGACTCCCCAGCATCCTGTCCACTCAACCACACCTTTGTGGTATTCGTTGTTGGAGTGCGTACAGTTGTCACAGCCCTACCCACTCGGTCACACAGATGGGATGTGTTGGCGGCTTGACTGGCGTCAGAGGTGACACATGTCATTGCATCATGTGCATACGTATTTCGTTTATGCATTTTCTTATATTTGATGCATTTATATAAGCTATGATTGTTGCACTTGGTTGACATGCATGTATATGTTGGATTTATCGTTGTCACGTTGTTTTTACCTGCTTAGTTAATATTCTGTTTTATATCAGTTGTTATTCGGGTTTATATCTTGTTATTTTATATATGTGTTATGTATGTTTAGGAAACCTTATATTCCTTATGGACTGTACCCTGTTGGATTCTCTACTTATTGTACCTTTATTATGCCATGCTTATTGTCTACTCATATACCCGCAGAGTCCGCTCGGACTCACCACCGCTATCTTCCATTTTTGTTTCAGGTAGCAGGTAGTTACGTTTCTTGGAGCCAGGAGAGGATCCAGTTGTCAGTCCCCAGAGTTGAATTACTTTTCCGTATTGGGTATAGTTATTTTGTTTTCAGTACTTGGTAAAGTCGCCTCTTATTTGTTATCAGTTTGATTGTCGATATTAGAGACATTTTGCGTTCTCTTTTGGGTTGTGATATCTTTTATGTTTAAGGTGGCAGAGCCACTCGTTATATTCTTTATAAACTGCATGGTGATGTTTTATTTGCTGTTATGATGGCTGAGCCATCTTCTATGATGAGTGTTATGTATTTATGTCTCAATTTGTCCGCCGTACAAGGGAGATGCTGCCCGATTTTCGTGGAAGCATAAGCCTCTGGGGGCGTGACAGATGTATCGATCGACAACGCCAAAAAATCCTCGATATTTTCCGACAGAAACTTGCGTTTCGTCGGTAATTATCAACGGAAACACTATTTCCGTCAATAATTACCGTCAGAATATTTTCATCGGTAAATATATTTACCGACGGACTAACATTTCCGTTGGAAATATTATCTCGATAATTAATATTTCGATATTTTTTTTCGTCGTAGTTTCTTCAGTAATGGTCATTTCCGATAGAATTTCATCGGTAATGGTAAGATTTCTCGTAGTGATTGATCAACCAACAATAATGGAAATGGCACATGAAATAGCTACCCAAAAACGCTATGAGATGTTATGGCTATGGTGAATCATTACGTCAGATACCAGATTGCAAAGGCGCTGGCAAGAGTCTTTTGTTGATGATGAGCACATACGAAGAATTTGGGCACGTATTTAGGTGTTCATGGTGAAAATGAAGGAGATGATGTAAAAAAAAGGTAAAATGCTCGGTCTCAGCGGCTCCGCCAGCCCGCCCAGGACCAAAAATGAAGGAGATGATGGTAATCAAGGGAAGAGCAGTATGTGAGTGGTGATGTAGGTCCATTTTTGATGATTCGATACTTTTGTCTTGCAAAAAAGGGGTCATGATGAATGGCCGTGAGCTAATATATTTCAGCAATTTTTTTGAATCGCATACTTAATTTTGCAAAATATCTCAATCATATAGAAAATTTTTAAAATTATCAAAAATCACGTATCTATTTTTAATTTTACTCCTATCAATTAACTGTAAAAATCACAAATCAACTAATTGAATCAGTGATGATTTTTCACCAGTCTGACACTGCCACGACTGGAAAAATAGTCCCATTATGGTTGGACCCTCTAGGCTGTTTCAGTTCGACGCTTTGATCCCGGCCGTCGAAGGTCCCCAGGTATGAGGATCGGACGGGGAACTAGGAGGGAGGTCAGTTTCTCGACCCCGGTTTCGTATCCTGAGTAATGAAAAGGAGTTAATGGGTTCGTCGCCGATCGTTTTTTCGAAAGTTATAAATCAGTCGACTGATTTATTTATTTTTTAATTAAAATTAATTTTAAATAAAATTGGTTCAAATGATTTTAGATTGATATGAAATTAATTCTTATGTATATAATTTGTTCTCTTGATTATATTCAGATTTTTAAATATCAATTTGACCTAATATATTATGGACAATGATTATTTGAACAAGAATGTGTTTAAAAAATTTAAACCGATTGATAGACCAAACGATTTCGGATTGACATGAAATTAGCTTCTATGTATTCGTCTAATTCTCCTGATTATATACATACTCTAAAATACTAATTTGACTCAATATAATGAGAGTAGTGATTTTTTGAATACGAATTAAATTTTTCGAACAATCAAATTCGTATTTCAAAAATCGTTGCTCTCAATATATTGAATCAAATTTAAATTTGATGGCATAAATATAATCAAGAGAATTAGATGAATACACAAAAGCTAATTTCATAATAATCTGAGTTCATTTGGTCTATCAACGGATTTTATCTAAAACCGATTGATAAATCAAATGAACTGGCTGATAGATCAAATAATCTCGGATCAATCCTTAAAAATAATTAAAGTTTAGTTCGAGTTGGATTTGTAAATGATTTGTGAATAATCAAATAAAATATTATAAATTTAAATTTGACTGAAAAAATTATCATTTGAATACAGCTTGATAATTTCAAAAAAAAAAAATATTTGTTGAGCTGACTTAAAAAAAATCATGAACATATTCAATTTGTTTGTACCACTAAATAATAGTCGTTTTGTTTGTACTTCTAAATAATATATCTTTTGACATGTTAGATGTTAGGATCATCTCACGGCCAAACAAAATAAAAGTATCCAAAATTGATGGATTTCAAATAAATTCTTTGGTCATACCTTTAAATTTATATTTTTCTTTATTTTTAATAGAATTTTCTTTTGGTAATAAATTATCCTAGGAATGTCAAATTTTGATATTGATTTGATTTTCCTTTTTCTCGATTATAATATTATATATTTATTTTCTTAAATACTTATTTTTAATTTAAAAACATTTTTTAAATTTTTGCAGTCCGTTCTATAAATATTGATATAATTTTTTATCAAGAGGATGATCGATAAAATTATTTTGAATGCTTTATTTTTAAATCAATAGGCTAATTTTATTTATATATATATATATTTTTTAAAAGTTATAACTATGAATCAATCGTTTAATTTTTATTTATTCGCTTTTGTTAATTTATTTATAGAAAGAAACTGGTTGATCTCATGGCGTAGCAAGAAGAAATGGAAAAAGAGACATCAGCAATGCTCTGTTTATTTGGGATAGCAGATTTTAAAATTGAAAAAAGTTTTTTTTTTTTTGCACGGAAAATTTTTCACGATTTATTTCGTGGAAAGGACGAATTATTTATTTTTTCACTATTTACTTATTATACGAAAAAAGTGAAACTGTCACCTTAACGATCCCCTGGTCCCGACCCCATAGATTTCTAGAGGGAGGCAAACTATGGTTATCACTGGTATGGTGAGGCACCTGAGATCGAGGAAATTAATGCCAGCAGACCAGGGTTTTATTCGCGTGCGTAACTGACGACCCTCGAATCTGTGACCTCGACGAAATCGATCAAGCGTCTAATCATCCAATCCAGCCCGTGGGGACACTATTTACTTATTATAAATTCACGGGCAGATGGATTCATGAATACATCTATAACTTGATTTTTAAAGAGTTTTTTATACAGCTAAAATAGGGCAGAACGTCATTTTCTTTCATCCATCTGTGACCTCTATTCTCAATAACACTCAACGTTACAGTTATACGAGCCTATAGAATAATCCTATTAGCAGCCGGTGAGAAATTTTGATAGGATTAAATTGATTTTGATAGGATTAAATTGACCGCTAAAGATTCGATGCTACCTCGTTAATTATTTTTTTCTATTTTCAATAGCATGAATCACTAGCGTCCTTGTGTGGCCACTTCGGCTAGCCTGCGCGATTGGCACCATGCGACCAGCACCGGACAATCAACGCTGTGTCGCCGGCACCGGGTGGCCTACATGGGCAGCACGGTGCAACGCAGCCCTACATGGGCAGCACGCTGTGTCCTGCCTCGCGCGGTCCCACAGGCTAAGGGGTGGCCCTGCACAACCGCCTTCTTCTTATTGCCTTCCTTTCTTCTTCCTTCCTTGTCTTTTCTCTTGCGCTGTTCTCTTCGCATTTTCTTTCAAAGGATTTTTTCTCACTGATCTTGTCGCCGAGCGAAGTGGGGCCGCAACCGGATGACGGTAGATAGATGGATAACCTGGATGCTGACTGGATGCCCTCGCTCAGAATGACTCAGCAAGTGGTGGGGGGGGTCCTCCGACCGGATGGAAGAAGACGTGGCCTTATAGATCTCCGACCAGGTGGAAGTAGATGTCGCATGGTGAACCTCCGACCGGATGACCTAAACCTGCTGGAGAAGATGACCGTTAGCAACCTAGCCGGGAAGCGTCCCGGCAAGGCCCTCCGACGATCAAGTCAGTACTCCGGTGAACAAGCAAATAGAGGAGCACTGTAGACGAGAGGCTTCGCGCGCGTGACCAGCTCGGCTAGGATGCTAACGGTCATCTTCTCCAGCAGGTTTAGGTCATCCGGTCGGAGGTTCACCAGGCGACATCTACTTCCACCCGGTCGGAGATCTACCAGGCTACGTCTTCTTCCATCCGGTCGGAGGACCCCCCCCCCCACCACTTGCTGAGTCATTCTGAGCGAGGGCATCCAGTCAGCATCCAGGTCATCCATCTACCTACCGTCATCCGGTTGCGGCCCCACTTCGCTCGGCGATAGGATCACCCACCCTTAATTTCTTTAATTTCTTACTCAATCAGAGCCAAAGTATATTCTTTTGCTAGCTACCTATTACACGTGCACAAAAAAAAATGCAACGTGATGGATTTAATTAACGGTACGGTTCTACAAATTAAGAGGTCAATAAAAAGAGTGTTCATCTAATTAACCCATTTGATATCATGTTTCTCCTACTCCTTTAGCTTTTCGTGGAGCTAAGAAAACGCAAGCCTCACGTCTCTAACCACCCTGCCAGCTCTGCATGTGCAATGATTTGTTTTTTTAACACACGACCATGTCCTGGTGTGAGATACATGAATTTAATTCTTTGGGTGCATGGCCTTTCCCATTTCATAATCTTCTCTCTCCACGTTTATGTCAAATTTTTTAAGCGATTTATTGACACACGTAAATTTTAAAAAATTTCTAAATCATCATATTTTGAGAATAATTAAAGGACGAATTGACTTAGATATCTTTCTATTTCATCTCTCCCATCAATATTAACTATTTCTAATACATCCGAGCTAATTTTCATAAAATTTCATTCAAAAATAATTTATATGGTTCGGATATACATAATCTCATCATATCTCTCACACTCTCTCTATCTGTTATGTGACGTTGAACTCCATTCTGAAAGTTATAAATGCAATGCCATCGCAAACGAAATTTAAAATAAGCAATGAAAGATATCATTTAACTGCTTATAATTTTAGAAACTTACAAGATTTAAAATGGGTTCAATCGAATCAGTTTAGATAAATCATTCAGTTTTGATCGAAACTCACTGATGAACCTAAACTATTTAGATTTCTACAAACTTACAACCATTAGAGTGCGTTTGGTTCAAGTTATCATGCATAACCTCGGTTATGTCATTACCAAGTAATCACATAACCAAGGTTATGGGGAATGAAACATAACCTGAAGTTATTTGGTTCAATTTAGGTAATCTAATAAAATCTTATTTGTTTGGAGGTAATAGTCTATAACCTAATATAATATTTTACCGTATTACCCTTTAGAATTTATTTAGATAATTTTATTTGTTTAGACTTAAGGGCGTCGACGTCGATCGTCGGTGTCCACGTATGCAGTCGATGTCCAACGCCTGCAGTCGATGATCAGCGCCGACTTGGCATCGGCCGCCGGCGATTGACGCCGACCGCCGGCGATTGACGTCGGCCGCCGGCCGCCGGCCACCGGCGATTGACACCGACCGTCGGCCGCCGACCGTCGACGATTGACACCGACCGCCGGCGATTGGCGATCGGCGCCGGCGGTGATCGTCGACGATCGGCGTCGGGTGCTGGCGATCGTCTCAAATGTAAATATTGAAGGATAATTTTGGAAAGATAAGTTTCATAACTTGGGAATCAAGAAAAATCTTACTTCCCTAAAGTTTTCCAATTCCTGGTTGCATGCCCCTTTTGCTGACGTGTCAGGCATCAATCATTACTTGGGAATCGTTGATTATCTAAACCAAACAAGGTTTTTGTTTATAACCTTGGATGGATAATCAAGGTTATCAAGGATAACCCTCAACCAAACGCACCCTTAGGGTTGAGCGAGGAGAAGGTACATCTGATGTCAAATCTTAGTTCTAATCTAGGAACAACGTGGACGTGGTTTCGAGAGATTAGAGCTATTCTAAGCGACGACCTATTCTAATCTAGGAACAACGTGGACCTTGGTTCTAATCAGGAACAACGTGGATCTAGTTCTAATCGACGACATATTCTAAGCTATCCTTTCCCTTTGCTTAATTTCTAGATTTGTAATTGAATTTATAAGAATTTGATCATGTCTTTGGATTGTAACTCTGCTCTTATGGAGTAATTTCTGGATTCTAAGATTAGGGAGCAGCCCTTTTGATATGTAAGTGCAATTACTATTCTCAGTTTCATATTTTGAATTCTTGTTCTATGATTTGCTTGAATTGTGTTCTGTCTTTACTGTCTTAACTCGATCTCGACGCTAAAAGCTCGAGAATCGCTATCTTACGAAGATTAGGGGAAGAACCAACAGGAGGATCCTGTCTTCCAAACCATAGAGAAATGTGGCATCGAGGCATTGGGACACAAAAGTACAATCCAACTGCCTACGAGGAGTCCTAGGTTATCATATAACCCAATGGATCAACCCAATTACGATGTCACACAGTAAGGAGATGATCAATTAGGGGGAGTGGGATCTCATGACAAGGTACCCATTAGGTAGCAAACTCTAGTTGTGTCTCTTCTGAAATAGGTGTCGAATTGGAGTGATACGCTAGTGTAGTTCCAAAAGTTCACATCATATACTATAAGATGACCTACCTACACAAATCAACAATGAGGACAAGAACCAAAACATGACCTTTGTGCTTGCTAACATTAAGGTGATACTAAAATTCTAGAATCACTTTCTCATTCTGATACTTGATTCAGCCTTTTGACCATTTTCACTGCCTTGTTCTTTCTAATCACGCTCTCCCTTTCTTTGTGATTTTACTGCCCTTTTGCTTTACTTCCTTTCTATTTCTAGGAAATCTAGCTTTCTGAACTCACACCCACTGATTTGATCCAAACAATTGAGTTTGATTAGTAAGTTGGTACTTGCTTGCTAGTCTCTATGAATTCGATACTTTTATTACTCGACGGCCACACCGTACATTTACAATTTGCATGCATCAATTGCCCAAATTGATTCCACTCAGATCTAAACAAATCCAGTTGTTCTATCTTCCAACGGCTCTTTTTTACTTTTCTCAGTCAATTGCCCCAATCGACTAGTGGTTTGAATCGACTGGCCAATCAATTCCCCAACTCTCTGTTTGTTTGTGACAAACAGAAGAACACCATGCTACATCAATTGGACCAATCGATTCAACTCATCCTAAATGATTTGCCCAAACAATTCGACCCTTTTCTCTCGCGAATAACCTTCTCCCAGTTGATCACCCAATTGACTACCTTGGGCTGAATCTGTTGAGGCAATCTATGGTCCGTGGGACCATGTGTTTTGATATTTGGGCAAAATATTTAAGTTAGGATTCACCCTTATATTTGATATGTGTATTTGAGTATACAGGTTCTACAAGATACATATAGACTCAGCTTGATGGTTTCGGATCTGGTGAAGGATAGTGCATCCGAAGGACCGTGGATAAGACAACAATGATGAGTCGAGGAAAGCGAACTTTGAGGCATATGCAAAGAATGACATATGAAGACAAGGCGCGAGCTTGTATGCATCCAAAGGTTGAGAGCCAAAGTGAATAAAGCTTGAAGGCAAGAGTCAAAGCTACAAAGAAAAAGTCAAGTGAGTCATGAGGGTCCAAGTACGAGTGAACCGTACTCGGGAAGAAAAACTCTAAGCTTAGGATTTTACCAATGGACTGGTATGAGATCAGTCGATTGATCTTCTGTGCAGTCGACTAGTGTTGGCTGAATTCGAATGTTGGACTATAATGTTCGAATTCGATAGTTGGCAGTCGACTGGTGTTGGCACTAGTCGACTGGTAACTGCTGAATCAGTAACGAGCTCTATTTATGAGAGCTCGATTTGCTTAAGCAAGGTTGACGAAAGTGGTCTTGGTTCAAGGCCAATTAATAGTCTAATTGCTCAGAAGATCTTGTTGAGGTTGTGGTGAGATTTCTCCACCCACAAGGAGCGACACAAGCTAGTTAGAGGTTTTTCGGGGAGTCATCCACTGACGGATTGAGATCGTCCACCTTATGAACTACCGTGGAGTAGGAGTTTTATCTCCGAACCACGTTAAATAGGTTTGTTTTCTTATTTGTGTTAGTTTAGTTTAATTGTAATTCCGCTTGCACACTAACACGTGTAGGAATAAGAGAACCACGACAAATTGAGTGGGTGATCACTTATTCACCCCCTCTAGCCGAGTCATCAATCCTATACAATTGGTATCAGAGCGGATCGCTCTCTATCGGACTAACCGTCGAGGAAGCAAAAGATGACCGAGTTTGCGGTTCCACCGAAGTATGAAGGAGGAGATTTTTCTTGGTGGACGAAAATAATAGAGATCTTCTTCGAAATGGATTGGGACACAAGCATGGTCATCGAGGAACCATTCGAAGTTCCAAAAGGGAAGAAACTCCGACCACGTTATTGGAGGGAAGAACAACGATCGTGATCAAAGGTTAACGATAAGGTAATATCAATTTTGATAAATATTTTGTCTCCTAATATGATTAGCTGTGTAGGTAAATACGAAAATGCTCACGATTTGTGGAGCAAAATTAAGATGGTTCCAAAACCTACACAAGAAGAAGTGCCTAAGGAGATGAGTTTAATTGTCTAAGAGGTAGAGGAGGAGGAGAAAGAAGAAGAAGCATCATCTACCTCCTCAAGTGAAGTGGCATAAGAAGATGAGGGGCAATCCACTTCTTCAAAGGTTGAAAAAGAAGTCAACCTAGTTAACACCTCCACTAAAGCAAAGTCAAAAGACCATATTATTTATTTTGTGGTTCAATGAGAAGGGATACTATAAAGACAAGTGCTCATTGGGTAAGAAGGAGATAAACCCTAAACTCTATTCAATTCCTTTGAAATATAATTTAAGTTGTAGGGAGAAAAAGAGGAAGAAACACATTCGATGCTTCACATATGCTGAGTGAGGCGACTATCACATGAAGTGCTCAAGGAGTGGAGAACTCAATAAATTGGCGCACTTGAGAAAATGGGAGAAGAAGGAGAAAAAGAAGAGCTCACATCAAGGGGAGTTTCAAGGGTAAGGGAGGTAATCCCTAACTTTAAGTGTAAATTAAATTTAAATTTTCCTATGCATGCTAGAAATAATTATCATTATTTACCCATGCATAATTATGATTTTAAGTATGATGATAGAAATAAGGTCATTGCAAATCATAACCCTAGGAAAACCATTCATGATCAATCTAGAACCATGAGACCTAAGGACCAAGGTATAAATCCTAAAAAGAGGAAACATATGCCTAGAGTGGGTAGGTCTAAGCATGTCCAAGATGAACATGTTAACTATAGGGTTAGAACCTTAGAGAGACAAAATTAAGCTTTGAGAGGAAAGCTTGATAAATTGGAGAGAGTTCTAAATAGGTTCATTATTGAACATAGGAGACTTGACATGTGTTTGGGCAGTCAAAAACCCAAAAAGGTCAAAATAGGATCCTCCAATGCCAAAGAAAAATCATATGCTAAGGTAGCAAATGATATGGCAAGGGAAAGTCATCCGAGGTCAATGAAAAGATATATGCTAGAGTAACATATAACTATGGCAATGATGAGAAGTCCAAAAATGATAAAAGAGCACCATTTAAAGGTAAGAAAAAGATTTTAACCAAAGACATGGTGTCCAAATTTAAAAAAGTTAGGTTTATGGCTAAGGCAATAAATAATTTTTAAGAATTATCTATTAAAGTTTAAATTAAAATTTAATTTAAGAGAAAAAAAAGAGAGGTAAGATATTATAGATAAAACAGAGAGGAAAGAATGGACAAAAAGTCAACTGTTGAGTAAGAATAAAATGAGAATCAGATATATCTTTTGAACAAAAAATAAAATCTTGCTGCGTCTTTTTGCAGTTTGAAATCTGGGTTGATTGAACTTTTATATATTTAAATTAGATTTAGTAATATATGAACATCGAAACAGATCAATGTTATTCTTATTTAAAACGTGGCGCTATTGGCTTTTTTTTTTTAATAGATTGTAATTGTAGGATCCCATCGCACTACTATTTATGCGATCACATCCCCACCAAAGCCACCACAGCACCGCAACAATGGAAGATCGGGAACCCAATAACTCCGCCTCTTTCTCTTCAACCACCACCGCCACCTCTTCATCCTTCACTTCTATCCCCTTGCCTTCCAGCCCGAATGCCTCGCCGCAATCAGTGCACACCGTCTCCAACAACACCAAGGCTCGCAAAAGTAGTTCTCGATCTAAGAAGCGAGAGGCCGAGGCCGCCGCTGTTGATGCCGCCGGAGCTAAGAAGAAAACCAGCGATGGGAAACACCCTGTCTACTGCGGGGTCCGGAAGCGGAGTTGGGGCAAATGGGTGTCGGAGATCCGAGAGCCGCGGAAGAAGTCAAGGATCTGGCTGGGGACCTTCCCGACGGCCGAGATGGCGGCGCGAGCCCACGATGTTGCCGCGCTCGCCATTAAAGGCCAGGAGGCGCTCCTCAACTTCCCCCACTTGGCCGCCGAGCTCCCGCGCCCCGCTTCCGCGTCGCCCAAGGACATCCAGGCGGCGGCCGCCCTCGCCGCCGCCTGCACGTCGTGCGAGTGCGGACGTGATCCCATGCCGCCGGACGCCACATCGACCCCATCGACGAGCGACTCGGACGAAATGCTGTTCGACCTCCCCGATCTGTTTCTGGATGGGAGGGAAGGGTTCTGCTACTCAGCTTCCTCTTCGTCTTCCTCGTGGATGCTATTCGCGGCGGAGGACGCAATCGAGTTCCGAATAGAGGAACCATTCCTGTGGGAGCACTATTAGAGCTCATGGTCGCCAGTTACTTTGGTGTTCTCCATATCTAATTTGCTGCCACGAGCAGTCGAATCAGAGCTCCCCTTCGATGGTGATCAGAGCTCTTCCACTCTCGCCCAATCAGCTAAAACATCATTTTCGCTCCCATGCACAGCCTCTTGGTGGCTTTCTCACCCAATGCCAATTCCATTCCTCCACTTCAGTAATCAGGCAAGAAAAGCTTGTTTTTCCCGTAGATATTAGAGAAACAATAATGATCAAAGTCTCTCTGTATGCAAGGAATAAGAATCAAGCTGGTGGTTATTTTTTGTAGACTATTTGCTGAATTGGAATGCACTAATCTGCATGCTTTGTCATTTGCTTTAATTGTATTGTTGCTTCAATCCAGTTGGTGCAATAGTCACAAAAAGCATAATGAGACTTTCTTTTTCTCACTTTGGTAAAATGTCAATTGTTTATTGACAAAGACCAGTCCTCTATCAGTTTATACGATCCGGATTGCATTACTTTAGCCGAGCTATGGAACAAGCAAAGAATAAGTATTGAACAATTTATTCTTTCATTGTACATGAAGGAAAGCAAGGGTAATTTATTATGAAGCACTTCAATCTAAAAGAGAAGCTCATGATGTGCCTCTTTTACCACTATTATGAGATGCTCATATGCTTTTGACTGCATGCCCTCCCTGCCATTATTTTAGTTCCCTCTCGCTTCAAAAGGACTAGGGTATAGAAGCTTCATGTGCCACCAACGAAACTTTCATGTAGTAGCTGCAGCATATGATACAATTTAATACTGACTAAAAGGTAACGAAGTGGCATGAATGGCATGACAATGCAGAGAAAGTCCCTTATGCTGTCACAGCCGGACAGCTAAGAATCTTGACTGTGTGGAAGTTGTAGTGATAATTTTACAGCATGTTGCAATTGATCTGCGGGTTGCTGAGAACTGACTCTGATAGTTCGCTTGAAACATCATTCACAATTGTGTTTTCACTGTGTCTCATGCTTCTTTGTCCATTACCAAAAAGCTTTTAGGGACATCGGGTCATGCCACCCTAAAGTTGAATTGGTCATAAATTGAAGGAGAGGAGCTGCTAACTTATGTCCGTTTGTCCAGCCCCCTTGGACGTTTGTTTCATTGGTGGGTTGGGGGAGCCTAATGATGTCCTCCTTTCTTCTCTCCATGTGACAGGTCTCACAAATGGTGCCGACTTTCATGAAAATGGACCGTAATAGAAAATATGGCTACAGAAAGTCGAGTAGAATAGAATTTGGATGAGATGGGGTTCAATTGAGTTGGTACTAGCTAGTAAGGTCCAAGTCAATGAATGTGGATGTACTACTGTTTGTTAATTTTCCTGAGTTGATCAAGGTTCAAACAGAGTGTCTCAAAGAGATGACAGTTTGCATAAGATGAAGGATTAAGGTGGATGGTTGTGCTTAGGGTAAATGGCTTGATTAATGCTGTGATATTAGGTGTTGCTTGTGATCCGTGCGCAGATCCAACTATTTTCTGTTGCTTTAATTTTGTTTAACATGTGTCGCAATAGGATTGGCTCTCTTCTATTGATTTCTTAAGAAAGCATTTGTTAACTCTGGTGCTTTGCTGCTTCACAAGCTTAGTGGATATATATTTCCCCTCATAGATCATGCACTTCCATTAATGAAGTCTTCTTGAACTGAATCACCCATTGTACTTTACCATTCTTTTCCACTTGGGTAGAATTGACTCCGCTTTTGCCCGAGGGAACACCTTGAATATTATACTTCTATTAGTTATCGTTAACCATCGAACTGAGGCCACTAGGTTTACTTCGGAGGCTCCCTATCGCAAACCTTCGACCATTATTCCATTAGAACTTCACAGAATTCAACTCAAGTGTTTGATTTACCATCATTTTCTCCTTCACATTCTTCTGTCCTTTTATATATATATATATATATATATATATATATATATATATATATATATATATATATATATATATATATATATATATATATATAATTTGTCAAATTGATGATATTTTTTCTAAGAATTCCTACTTGTCTCATAATACTGTTATATATCTTAGGATATATGGTGTGAATGGAAAAGAGGTGGAGGGACTTTTAGTCCCACATGGTCACTTTCTCTTGAGGAGAAAGTGAGGAGGAGAATAAAAGGGTCCCCTTGAGAGGGGGGGATTTAGTCCCACATTGGGAGCTTAAGGCAAAATATTTGGTTTATATTGTATCACAAGCATGGTAGTTGTGAACAAATGCTAGGGGAGAGGCTCTCTCTCACGCGTGGGTGTGCAGGGGGGTGCAAATCCAGGGCCCGGATTTGTACTGAACCAAGTGAACTCGTGTGCATGCACGACCCGCGCACGTCGAATGTCGGACCGGTCGGGGCAAAATTTGTCCAAGCAGATGAACCAAAGTTTTGCCGATTTGATTTTTTTTTTTTTTGCTCGAATGTAACTGATGCATTAATTTTGTTTAATGCGAGATCAGTAACCCCCAGACGTTTGGATCTGGTCGGGTAAATGCCATTAAATGACGATTAATTCGTCATTTAATACTGCGAGGTCTGAGCCTATAAAAGGAGGCCGTGACCGAGAGCAAACAGAGACGCACAGACAGAGACGCAGTGCGAAATTCTTCTCTACTCCACCTCGCTCCCGACCCCGCTGATAGCAGTCGGGTACCTCCTCAGTTCGCCACGAGCAACGAGTGCTCCGTTGTGCCCGTGGTCTGCTGTTGTATCCTGAGAGACGGAAGTCCATCTGAGCCTCGAAGCACCGCCGGAGGAGGACGAATCTGTTTCAAGGAAACTGCGCTGCGCAGGCCTCAGCAACTCCCTGGTCGGGAGACGTCCTACTGCTGTTCGGGAGATCCCGGTCGGGGAACTTCACTCGGGAGCTCACTCGGCCACTCGGGAGCTCACTCGGGAGCTCACTCGGCCGCTCGGGGAACTTCACTCGGGAGCTCACTCGGCCGCTCGGGAGATTTCACTCGGATCTCACTCGGCCACTCGGGAAAACCTGCTCGGGTCGGGAGATTCCACTCGGACCTCACTCGGCCACTCGGATCTCACTCGGCAGCTTCGGTTTTCAACTCGGCCACTCAACAGAGATAAGTTGAAATTGTTTTGTAATTTCAATTTAGTATAAAATCTCGGAAAATCCTCCAACAATCTTGAAACAGATCCGATTCTGTTGAGATGGCCACGGAACGTGTTGAGGTGAAACAGACTCATCACCAGGCCCCCTCCGCCCCGATCGGGAATGCCCCGATCAACCATGGGGAAAAGCCAGAGAAGTTCACTGGGTTGAACTTCAAGAGGTGGCAGCAGAAGATGCTCTTCTACTTGACCACGCTCAATTTGGCTCGGTTCTTGACCGAGGACCCTCCCGAGCAAGCTGAGGCTGTTGAGGTAGAGGCTTGGACTCATTCTGAGTACCTATGCCGAAACTACATTCTCAACTGTCTGGCCGACTCGCTGTATGTTGTGTACAGCACGAAGAGAACGGCTAAGGAGCTATGGGAGTCCCTGGACAAGAAATATAAGTCGGAGGATGCTGGGGCCAAAAAGTTCATCGTGGGCCGATTCTTGGACTACAAGATGGTTGACACTAAGACTGTGATCAGCCAAGTCCAAGAGCTTCAGGTGATCCTACATGAGATCCACTCAGAAGGTATGGTTCTGAGTGAAACCTTCCAAGTAGCAGCCATCATTGAAAAGCTGCCCCCCGGCTGGAAGGATTTCAAGAACTATCTGAAGCACAAACGGAAAGAGATGAACGTGGAGGAACTTGTTGTGAGACTTCGCATCGCAGAAGACAACAAGGGTTCGGAGAGAAAACTATTCTCTCAGGCTACTGTGAAAGCCAACGTGGTCGAGCACGGACAAAGCTCGAAACGGAAGAATTCTAAATCTTCCAAGCTGGCACCCAAAGGAGGCATCGCCAAGAAGTTCTCTGGGAAGTGCTACAACTGTGGCAAAGTGGGCCACAAATCTTCGGAATGTAAGAAACCGAAGAAGAAGCAGGAGGCCAACCTGAACGAGGGACCAGAAATGGAAGACCTCTGCGCTGTGGTCTCCGAGTTGAACCTGGTGGGTTCAAACCCGCGGCAATGGTGGATCGATACTGGAGCCACCAGACATGTATGCTGTAATAAGGAGCTGCTCCACAATTTTGAAGAAATTAGTGGAGAGAAGCTGTTCATGGGGAACTCGGCAACCTCGGACATCGTGGGCCAAGGGAAGGTGGTGCTGAAGATGACCTCGGGCAAGGACCTGACTCTAACCAATGTACTGTATGTTCCGGAGATTCGAAAGAATCTAGTGTCCGGATCACTCTTAAGCAAGCATGGCTTTCGCATTGTGTTTGAGTCCGACAGAGTTGTTCTGTCGAAGAAGGGAATGTTTGTAGGAAAGGGCTATGTATCTGATGGGCTGTTTAAGCTCAGTGTAATGGCCATTAAGCCTAAGATAAATAAAACTGAAAGCTCTTCCACTTATATGCTTGAGTCTTCGTGTTTATGGCATGGTAGACTAGGACATGTGAATTACGATGTGATTCGTAGATTAATGAACATGCAAAGCATAGCGACATTCCACCTTGACCCGACACACAAGTGTGAGACTTGTGTTGAAGCGAAGTTGACTAGGTCATCCTTTCAACACGTACGTTGAAAGAAGTACCGAACCTCTCGGCCTAATTCACACCGACGTATGTGACCTTAAAGGCACACCGACGCGTGGTGGGAATAAGTACTTCATCACTTTTATAGATGATAACACAAAATATTGTTATGTGTATCTTCTCAAAAGCAAGGATGAAGCTATAGAGAAATTCATTCTCTATAAGAATGAGGTTGAAAACCAACTTAATAAGAAAATTAAGGTGGTTCGAAGTGACCGAGGTGGTGAATATGTATCACCATTCGCTGAGTTGTGTGCTGAACATGGGATCAGACACGAGACAACAGCTCCTTATACCCCTCAGCAGAATGGGATTGCTGAGCGAAAGAATAGAACTCTTAAGGAGATGATGAATGCTCTTATATTGAGCTCTGGACTGCCAGACTCGATGTGGGGGAAAGCTGTGTTAACAGCTAATTACCTTTTAAATAAGGTCCCTCGGAAGAAAATACATAAGAGTCCTTATAAGTTATGGAATGGAAGACAACCATCCTACAAATACTTGCGAGTGTGGGGGTGTCTTGCCAAAGTTTTGGTGCCTGATCCAAAAAGGGTTAAGATAGGACCAAAAACTGTTGATTGCATATTTATTGGATATGCACATAACAGCAGTGCATATCGGTTTTGCGTTTATGAATCACAATTACCGGATATACACAAGAACTCGATAATAGAATCGAGAAATGCCTCATTCTTCGAGCATGTATTTCCATGTAAGACCCGAGAGGATGCTAGCTTCTCAAAAAGGGTAAAGGAAATATCAGAGGAAGAAGAAGAGGAAGATGAACCAGTTGAGAATGCACCTCGACGGAGTAAGAGAGCTCGGGTGGAAAAATCTTATGGATCAGATTTTATCACTTTCATACTGGAAGGTGAACCCCAAAGCTACTCAGAAGCTGTGAACTCCTCTGAGGGACCTCACTGGAAAGAGGCAATTGCATCTGAGATAGAATCTATCTTGCAAAATCACACGTGGGAACTTGTGGACCTTCCTCCGGGAAGTAAACCATTAGGTTGCAAGTGGATTTTCAAGAAGAAGATAAGATCAGATGGCACAATTGACAAGTATAAGGCCAGGTTGGTAATTAAAGGTTACCGACAGAAAGAAGGTCTTGATTACTTTGATACATATTCTCCTGTGTCGAGAATAACGTCCATTAGAGTGTTGTTAGCTATTGCTGCTCTATGGAACCTGGAAATACATCAGATGGATGTGAAGACGGCCTTTCTAAACGGAGATTTAGAAGAGGAAATCTATATGGAGCAACCAGAGGGGTTTTCTGTGCCAGGACAGAACAACCAGGTTTGCAAATTGGTAAAGTCGTTATACGGCTTGAAGCAAGCTCCAAAGCAGTGGCATGAGAAATTTGATAATGCCATGCGAGAAGGTGGATTCAAAATCAATGAATGTGATAAATGTGTCTACTCGAAAGCTACAGAAGATGACTTTGTCATCTTGTGCTTGTATGTAGACGACATACTTATCATTGGGAGTAATGATAAGATAATCAAATCCACGAAAGACATGTTGAACTCAAGGTTTGACATGAAAGACATGGGCCTAGCTGATGAGATTCTAGGAATCAAGATTCTTAGAACAGCTGAAGGACTTGTTCTTAGTCAGTCCCACTACGTGGACAAGATTCTTGAGAAATTCACCAATGGTGATACTGCGTTGGCACGAACACCGATAGATACAAGCCAACATCTATCGAAAAATCGAGGCGAAAGAATCTCTCAAGTAGAGTACGCTCGGGTGATTGGAAGTCTGATGTACTTGATGAACTGTACATGACCAGACTTAGCCTACGCAGTAAGCAAATTGAGTAGATACACGAGTAATCCCGGTGTTGAGCACTGGAAAGGGATAACAAGAGTACTAAGGTACTTGAGATATACTCGTGGAAATGGATTGCACTATATGATATATCCTGCTGTTATCGAAGGATACAGCGATGCGAGTTGGATATCTGATATAAAAGACTCGAAGTCTACGAGTGGTTATGTGTTCACTTTGGGAAGTGCAGCCATTTCATGGAAATCTTCTAAGCAAACCGTAATAACCAGATCCACGATGGAGTCTGAGTTTGTAGCTCTTGACAAATGTGGTGAAGAGGCTGAATGGCTACGGCAATTCTTAGAAGATGTACCGAGATGGCCTAAACCCGTGCCGGCAATCTGCATACATTGTGACAGTCAATCTGCAATTGGTCGGGCACAAAGCCATCTATATAATGGTAAGTCTAGACATATACGTCGAAGACACAATACCATTAAACAACTACTCTCAACTGGAGTTATCACTGTTGACTATGTGAAGTCAAAGGATAACTTAGCGGATCCGCTAACCAAAGGGTTAAATCGAGAGTTAGTTGCAAGCTCATCAAGGAGGATGGGTTTGATGCCGATAGAAAATGTTGGTGCAAAGGAAACCCAACCTATGCAGACTGGAGATCCCAAGAACTAGGTTCAAAGGGACAACCTAATTGCACTGACAAAAGTGTTCACTATAAGGGAATGACCCTTTGAAACAGTGAAGGATGAAGGTTAAGCATACGGCTTTTAATGATTCAATAGAGTTACGTGGAAAACTCTTGAGAGATCACCTATGTGAGAAAGAAGTGGGGCCGCTTCGAAGAGAATTGGAGGCACAATTCTTAGAACTTCTCGCAGAATCAGGCGTGTTCATGGCCAAGAAAGAACACACTCATGAGAACTGAGGTGTATCAGGGAGAGTCCTGGGTGAGATGTGTCAATGCTTACACAAACGGCAGCACAGTTCAAGGACATCGTGTCTACTGTCAGCCAGGAAGCAAACAGATCTGCACAAGGGAAGGTTCAAAGGGTGAAACCTACCTATCCTATACACGACTCAACTGCTGAATGCTATCACCATGTTTCCATTCATGTGGGGGATTGTTATATATCTTAGGATATATGGTGTGAATGGAAAAGAGGTGGAGGGACTTTTAGTCCCACATGGTTACTTTCTCTTGAGGAGAAAGTGAGGAGGAGAATAAAAGGGCCCCCTTGAGAGGGGGGGCTTTAGTCCCACATTGGGAGCTTAAGGCAAAATATTTGGTTTATATTGTATCACAAGCATGGTAGTTGTGAACAAATGCTAGGGGAGAGGCTCTCTCTCACGCGTGGGTGCGCAGGGGGGGTGCAAATCCAGGGCCCGGATTTGTACTGAACCAAGTGAACTCGTGTGCATGCACGACCCGCGCACGTCGAATGTCGGACCGGTCGGGGCAAAATTTGTCCAAGCAGATGAACCAAAGTTTTGCCGATTTGATTTTTTTTTTTTGCTCGAATGTAACTGATGCATTAATTTTGTTTAATGCGAGATCAGTAACCCCCAGACGTTTGGATCTGGTCGGGTAAATGCCATTAAATGACGATTAATTCGTCATTTAATACTGCGAGGTCTGAGCCTATAAAAGGAGGCCGTGACCGAGAGCAAACAGAGACGCACAGACAGAGACGCAATGCGAAATTCTTCTTTACTCCACCTCGCTCCCGACCCCGTTGATAGCAGTCGGGTACCTCCTCAGTTCGCCACGAGCAACGAGTGCTCCGTTGTGCCCGTGGTCTGCTGTTGTATCCTGAGAGACGGAAGTCCATCTGAGCCTCGAAGCACCGCCGGAGGAGGACGAATCTGTTTCAAGGAAACTGCGCTGCGCAGGCCTCAGCAACTCCCTGGTCGGGAGACGTCCTACTGCTGTTCGGGAGATCCCGGTCGGGGAACTTCACTCGGGAGCTCACTCGGCCACTCGGGAGCTCACTCGGCCGCTCGGGGAACTTCACTCGGGAGCTCACTCGGCCGCTTGGGGAACTTCACTCGGGAGCTCACTCGGCCGCTCGGGAGATTTCACTCGGATCTCACTCGGCCACTCGGGAAAACCTGCTCGGGTCGGGAGATTCCACTCGGACCTCACTCGGCCACTCGGATCTCACTCGGCAGCTTCGGTTTTCAACTCGGCCACTCAACAGAGATAAGTTGAAATTGTTTTGTAATTTTAATTTAGTATAAAATCTCGGAAAATCTTCCAACAAATACTTCTAAATTGGGTTGCTTCTTTGCTAGATTGCTTCTTCAACTACTAATGTTAAAACTAGACGCATTGGCTCTAGTTGCATTTCTCGGTTCATGCAAGAGACGGTTGAAAAACTTTACCAAGCATCCTCATTTGCCACTATGGCCGAGCTCTCTAAGGGGATCCATAGTGGTGGGAGCTCTTGAAGAGTCCCTCGATGTCACATCAACATCATGTCAAAATTAGTTAATCCCTTAATTATAGAAAATTAGCCTCTCTTCTAGCTGATGATTCTAAAAAGTCCGTTTAAAGAGATACCCTTATCACATGGGGTTCGACGGTTATACAATTTAGAACATTTCCCCCATATAGTGACCAATCCTTCACATTCAATTGCATATACAGCAAACACAAATATCAATCAAACAAAAACATGATGCAAACATATCATAGAATAAGAAAATAATTAAATACATAATTTATACATCAACATTACATCATAGTTACTTCCTACGTCCTAGAATCTAGATATCTACTCCATAGAAAAGGAAATACAACCAAAAGACATAGAAAATAACAATCTACACCTCAATACACAAAATAGAGAGAAGAGAAAGCTTAGTGAGATAGTGTCGGTGTCTCTAGGAGGAAGCATTGATAGGCTAATCCGATGTTGAACAGTTGAAATCCAAACATTTTTGAAGGATCCGATGTTTGACAGGTGAGTTGAGATAAATTCCTAGAGGGAGTACAGTGAGGTCGTGGCCCGATAGAAACAAACCTTAGGTGTTGATCCTATTGAAAAAATCAACGACAATTTCTAAATTAAAATCAAGACAGTCTTTACTGTCTTACTTATGTATATTTTCTGTCTATTTGTGTTAACTCTGTTTTGCAGGACTATTATTATATTATTATCTGTGCCAACTTTGTTTTGTAGATAAATGAATTCTCAAGTTGATTGAGGGTTCAATCAATTGATAAATAGGATCGGATCAGTTGACTGATCCGACCTATATGACATACTTTGAGAGAAAATTAATTATTATTAATCATAATGGTGAGATCATGTATAATTGTTTCTACCAAATATGCATAAATAAAATCCCAATTTAAACAATTATTTAGAAGGAATGAATCAATTAAAGATGGCAATTAAATCAATGTGTGTATATATATATATATATATATATATATATATATATAATATAATGATCAGCTGCGGATCAATCCCTGTGAACCGTGTGTGGACTGGCGCCTGATCGGCCACCAGAGACTTGGGAGCGTCCCGACGGGTTCACCCCCCCGGGTTATAGTTTTGTTCGGGGGCGGCGGCCGAAGGCCGCCGTTGGTATCGAGAAGTCGCAGGTCGTGTACCTGATCAGCCACTGAAGGCTCGGGAGCGTCCCCGACTGGTTTACCCGTACCCGACGGGTTCACCCTACCCCCCTAGGGTTCATCGCACCTCCCGGGTTATAGTTTTGTTCGGGGGCGGCGGCCGAAGGCCGCCGTTGGTGTCGAGAAGTCGCGATCGTGTGCCTGATCGACCACCGGAGGCTCGGGAGCGTCCCGACGGGTTCACCCTACCCCTAAGGTTCATCGCAACCCTCCCCTCCCCCCCGGGTTATAGTTTTGTTCGGGGACGACGGCCGTTGGTGTTGACAAGTCTCAGGTTTTGTGCCTGATCGGTCACCACTTACCTGATCGGTCTGGTGACCGATCAGGCGCTAGTCCATATGCAGTCTGCAACGTGTGGTCCGTAACTGATCAGAAAAATATATATATATATATATATATATATATATATATATATATATATATATATATGATCGAACCGTATAAAAAGATTTGTAAAATTGAAAACATAGGTTAATGATTAGTTTGAGAGGAGGTAAGAACTTTGTAAGTAATTAAAAAATAACTTTTACTCTTATTTGCGAGAGCGAGAGCGAGAGCGAGAGAGAGAGAGAGAGAGAGAGAAGAGTGAGGAAAGAGGATGAAAATTTTTACCTTCCTTCAGGTCATCTCCAAAAAAATTTAGAGGTTTATTAATTGGAGGTCCTAAATTAATTTTTAGTTGAAAGATGATTAAGCGAAAAAGAAAAAATATAATTTTGAAAAAACTATATATATAATAATTTTTTGATAATTTAGATCTTAATTTAAGACTAATTGTTATATATTTAAAAAAAATCTATTATCAAATTTAATAAGTAACTTAAATAATATGAAAACCCCTAAACTGTTAGGCTGTCTCCCCTGAAGACGACCCTGCCTTCCTAATCACAGATGATTTATTTTCTTAGGAGTGTGAGGAAGGCCCTTTCTTTTTCCTCCCGTTCTCTTTCCGTCAATGAGTCTTCGCTCATCCCTCCCATCTAGACAGAAGAGAGGGTAAGTGATTCTAATACAGCCCCGGTGACAGCGGCAGGAGGCGGTCACGACTCACGACTAGGCTTCGCGAGGAGGACGGTCGAGGCAACAGCGGCGGATGCGTGAGTAGCCGCGGACCCGCGAGGCGATGGTGACAGCAACGTCAGTGGTAGCCGTGCGAGGCGTCGAAATCGTCGCAATTGTAATTTATCAACCAAATTTTTTTATTGATAATTTTATTATAAAATTTTAAAAAATTAAAATTGGACATCGCACTAATAAGATTTATGTCAAATGAATTTTTGATGACATTTTAAAAAATTTTAAAGATCAAAACTAATATAATTATAGTTAAATTTTAGCCAACAAATTAGTTTTCATTTATTAAATTTACAGACCAACTTGTTAACGATGAATTCTAGATGATATTTTTAAATTTTTTACCGATTAATTTTGATTGGTAAAAATATAGACAAAAATTATTAAATTTATTTGGTCAATAAATAATTTATAATTACTAATCAAAATTCAATTGACTTATATTTTTTTTAATATTTTACTAGCCAAAATTAAATTTGATAGACAAAAATAAAATTAAAAATTTATTTTGATAGATAAATAATTATAATTATCGATCAGAACTTAATTGATCAATAATTTTTAATATTTTACAAATTAAAATAAAATTTGGCCACTGAATTAATTATTGCCAAAATTTAGTTTGGCTAAGAACATTTCGCCTAGTGGCGCATCATATCGCCTTTAATTATATTCGGATACACATACAACATAGATTAAAGTAACTAAATAACATGTGATTTTATTTTGCACTACAATATTCTGTCAATAGAACATCAGCTCGCGTGTAGCACATTAATAGGGCCTCACTCACTCTTCCAACACTGTAAACATGTAATGAAGCACCACGTAGATGGATGATATTCTTAATTAGGCGCTATTGTATGAAGGTGTCAGAGCAAATTTTGTCAGCTCTCTCCAAATTAACCCATGCATTATGCTTGATAAGATGCATATTAAAAGCCAAGTCTACATCGAATTCTTAATCAGTGGAACCATCTGAAGTCATTTCTATCAGGAGTCTCATGGGGGTGCTGTTCGAGTGGCTGACTCTCTGTACGTAGACTCCTCCATCGTCTTCGCGAAACGCCCTTTCACCCTAGGCCTCATCTCAGCATAGGCCTTCCTCGAGGCATATCGTATCTGCTTCTCGTACCTCCTCTTCTTCCTCTTCTCTTTGTACCTCATGATCTTGGCTTTCCTCTCCATCGTCAGGGCATCACCTTGACCGACCATCATGCCGCCGTCGTCTCCGACCGCTTTGTTTCTATCGTTTAAAGATTCCAAGACGACATCTACAAATCCAGAAAAATTCAATAATTACATCTGATCACATGACACATGAAATAAAATGGAAAGTAATTAATCATACAACACTTGAAACATCAAACTTTTCATACTTTAAAATGATCAAATCTGACCTAGCTATGCCCACAAAATTTGTAAGAGATTATCAAAGTAATCGAATTAATTCCACTCACGAAGGCGGAGGTAGACGCCCCTGCATGCCCCACGGCCAGCGCTGTCTCCTCCATCGATACAGCAGGTGTCGTCTCCAGCGGCCTGGCGGAACTACTCAGGTAAACATCCAACGTCAGTCCGAGTCTAGAGTTGCCGCCTCCTCCCCCCGAGCCATCTAGGTACCGGAATTTCCTGGCGGCCGTTGCCGGGGGTTCATAATTCTCCTTGCCATCGTTAAGCATCCAGGCGATGGAGTCCTCATGCCCGAAGAAATGGAACTCGCGCATGGACGCGTTGAACTGGCCTGGGAGTGGCGCGCAGTGGGGGCACGAGCTTCCGCCGGCGCTGCGGCACACGTCGCACAGGTTGGAGTCCGACATGGCCGCGATCACGTGACCACGAATGGACGGCCGGGGAAGGGAGAGGGGAAGAGAAGGGCATAAGAATGGAGGTCGGTTAGGGTTGTGGGTTTGTAGAGCTACGGAGTTCCATGCATGTCTAACACTGCTGTCACAGGATTGCACCAAAGGTGTCTCCTAAAGCTTTTGCTCATATTCATTCTTTTTCTCGATGACTATTACACGTTTTTAATTTATTTTTTTATTAAAAGGTAAATATATATTCTTTCGATCGCTTTCTTTTTAATTTTTTTTCCTTTCTAAAATACTAGCCAGTTTTAACTATAAATTATCTTAAAAAATCCCAACCACGCCCTAAAATTTACCATCAATCCCTATGACAACAACAAAAAAAAAATACTCTTCTCACTCCCTGCATATAAAAAAGTTTATTAATTACTTTAGCTTAGATACTATTTTAATTAATTGTTCTCACTTTTTATTTGTACAAAAAATTCAAAAATGAGATATAACACATTCTAAATTCAACACATTTAAATTATAATCTAGTATATTTTCTATCAAATTAAGCACGACTCTTTTTTCGTATGACTAATAAATTGGTCAATCAATTAAGCCTAAACCAATCGATTAGTATGACTCCCAATCGATTGGTCACGTGGAAAGAGAGTCATGTTTAATTTGATAAAAAAAATATACTAAATTCTCTTTAAATGGTGCTGAATTTAGAAGGAATTATATTTTATTTTAAACTTTTTTACCTATAAAAATTGAGGGTTCTATTCTCTCATGACAAACCCAGTTGATTAATTACCGATCGATTCTCAATCGATCAAAGCTATCCAATTGATTCATTCTAAGCCAATCAATTTGGTATGAGCTCCCAATCAACTGGTCAAGTAAAAAAAGAATTATACTTAATTTAATAAAAAATATACTAGATTCTAATTAAATAATGTGTTGAATTTAGGAGTAATTATATTTTATTTTGGATATTTTATATTTAAAAAAATAGGATAATTAGATAAATCAGTATAGTATGTATTAGATAGTTAAGTAAATATAAATTTTTGATATAGAAAGTTAAAATAAATTTCTTCTAACATAAAAATTAAGGAGAAAGTTTAATTTATTATTACTTTTAGGATAATTTTTCTTTTTAACCGCGTTAACTCCCACAAACATTTTAAATTCAAAGAAATATTTGATAAACTATAAATCGCCTCCAAATAAAATAGTAAAACCAGAAACTTTTGATTAAGAAATAAAGATGATGATAATTAATTGGTTTGTATACCAATTAAGAAAGGTGAATTTTTATATACAGAATAAATGAATGACGGTAACGTGCATGCTGATCATGAGGTGAGGTAATTTTTTTTTTTTTTTTTGCATTGCTGTCGAAGTTTGAGTGCAGGTGGAGGACGGAGATCGTCTAGTGCACTAGGGAGAAGGAAAGCAATTAGAATATCTTTAACGGTTAAAAAGTTTTTTTAATTTGTAGTTTCTAATATATAATTTCAATATCATATTAAAAATATAAAAATTTATCATTTTCTCCGCAACTAAAAAAAAATCCACCTTTAATTTTTTGAGCAATGATAGAGAACGTGAAATTTTACCGTGAAACTCCACGTGAATGACGTGGCACTTTTTATATACACGTCCGATTGTCGCTCGGACAGTGGCGGCGGCCTCTGGCCGCCGCCCCGAACAAAATTATAACCTGGGGGGACGGGTGAACCCGTCGAGGATCGGTGCAATTGGATTTCATATTGGATTCACGTTGAGTTTTTCATGTTCCCAATCATTTTCCTAATTTTTTTATCATACATTATCCATTTGTTATACATCATTAATTATTGACCACCCATATTATACGAAAATACAAAATCAAACACACACACACATATGCAGACCGCGGACTTCCTGTCTGTTTCCAAGGCTTCGCGTGCAAAGCTACCTCCGTTTCCGGCCAAGGCAGGAAGAGGTTTTTGTAGATCGCGTAGGAAGAGGTTTTCATTTTTGCTCCGCTTCCTGCTGATAGGTGAATCCGTCGCCGACCCAGCCATCGCCTGTCGCAGCCCCGAACCAACCTCGCGCCTGCCTCGTGCCCACCTCTAGCCGTGCTCGGCAGCTGCACCCGTCGTAACCCGCGCGCGCTCGGCCCGTCGCAGACGAGAGAGGCGAAGAGGAAGGAGTTTTTTATTTTTGAGAAATTATTAATTTTGTGAGAAAATAAATTAATTTTGTGAGAAAATTTTAATTTCAGAAGAAAAAAATTTCCTTCGCGCCCGCGCCAACATGACTGTCGCACAAGGATCGCATATTTTTGATCGCGCAGATAATATATATATATATATATATATATATATATATATATATATATATATATATATATGGTAAAGTTGCTTTAAATCCCTAATGGGAGTCAAATTTTACATTCACTCCCTACCCAAATTTTTCTTTATTTTTACTCCATGATGGAACTGAATATAAAAGAGTGAAAATTGAGTATACATCAGTGAAAACTGAGTATAAAGGAGTGAAATTTAAGTATAAAAGAGTGAAAATTGAGTACATGGGTATTGATGTGGTGGATGCAACCTGTCATACTCAATTTTTTAACTTTTATACTCACTTTTCTTCAAACAATACTCACCAAACATCACATCAGGGACTGCATGCAAAGAAAAGTTTGTGTAGGAATTGCATGCAAAGTTAACTTGGTAAGTAGGGAGTTTAGAAAAATTTACCCTATATATATATATAGGAATGATCTGCTACGGATCGCACGTTACGAGCGCGTGCGGACCGAGCGCCTGATCGGTCACGGGACCGATCAGTGCCTGATCGGTCACGGATTCGACACCAACGGCGGCCTTCGGCCACCGCCCACGAATAAAACTATAACCCAGGAGGTGAGCGGTGAACCCTAAGGATAGCGGTGAACCCGTCGGGAACGGTGAACCCGTCGGATAGCGATGAACCCGTCGACATTAGATAACGGAGGATCGATCAAGTTGATCAATCAGAATATATATATATATATATATATATATATATATATATATATATATATATATATATATATATATATATATATATATTAAAACTTTTTTTTTTAATTTTTATTTGACGAATTTTTTTAAGAACCTCCATTCAAGATGCCATGCATGTCAAATCATGAATAGATCAGCCGAAATAAAAAAAAAAGTTTGATCATGTGAATATCTTGATCAAGAATAGCTGAAGAAGCAATCATTTAATTTTGCATGAACAATATCGACGAGGAGAAATACTAAAAGATCTAATTAAAAAGAGAATTAGTTTGGCTAGAGTTTGTGGTGGGAAATGAAAGGACTATTGTCTTGCTTTATGGTACCAAAGCCATGTTGTTTACGAGAAGACTTTGCATCAACAAAGAAAAGAGAAAGAGCGAAGAAATCTTGATGAGTCATAGACTTGATAGGACAGCATCTTTCTTCACATGCAAGAAGATTATTAAGATGATAAAAAATGATTTGTATATTATTAGTATTCCTGTTAATCCATCTCAAGAATAATATATATAATGAAGATAAATCATGAAAATTATTATACTAACTCATGGAGAGGACGAATAAATTAACTTTATCATATTTTGACTTTTAAATCTTAAGATGATAATATCGCATGTGTTACTTATCAGTCCCGTCTCTTAAAGATAATGTCTGAAAAATTTGATAGAATAGAAGGCTCAATATTAAACTGTGTCGAAAAGATAGACTGTTATTTGAAAGAGCACCGTAAGTAAGTCAAATGCAACAAAAATATTGTGAAGTCAATTCTTTATCTAATAACCTAATTAATATTAACATAATCAAGTAAATGCATTAACTTTTTTTTAATTTCATGAATACTTGAAGAATATAAACTCCTTTTTTTTTTTTTACTTTAGTTACTAGATTCTATTCCTTTAGATAATTATTCTTTTGGCTCATTCAGAAACCAAAAGCTATTTCCTTTTGAAAAGAGATCATTCTTTATTTTAGTGTGGCACACTTATTGATGTATAAAATAATATTATTAATTTCTATTTCATTTAGAGAGAGATCATTTTCTATTTCAATGTTTTTCACATATTTATGGATGATATATTCTTACAATATCTTTGTCACCATTAATTAATGTGTGTGTATTAATATTCTTGTGGCTATATTATATTTGTAGAAGTCATTATCATATTAATTAATTTATACTAAATGATCGCTCGTGCCAATAGCCCGGGAAATTAATTGTAATGGTATTACACAGAAATTACATTGTTGCATAAAGGAGTTATTGGCAATAAATTGTTATGATAAAAATGATTTAATCTAAAACTTAGCTTATTGCAATGGTATAAAGTAAAAAGAAATAATTTTCAATATCATTAATTATTTTGTATTACTATATATGACATTGCGATATTGATTATGAGGTCGTTACAATACTATTAGCGTAACAATCTTAGGGGGCATTTGGTAAGCGGATTTAGAAGGCGGGAATGTAAATAAAATCTATTTCATTCTCATTTATGATGCTTGATATACGGGAATCGGAATCAAAATAAGAATATGATACCCTTGATTTCATAACCCAACCCCTACTAGGTTATCACTAAACTCATAAATCCCTCAATCAAAACTCACCATTCCTATTATCAAATATATACCAAGCGCCTCCTATAATTGTTTGGAGGCATAGATGCTTATAAAAGCCAGATATATACTTATAAAAGCACAAGACCCTAGCAATTACCATGTTTATTTGATGCATTAATAAAGCTCCACTTGTCTTTTGTTTCTCTACTTTGTCAACTCCAATAAATTTGGGTAAGGATGCTCCAAAGTGATTTTGGACGATTGTATATATTTCCCTAAGGATGTTTTGATATGTTGAAAAAAAATATTTAACTTAGATTTGTTGGTATTATTGACATATATGCATTGAGTTTGCAAGAACCTAACAAGTTGTGCATGGAGCTAGTGATTCAATAGGGCGAGTTGTGATGGTTGATTTAGCATGACCGAGTTATCCTGGGTTGGTTCTGATATGGAGAGTATTAAAATTGGTCATGAGTTTAAAGGGGGTAAATTGATATATTAAGCTGGGTTAAATTAAAGTTAAGGGAGATTAATGGGATCCTCTTCTAGGTGGAGTCGACTTGCCAGAGCCAATCAGGACCTAGTAAAGGTCCAACCCATCAGTCATCGGTTAGTCCTATCAAGGGCTTAGCTAGCTTTTTGACTGGATATCTAGCTCATGTTAGATCGGATTTGCCGATCAAATGCTAGTTTCAACTAACCTCCATTCTGACCCGACGCATCTCTCAAACTCAAATATT
Organism: Boesenbergia rotunda; assembly: GCA_024364735.1. Classification (NCBI taxonomy): domain Eukaryota; kingdom Viridiplantae; phylum Streptophyta; class Magnoliopsida; order Zingiberales; family Zingiberaceae; genus Boesenbergia; species Boesenbergia rotunda. Next base: position 1,372,331 of record JAGFNQ010006334.1, on the reverse strand, counting down.
TAAGCATTCTAGCACATGAACTAATGTGATATGTGGAGTAATATGGTATGGCTGAGCGTGGTCCCCTCAAGATCCCCACGGTACAAGACATGGGTAACAAGACTTTCTAATACCTAGACGTGACATATTATTTATTATAGATATAACATCCTACCAGAAATATTTCTTATATAAGACTGCGCACTCACGGGGGGCCAAAAGGGGGGTTTATGGCTACACCTTTGGATACACATAACTTTGCTACTCTACTACACTATTTATCTTCTTCATTTTTTATCACATTGTCAGAAATCTAATTTGAGCGTCGAAGTGGAAGACGGGGGTAATCCGGTGTCCATTCTAAATCCCTTGTGCTCTTTTTCCCTTTGCTGGCTTTTCCGGTGACGGGACAATTCACCCTCTTCTTCGGAGGCTCCACAACTTGGTCAATATCGAAAACATCACACCCCCCCCCCCTTTCCTCTTGGTCATGACGACTTGATCAACACCAACAAAACTTCACTAGTAGTCTATCTCTACTAATTTCAAACCGGATCAAATTTCCCCATTTCCTCCTGGTTATGGCGACTTGATCAACACCAGCACAACTTCACTGGAGCCCGTATCCATTGATTTTAGACATGATCAAATTTGATGTCGTCTGTGGAAAATACAATACAACTGATTTGGAATAAGAAGATGGACAAAGCCAGAAAACTCTATGCCATCACTAGGACCCTGAGGACTTCGATAAACACACCGCCACAGTACAGGAGCTTGGTTATTATTTATACCCTCTCCAACTCCATGGGTATTTGAGAGTCAGAAGATTGAGCTATATATCTAGACACTTGCGTCACTCGGCCGAGTTATAAGCGTAGTTTCCATACACCCAATGACCTTCCGGTAGACAAAAATCTAAACACTCAGGCCCCAGGTGGGCCTGAAATAAAGATATTTCAGGCCCATAGTGGGCCTGAAATACATTTATTTCAGGCCCACCTTGGACCTGAATAAAAACATTTCAGGCCCACAGTGGGCCTGAATTAAATATTATTGAGGACCACCCTTAACCATATATATTTTGACCTCTTCCCCAAGTTGGATTACATATTTTATCCCTACTAAAATACTTTCTCAAACCTCACCCCTAACTACTGATAATGGTTTTGTAGAAATCCAAATATGGGAGGTCAGCAAAATCCACTGATGGAACTAACTAGACCTATAACTTTGAACAAATTATAATTTGAGGTTTCGGACACCTAATCTACATTCTCCAACCTGAACCCTAACTACTGATAATGGTTTTTCAGAATCCATATATGGGAGGTCCATCAGTGGGTTTTGCTCAAAACCCACTGATGGACTCCCATATCTGGATTTCTGAAAATCCCATTATCAGTAGGTAGGGTTGAGGTTCTAGAAGTATTTTAGGTGTCGGAAACATCAAATTATAAATTGTCAAAAGCTATAGGGCTAGTTTAGTTCCATCAGTGGGTTTTGCTCAAAACCCACTGATGGACCTCCCATATCTGGATTTCTGAAAATCCCATTATCAGTAGGTAGGGTTGAGGTTCTAGAAAGTATTTTAGGTGTCGGAAATATCAAATTATAATTTTTTTCCAAACCTATAGGTGTAGTTTAGTTCCATCAGTGGGTTTTGAGCAAAACCCACTGATGGACCTCCCATATATGGATTTCTGAAAAACCATTATCAGTAATCTTTAAATTGTAATTGTTGTCAATTACATCAATAATTTTTTAGGGAAGTATTTTGATTTCAGGCCCACGGTGGACCTGAAATGACATTATTTCAGGCCCAGAGGGGGCCTGAAATGATTTATTTCAGGCCCACACTGGGCCTGAAATGCTAGTATTTCAGGCCCAAGAAGGGCCTGAAATGATATTATTTCAGGCCCTATCTGGGACTGAAAAGAGTTATTTCAGGCCCACACTGGGCCTGAAATGCTATCATTTCAGGCCCACGCCTCTGGTTGCAAAAAAATTATTTACAGTATGATTAAATTTTATACGCCAATCTTTTAAATAAATGAACATGTTGTGACCACATTTTTAAAAAATAAACAAGAAGGAGAGTACCTAAATACACATTGCACACCACAATTGAATTCCATTCACATCAAAACCTCATATTATCAAAATTTGGCACATCAGGAGGTTTGTATGATGGACCTAGCATATTTGGATTTTCAAACCTCATTATCAGTTCTCAGACTTTACCTAATTATTGGTATTTTAGCTAGGATATGCTATTTTTCAGTTGGCACACAACTGTGTTGATACAGTATCAGTTGGCACACAACACTCATTTAACAAAGCAAAAATCAGAGGGGGTTAAACAACAGATTTTCAGAAAACACAGGACTTCAGGACTTCAAGTTCCTGAAATAACATTATTTTGGGTTTACAAATGATACGACTTCGATTCTGATATATTCTGCTTATAACACAAGGTAAAATGTATCATAATATTGAAATACTTCTATAAGTCACAACATTAACAACTGGTTTTTTTAAAGAATACTATACATTCAGTTATCCTCCTTACAAAATAAACACTTCCATCAGAAAATTTCAGCAATTCATAAACCAATTAACTCAAGACCTTGGGCCTGGCGGCATTCTACATGTCCTTTTATTATGGCCAAGTTGTTTGCACCGGCTGCATTTAAGTTTCACCTTGCCATTGTGTCTTGACTCAATCCGTGCCTTCTTTCGTCTACCAGGCTGCACAAGGCTACAGGGACATCGAACTGTAATATTGTTTACTCCACTAGGCCAAAACTGCTTGCTTCTACAAGGGTAAATACGATCCATGTAAACCCACTTCCAAGTTTCAGAATAAAAATAATGCTCACAATATCGGAGTGTATCGATATTCCTGTGAACTATTACAGCTATAGCATGTGAGCAAGGGAGTCCTGAAATTTGAAACTCCCCACAATGACAAAAGTTTTTTTCCAAATCAACAATGTATGAAGTGCCCCATGTTTCTACCTCCATTTCTGATTGAGAGTAAGGGTGAACCTTATAAGCTCTAGCTTTCTCTCTCCTTGATTCCATTTCTTTTGTAGCATGAGGTGTCAAAGCAACATGCCATTTGGAAACTTCCTCTCTACGGTTATAGAACCATTGAGCTACTTTCTTCTTGTATTATCAATTAACCTATTTATGGAAGCTCACGTGTAGACTTAAACAAAGCATTCAAGCTCTCCACACAATTCGTGGTAAGCATTCTGTACCTTCTCCCAGTAAAGTGTGCATTTGCCCACCTTTTAGGGTCAATGTTCTGAAGCCACTTATGAGCATCTGGATGTTTTTCGAGCATTGTCTGCATTATCATATCATATTGAAGTGTTGTGTTGGCTCATGCTGCTGCCCAAAACAAACCTACACCAGCTCTACTTCCAGTATCAGTTACCATATTACAAGACATGTGGTGGCAACAAAAGCATGATGCGCGTTTGTGAATACTTTTCTGACTGCTGATATAATGCCCCGATGTCTATCTGATACTATGGTGAGTGAGTGATCATCAACAGCAAAGAACCTCTTTGTATGATCCAAAAACCACTCCCAAGCAGACCCACATTCTACTTCAGCTATTGCAAAGGCAACTGGGAGAACATTGTCATTACCATCAATCGCCGTTGCAATCAACAATACTCCTGGATACTTTCCTCTTAGGTGTGTCGCATCAATTCCGATAATTCTACGCAAATAAGACCTGAACACCCTTCGGCAAGCACCAAAAGCCCAAAAACACCTCTGGAACTGATTGTCACCATTCGTGCATAGTGCCACATAAGTTTCAGGATCTCTAGCTCTTAACTCACGCAGATATTGTGGGAGATCTCTGTATGCCTCATCATAATCTCCAACAACCTTTTTCAATGCTTTCTCCCTAGCTATGTATGCTTTTATGTATGATATCGTCACTCTAAATCTAGCTTTAATATCTGAAATAATCATACTTGGTTTGTATTGTTCATTATGAAGAAATTGCTCTTCAACAAAAGAAGCAACAAATGATGAAGAGCATGTATGATGATCAGCACTTTCCCTAACACTTCGACATTGGTGTTCCTTTATATATTTTGTAACAGTGAACTCTACTTCCCCCCTTCCTACTACTCTCCATGTACATGGTTGGTTAAAACACACTGCTTTAACTCTGTTTTTTCGGGTGTCAACTGGGTTATATCTCATATGCTTAACCATCGCATGTTTAACAAGTGCATTCTTGAATTCTTCTCTAGATGAAAATATCTGCCCCACAAAAAATTCATGCTCATCTCTTGCCTCTAGCTCTCGAATTGGCCCAGCAAGCAATCGAGAATTCAAAATATATGGATCTTCAGCTAATGGAAACTCCTTCTCTAGGTCACTGTACTGATCTGGGGGGAATTCATATTGCTCAACCTGCATATCATCAGCTTGGAATTCTAGTACACTTATACTGGGTACAAATTCTTCTGCATTCCGGATTTCAATTTCTTCCTTCCCACTCCAGGTTGGCTGAAATATTTCAACTACTCTTGTAGAAGAATTCAAACCCTCATCTTCTAAATTATTTGCTTCTTCATTTAGATCAATTGCCAAATTCCTTGTAATGCTATTATCACCATACTGGGAACATAATGGAATATTATTACTAGTTATTTCTAATCCTTTCCCCGTAGCCACATTATCATCAAGAGTATTCCATATCTCAGAGAGAATTTCGTCAACAACATTATCAACCCTGAAAAAAATTACATATAACTTTATCAAACTTTGAAATTGATAATAAAGGCCCTAGGAGCCCCTGAGGGCCTGAAATCATTTGATTCAGGCCCAGGGATTTGATTTCAGGCCCAGGTCGGGCCTGAAATAAAATTATTTCAGGCCCAGGCAGGGCCTGAAATCATTTCCTTTCAGGCCCATTCCGGGCCTGAATCATTACATTTCAGGCCCAGGGAGGGCCTGAAATCATTTGATTTCAGCCCCTCCCTGGATCTGAAATAAAATAAATTCAGGCCAGGTCCTGGGAGGGCCTGAATTTCTTTTATTTCAGTCCCTCCGAGGGCCTGAAACAAAATTTTACAGCCTCTCCTATTGCCTGAAATCTAATGACATCATGCACTCTCAGGGCCTGATATCATGTAATGCATATCACCCTAAGCCTCCTCCAAAATTAAAATAGTAGAAAGAGTTTAACTTGATTAAAACTATATCTGATACCATATCAAAGAAGACAATCATACGTACATTCCTATTTCTCTTAGTTACCAATCTGTTGCTTCCTTTTTCTCCTTCGACAACCTATTTTGTTGCTTCCTTTTTCTCCTTCGACAACCTATTTTGTTGCTTCCTTTTTCTCCTTCGACAACCTATTTTCCTCAGGTGCTTTGGTGATGAATCGAGTTGTGCAAGGAAGCAATATATATGTACATTCGTGATCATTCGACTTGTACAAATCATTTCACATATATATATTGGCTGAGAAAAATTCGACTGCTACCCATCCGAACCACAAATTAATATTTTATTGATAAAGTGGTTCGGTTGTCTCGAAACTGTGTTTGATAAAGTCATTCTTTGGCGGGAGGGGTATAAAAGTAACTTCACTATATGGGATGCGCCCTTTGGTATAATAGAAACCATGGTACTCCTTTCGGTAATTACGAATAGTTGGATACGCCCTTTGGTAAATTGCCCTAATTAATTTATACTAAATGATCGCTCGTGCCAATAGCCCGGGAAATTAATTGTGATGGTATTACATAGAAATTACATTGTTGCATAAAGGAGTTATTGGCAATGAATTGTTATGATAAAAATGATTTAATCTAAAACTTAGCTTATTGCAATGGTATAAAGTAAAAAAGAAATAATTTTCAATATCATTAATTATTTTGTATTACTATATATGACATTGCGATATTGATTATGAGGTCGTTACAATACTATTAGCGTAACAATCTTATAACGGCTTTTTACCAAAGGGCGTACCTAAGAATTGGTATTTACCAAAAGGCGTACCATAGTTTCATTTTCACCAAAGGGCGCACTAATTTTAGTGAACTTCCTCTTATAACCCTCTCGCTAACACTGACTTTCTCTTTCTCTCTCAGTAACAAATTCCGAGACGTCTGCACATGTTTTTTTAGACTTTTTATTTTAAAATAATATATTATGGAATCGGCGCTAAAAAACAAAAAGTAAAAACCTAAAAAATAATCCAACGTGATTTAAAAATATAAATAGATAATTTTTTATAATTGATTAATATAAATTAATATATTAAATAATATTAAATAAATATATTAATATATAAAAAAATTTGAATTCGTTTGATTTCAAGCAGGATTTCAGGCCCACGCTGGACCTGAAATCAATAGATTTCAGGCCCACACTGGGCCTGAAATATTTTGATTTCAGGCCCACTATGGGCCTGAAATTTTTTATTTCAACCCCACGTTGGGTTGAAATCTTTTGATTCAGGTCCGACGTGGACTTAAATTTTTTTTCTATTTTAAAAATATATTAATATATAAAAAAAACCTATCAAAACACGTAATTTCAGATTAAAACGCAAGGTCTGAAGTCACGCTATGAGGGCCTGAACATAGATGTGTTCAGGCCCTCCAGGCCCAAGGAGGGCATGAACACATCTTGGATAAATGTAAGTAAATTAAATAAAAATATCAATAGTTCTAGTTAGAGTTGAGCTAGGAGATGATATTTTTGGTGTCTAAACTTCTAATAATTATAAATTATGTTGCAATAGGAGATTTTTAGGTCTATCAGTGGGTTTTCATCATAACCCACTGATGGACCTAGAATATTTAGATTTCTCAAAATCCAATATCAATAGTTAGAGTTGAGCTAGGAGATGATATTTTTGATGTCCAAACTTCTAATGATTATAAATTATGTTGCAATAGGAGATTTTTAAGTCTATCAGTGGGTTTTCACCAAAACCCACTGATGGACCTAGGATATTTGGATTTCTCAAAATCCAATATCAATAGTTAGAGTTGAGCTAGCTAGGAGATGGTATTTTTGGTGTCAAAACTTCTAATGATTATAAACTATGTTACAAAAGGAGATTTTTAGGTGCATTAGTGGGTTTTCACCAAAACTCACTGATGGACCTAGGATATTTGGATTTCTCAAAATCCAATATCAATAGTTAGAGTTGAGCTAGGAGATGGTATTTTTGGTGTCCAAACTTCTAATGATTATAAATTATGTTGCAATAGGAGTTTTCTAGGATGAATCAATGGGTTTCGGTGAAAACTCACTGATGGACCTAGGATACTTGGATTTCTCCATACTTAATATCTCTATTTAGAATTTACTTAGGAGATGTTATTTCTAATGTGCAAACTTAGTACCAATAATTTTCAGTTATGTTCTCTAACCATATCAGTTGGCACACAAAAGATGTATAAATATGACTGCATCATGGGCACAGTTCAAAGAAACATCTCGTTCAACATGATTTCAAAAATATAAAGAGATAATTTTTTTATATTTGATTAATCTAAATTAATATAATAAATAATATTTAATAAATATATTAATATATAAAAAACCTATCAAAATACGTAATTTAATATTCAAACGCAGAGCCTGAAATCACGGTAGGAGAGCCTGAAGTCATCTGACTTCAGGCCCAAGGCAATTCTTTTATTTTAAATTTTTTTTATATTTAATCATTATTTATAAGGTCTGAAGTTATTTGACTTCAAGCCTTCCTAGGATGATTTTAGGCCCTGCGTTTGAATCTGAAATCACGTGTTTGTTAGGTTTTTTATATATTAATATATTTTTAAAATAGAAAAAAAAATTGAGTCTACGTCGGACCCGAATCAAAAGATTTCAGATCCAATGTGATTTCAAAAATATAAAAAAGATGATTTTTCATATTTGATTAATATAAATTAATATATTAAATAATATTTAATAAATATATTAATATATAAAAAAACTGTCAAAAGAAGGCAGTGTGTGTCTGAAATTTTTTGATTCGGGTCCGATGTGGACTCAAAATTTTTTTTATTTTAAAAATATATTAATATATAAAAAAAATCTATCAAAACACGTGATTTCATATTCAAACGCAGGGCCTGAAATCATCCTAGGAAGGCCTGAAGTCAAATAACTTCAAACCTTATAAATAATGATTAAATATAAAAAAAAATTTAAAATAAAAGAATTGCCTTGGGCCTGAAGTCAGATGACTTCAGGCTCTCCTACCGTGATTTCAGGCTCTGCGTTTGAATATTAAATTACGTATTTTGATAGGTTTTTTATATATTAATATATTTATTAAATATTATTTATTATATTAATTTAGATTAATTAAATATAAAAAAATTATCTCTTTATATTTTTGAAATCATGTTGAAAGAGATGTTCTTTTAACTGTGCCTAAGATGCAGTCATATTTATACATCTTTATGTGCCAACTGATACGGTTAGAGAACATAACTGAAAAATATTGGTACTAAGTTTACACATCAGATATAACATCTCCTAAGTAAATTCTAAATAGAGATATCAAGTATGGAGAAATCCAAGTATCCTAGGTCCATCAGTGAGTTTTGGTGAAAACCCACTGATAGACCTAAAAATCTTCTATTACAACATAATTTATAATCATTAGAAGTTTGGACACCAAAAATACCATCTCTTAGCTCAACTCTAACTATTGATATTGGATTTTGAGAAATCCAAATATCCTAGGTCCATTAGTGGATTTTGGTGAAAACCCACTGATAGACCTAAAAATCTCCTGTTGCAACATAATTTATAATTATTAGAAGTTTAGACACCAAAAATACCATCTCCTAGCTCAACTCTAACTATTAATATTGGATTTTGAGAAATCCAAATATCTTAGGTCCATCAGTGGGTTTTGGTGAAAACCCATTGATAGACCTAAAAATCTCTTTTTGCAACATAATTTATAATCATTAGAAGTTTGGACACCAAAAATATCATCTCCTAGCTCAACTCTAACTATTGATATTGGATTTTGAGAAATCCAAATATCCTAGGTCCATCAGTGGATTTTGGTGAAAACCCACTGATAGACCTAAAAATCTCCTATTACAACATAATTTATAATCATTAGAAGTTTGGACATCAAAAATATCATCTCCTAGCTCAACTCTAACTATTGATATTGGATTTTGAGAAATCTAAATATTCTAGGTCCATCAGTGGGTTATGATGAAAACCCACTGATAGACCTAAAAATCTCCTATTGCAACATAATTTATAATTATTAGAAGTTTGGACACCAAAAATATCATCTCCTAGCTCAACTCTAACTAGAACTATTGATATTTTTATTTAAATTTACTTACATTTATCCAAGATGTGTTCAGGTCCTCCTTGGGCTTGGAGGGCCTGAACACATCTGTGTTCAGGCCCTCATAGCGTGACTTCAGACACTGCGTTTTAATATGAAATTATGTGTTTTGATAGGTTTTTTAATATATTAATATATTTTTAAAATAGAAAAAAAATTTAGTCCACGTCGGGCAATCAAAAGATTTCAGGCCCAACGTGGACCTGAAATAAAAAATTTCAGGCCCACGCTGCTTGAAATCAAACGAATTCAAGTTTTTTATATATTAATATATTTATTAAATATTATTTAATATATTAATTTATATTAATCAAATATAAAAAATCATCTATTTATATTTTTAATCACGTTGGATTATTTTTTAGATTTTTACCTTACGTTTTTTTGCGCCGATTCCATAATATATTATTTTAAAATAAAAAATCTGAAAAAGCATGTGCAGACGTCTCAGAATTTGTTACTGAGAGAGAAAGAGAAAGGCAGTGTTAGCGAGAGGGGTATAAGAGGAAGTTCACTAAAATTAGTGCGCTATTTGATGAAAATGAAACAATGGTACAACTTTTGGTAAATATCAATTCATAAGTACGCCCTTTGGTAAAAAGCCGATCTTATAATTGTTTGGAGGCATAGATGCTTATAAAAAGCAGATATATACTTATAAAAGCACAAGCACCTAGCAATTACCATGTTTATTTGATGCATTAATAATGCTGCACTTGTCTTTTGTGTCTCTCCTTTGTCAACTCCAATATATTTGGGTAAGGATGCTCCAAAGTGATTTTGGACGATTGTATATATTTCCCTAAGGATGTTTTGATATGTTGAAAAAAAAATTATTTAACTTAGATTTGTTGGTATTATTGACATATATGCATTGAGTTTGCAAGAACCTAACAAGTTGTGCATCGAGCTAGTGATTCAATAGGGCGAGTTGTGATGGTTGATTTAGCATGACCGAGTATCCTGGGTTGTTTCTGATACAGAGAGTATTAAAATTTGTCATGAGTTTAAAGGGGGTCAACTGATATATTAAGCTGGGTTAAATTAAAGTTAAGGGAGATTAATGGGATCCTCTTTTAGGCGGAGTCGACCTGCCAAAGCCAATCAGGACCTAGTAAAGGTCCAACCCATCAGTCATCGGTTAGTTCTATCAAGGGGCTCAGCTAGCTCTTCAACTGGATATCTAGCTCATGTTCGATCGGATTTGCCGATCAAATGCTAGTTTCAACTATCCTCCACTCTGACCCGACGCATCTCTCAAACTCAAATATTTAAGCGTTCTAGCACATGAACTAATGTGATATGTGGACTAATATTGTACGACTGAGCGTGGTCCCCTCAAGATCCCCACGGTACAAGACATGGATAACAAGACTTTCTAATACCTAGAAAGCCTTAATCATTATTCAAAACCCTAATAATAAGCCCTTTAAATAGGGAACGACCCGAGACCTCCGCTACCACCACAGAGCCCTAATTTTTTTCTTCATAATTTAGTTTTCACCATATATGTTGCAATGCAATCTTTTTGGGCCGGATCAAACTGAATTCGGGTCACCAAACTCTAACACAAATCTAGACTCTCGCGTCCCTCAACCAAGTTATAAGCGTGGTCCCCACATGCCCAACGCCCTTCCGGTAGATAAAAATTTCAAACTCTCATGTCCCTCGATCGAATTATAAGCGTGGTCTCCATGCGCCCAATGACTTTCCGGTCGGCAAATCCAGACTCTTGCGTCCCTTGATTGAGTTATAAGTATGGTCCCCACACGCTCAATGACCTTCCGGTCGGCAAAATCCAGACTCTCGCATCTCTTGATCGAGTTATAAGCATGGTCGCTATGCATCCAACTACCTTTCGGTCGGCAAAAATTTCAGACTCTCGCGTCACTCGATTGAGTTATAAGCGTGGTCCCTACGCGCCCAATGACCTTCCAGTCGGCAGATCCATACTCTCGCGTCTCTTGACCGAGTTATATTCCCCACGATCCCAAAGACTCTCACGTCACTCGACCGAGTTATAAGTATGGTCCCCATGTGCCACTCAGCTACTCAGTTCGCTCGACAATATTCTACCGCTCGCTCGACACTTACACACTCAGTAGCTTGCTCGACACCAATCAGGCGCCCACTCGTGCCTATCAGCCGCTTGCTTGCCGCCTCTCAGCCACTCACTCGGCACCACTCAACCGCTCTGGTGTTACTTGCTCGACACCATTCAGCCGCATGCTCAACACTTACACACTCAGCCGCTCACTTGGCACTACTCAGCTACTCGATCGGCACCACTCACTTGCTCACTCGGCACCACTTAGTACCTCGGCACTAATCAACCGCTCACTCGGTGTCTATCCACTGCTTGTTCGGCATCACTCTACCGCTTGTTCGACACTTCCACACCTGGCCGACACCACTCTACCACTTGCTCGATACTTACACACTTAGCCATTCGCTCGGCACCAATCAGCCGCTCACCTTTCACCAATCAGCTGCTCACTCAGCATAACTAAACACCTTAGCAGCAACACTCAAAGGGACAAAATCCTGATCAAATTCAGCTCGGCAAAAATCCCAGCTTCAAAGATATTCATGTCATACACCATGCCTACAAATGGAAATCGCCAATTGGCAACTTCAAAACTCCAATCAGCAACTGACAGCTGCATCACAAAATTCGATTGGAAACACCCAATCGACAATTCCAATAAAAATTTCAATCAGTCGGCAAATGCCAATCGACAATCTTCGGTTCATTTAAAATGTCGATCGACAAAAGTCAGTCAACTCCAATTTTCAAAAGCCAAAGTCAATCAAATTCGAATCTAAGCACAAATTGACACAGCCGAACGGCAAAATTTCCATCATAGGCAAGCACAGTCTTCACCGAAGCAAACTCCAAAGCAAAAAAACACATACTCCTACGGACACATGGCAAAAGCTGATTGGCAAACAGATAGACAAAATCCCAATTAAAATCCAGCTTGGCAAGAGTTAAGGACAGAGTCCGATCAGCCATCGCGTGCAAATTCCAATCAAATTGGCAGTTCCATCAGCAATTGTATGCATGTGAATTCCGTCCAATCACTAATTGGAAAAAACCGGCCGGTGAACTTCAGCCAAATTCCAATTAAATTCAGTGGCAAAATTCCTATCAACTACAAGTAGTAACATCTCATTGGGAAACACCAAGCGGCTATTTCCATCAACTTCAGATTGGCAATTCAATCAGAAGCCATTCGGCTGGAGCAAAAGTCACTCAATGTCTCCAAATCTTCAGGGCTTTGCTCCTGCTCAACTCACGGGCTCTGCTCCTGCTTGACTCATGGGTTTCGCTCTATCCGACTTTTAGGGCATAACAATTGGTCTTACGACCGACTCAATGATTTTTCACACTCCCCAATCGGGAGACTTGACGGTCATTCCCTGACTTCTAAGTCGGAAATGATAGGCATAGTCTAGTCAATTGGACTTGCATCTCCTTAGACTAGACTTGAAGGGGAGATTTATGATACGGAAAGTATATATAAAAAATTGCCATGGATACAAAAGGGATCAATCGACATGTTGAGCTTGGTTAAAGTCAAGGGAGGTCAATGGGACCCTCTTCTAGGCTCAGCCGACCCGCTAGAGCCGACCGACACCTAGTAAAGGTCAACCCGCCAGAGCCAACCAACAGTTTGCTGAGTAAAGGCCGATTGAACAAAGCCGACCCACCCATCATCAGTTGGTCCAATCCAAGGGTTCAGCTTCTCAACTGGATATCTAGCCCATGCCCAATGATAGCAATCCGCAAGTGCACGAAATATCGTCAAATAATAAAATATCGATCCACAGGGATTGTTGATTAATCACTAGTTGATTAGGCAAGGCAAGTTATCTAGACTTCGCTGATTGGTTGTGACAGAGAATAGTTTGTTAGAGGAAGAGAGAAAGAGAGGCGAAGAAGAGAAAAGAAGAGAGAGAGAAGATCTTTGGGAGAAAGATTGGATTGGTGGAATCTAGAATTTTGGTCTCCTACATGATGTCCTATGTATTGTTCTTATCCTAATCTCTATATTTATGTCTTTATAGAGATCCTAACTATGCACTGGTATTTGCCCTGCAGAAGCGCACCGGAGTGTTTCCCCCTTTTGCCATCTAGTGCCATTAGATAGGCAAGATAACTTAAGATGTCCGGTTTAGCACAACATACCTATGTCACTCAGGATTTCTTGATCATACGATCCTAACTTACATAAATCATCTCCCAACACTGGATAGAGAGAAACTCATTAAGTCATGTTAGCTAACCTCTTGTAAGAGGTTGACCTCATTTCGAGGCAATGCCCGAGACATCAGATTAGAACAGCATACCTGTGTCACTTAGACTGCTCCGGTCATACGATCTGGACACTCCCTCTACGTGACGATCAAACTCTCACAACTATATGTATTCACCATTCAAGCATTTCCACAAACACAAAGTAGGCATAATATATATAAAACAAAGCATGGACATTTCATTGAATAAGGAAAATACATCAATACATAATTCATACAACATCATCACATTGTAGCTACCTCTTACATCCTAGATTCATAGAACTACTCCATTGTAAAGGAGATACAAAAAGAAGACGATAAAGAATAACACATACAACCGAAAACTTAGGGAGAAAAGGGAGGAGGATACTTATCGTGGTATCGTCGGTCTTCTTAAAGTGTCTCTTTGCTCCGTAGGTGGATAGATCGATGAGGATGAAGGCTTTAGGGTTTCCCTTAGAGGGGAAAACCCTTCTCCAAGTCTATGGATGGAGCCCCAAAGCCAAAGATCCCTCTCTCAATTGAAAAGGGTCCCCTTTTATAGGGGGTGCGCTCAGGAGAGGCATGGGTCATGCCTCCTGGCACGGTTCGGCCGTGCCGCCTAGAGGATGGAACACTGCCTAAATACGGGGTCTCGTGTCGGATGACACGACCCCGTCATGCTCTTCTCGGCGATGTTAGCACGGCCTGGGCATGGGCTGCCTGGGTGGCCAGCCTGGTCGTGCCCGTGGCTAGAAGGAGAAGGCACGGGTCATGCCGTGAGGCAAGACCCTGCCATAGTAATATGTACGGTCGTGCAGGGGGCATGGCCAGATTTGGAAGATGGGCACGGGCAAAGCTGGGCCGCGCCTGGATGGCACGACCATGCCCTTGGGACACGCCCCTACTATGGAGACCTACACGACCATGCCTGGGGGCCCTGCCAAGCCATTGGAACTGTAGGGGGTGTGCCTCTGAGGCCATGGTCAGTCTTGTCGTATCCTCTGGCTCTCATTTTGCTCTTTTCTACATCATTTTAGCTCCAAATCACTCCATGAAAGCATAAAGGAGAGAAAAGTAGATCTCCAAGCTAGAAATACAAAATATGCTGATTGAGTATTAAAGAGGATACAATCATATAGATTTGAGATAGGAAAACTAAGTAAATAAGTGTTAATACTAGCATAAAAAATATTAAATCTACGCTTATCACCCGACTAGCCCTACTGCTTGGACGCTCCAACTCACCTCCACTCCAACCCGACGCCTCTCCCAGGCCTAAATATATAAGCATTATAACATTTTGGCTGATGTGACATGTGGAACAGTATGGTATAATAAGGCGTGATCCCCACAAGATCTCCACAGTATAAGACATGGCTAACATGATTTTTTGACACATAGATGTGACATATTCTTTATTGCAAATGTGACATCCTGCCAAAAATATTTCCTATAAAAGATCATTCTCGCGAGCTAAAAGGGAGGTTGATGGCTACGCCTTTAATTAGATACACATATATGCACACTACAAGAAAATTGTCATATACTCACAGTAAAAAATCATAGGTAAAAGCATGAAAATCGTGGGTATATACCTCAAAAACATATACCCACGGGCGTTCATTTCCGTCATTTTTACTATGCCTTTATCGACGGTTTTTTTACCGTCAGTATAACATATAGTGACGGTACTCATTACCGTCAGAAAATACCTCGACATATACCTACGGATTTCATTGTATCACTAGAGGTTTTAGTGACAGAACTAAAAACCGTCATAAATAATCACCAAGTAGTTACCCACGGAAATAATTCTATCACTATATACTTTAGTGCAAAAGTCTTTTTTCCGTCGGTATAGCTTATAGCGATATGATTTTTAATTTTCTGTGGGTATAGATTATAGCTGTTAAAATACTGGAAATAGAGGGACCAGAATGCAAAGTTCCTAAATTTAGGGCCTATGTCGAATAGGCCAAAACCAGAGGGGCAAATTACAAAAAGACCAGCCATTAATACAATTCCTTTTTCTCTTCCCAAACTTTCGGCCGAATCCTTTTATTCCGTTTCTTTCCAAATCTCCGGCCTTTAAACTCCCGACTCCCTTGCCACCACAGCCGACTTCATCGTTCCTCCCTCGCGAACCCTAGCCAAGCCACCACATCGATCTCTCACCTCTTTCCCTCTCTTGCACGCGATCAACGCCGGCAGACCGTCGGCTTTGCTTCCGGGGGAAACTGCAACGCCAAGCGTCGAAGGGAGAGCTAGGGATCAGAGCAAGTCTTAGCTCAGATCTGGGGCTTCAGGTTGCCCTAATCGGTTGGTCACACTTGGGTCTGAGTCAGGTGAGTTTGATTTCTCTTCTACCATGTGTTGTTGCGATAGTATTGTTGCCGCTTTTGGGATTAGGGTTTCTGTCCTCATCGCCGGTTGGTTTTGGGTTGTTGTTCATATGAGTTGCTTCTTTTCTTTAGTTCGTGATTGGATTCTGATCTGGGGTGGATTGAGGTCAAGATCTGTTCTCAATTGATCTTGTTTGGGTTTGTGCTTTTGGCCTGAATAATCCATGCGTGAGGTTGAGTTGTGGATGTGGGGTTAGGTTCCCTTTCGAACTCGTTTCTGTGAGCACTGTTGCGTGCCAAGAGGAGGTTTGATTTCGGTTTTGTTTAGACATGTTTTGGGAACCTTGTTTCTGGATTTCTATTCTTGGATGTGTTCTTCTCTGCCATAAGTGTCTTGTAATGAATTCTTTCTGCCCTATTTGACATCACTGTCGAGAGCTTCGGAATTGGGATTTGATTTATATCAAATGGGATAGGAATCCATTTGATCCTTGTACCGTGAGATGATACTAAGGATCGACTCTGTTTTTGTGAGGGTGATTACTTTCCTGACGAGTGGGAGTTGGTTGTGTTTTATGAATGCTACCGAGAGCTTAGGTGAAGATTCTGTTTCATTAGGTTCTTGTACGTGCGGTCCTTGAGAATTCTGGTTTGGATCTTACAAAGGTTATTCAGTGTTAGGATTAATCCTAATACGTGTTAGGAGAATTGATTAGCTGTTTGTCACATGTGTAAATAGCTAAATAGGTTGTTTCTTGATACAGATCGTTGATTCGACTATTTGGAGTTCACTTGCAGCTGATATTAGTTCAGACGGGGGTTCTCTTCACGTTTGGATTCCTACATCGGAGGCGGGTATCTCTGACTCTTCTTTTAGAATTGTCACAGATATATATATATGTATATATTTGATATGCTTGTGTAGCAATAGAGTAATAGAATTGTGGCATGACTATTATATTTGTTTTGTCGATGCTGGTTGTGCCACAACTGATATGTGATACTTATACCTATAGGATTTAGGATATGGTGCATGTTCCACGATCCTTGCATATCATGTTGATATAGGTGGACTAGATAGTGGATGCTATTTGACTGTTGTTATGCATCATACTGTACTGCGCATCACTGTCGAGCAGGGGCCCCTTTTGGGTGAGCTAGGTCGACAGTCATACTGACTTACTCATACGGCCACTCACGGGTTAATGGTTGACGGAGTATGGGTAGAGTGCTCTGTGCTGCTCCGCTCATGCACTCATGGGGTAGTGAATCAGAGCGTGGTAGCAGGCAGATGTCCCTCCTTGAGTAGTCCATATACCAGGAGATGAGAGGGCGAGATCTCTCCCCCATTTATATACATGGGGTAGGGGTAACACTCAGACAGAGATGTCCTCCATAGATGGCCTTAGGCTGATGGATTACCTCGCTAGGATAGGCCTTGGAGTAGGGGTGTTACACCGGCAGCATCCCGTCTACTCAATCGCTCAGGAGTAGTGATGGCAGAGTATGACGGCAGTCACAGCCCTACGTCGGAGGGTGGCCTCCGCTCAGCCTCCTCCCGTACATAGGTGACGAAGTCTGACCGACAGCAGGGGTGACCATATCATTGCACTTTGTGTATTCGTTTATTTTGCCCTTACTTGTGCTTGTGTTTACTTGATGTTGCATTATGATTGACATGCACTTACAGGAGACCCTTATGTCTGGTCTTGGCGACTCTGCGACAGTGGTATGGTAGTTCTTATTGTTCTTATGCAGTTGTTCTTATTACTGCCCATACATGTTTATTTCGGTAGTCTATTACCCTGTTGCTATTCTAGAATATCTTGTATATATATGAAGAGATATTCGCTGAGTTCTATAACTCATCCCGCAGCTCCTTGTTTTTATTTCAGGATGACTGACTGGAGCGTGCCCGACAGCCTGTCCCAGTTCGCGTACTCGTCGAGATGTCTTCGGATTTTTCTTCGTCTATTTTGTTAGTAGTACTTTCTACATTTTCTTTCGCTGTTACCTTTGTGTTAGATTTAGTCATACTATACGGCAATATAGTTGTACTTTTGTGAGATCTTTATGCCTTGTGTTTTATCGTAAGTCGGACCGGTCCGCAGTCAGGTATGTTTTATTCGGTTTTATCTTACGTTGTGTCTTGATTTGAGGCCTGAGGCCCATTTAACTGCGTGGTTGTGATCTATGTCATTGTATGTATGTGTAAGTTGTCCGCCGGACAGGGGAGGTGCCGTCCGATCTTCTATTGGACCAGCGGCTCCTGGGGTCTCGGGGCGTGACAATAGCCACTCTTTTGTTGAATTTAAATTTTCCGTGGGTTGGGTTGGGGATTTTCTAACCCGCCAAGATGACGAGCCGACCTACCCCGCCCCGCCCCATCCCGCCAAATGGCAAGCCCACTACGGGTCGACCTGTCCCACCATGGGTTGGCCCGTTTGACAGCTCTACTATTTTAAGCAATAATATTATCGAACGATGATGTGAGTAAAAATAGGTAGGGGTACTAGCTAGCTAGTATTTGTAGGGATCTTATGTGAAAAATGGCATATATACGTAGCAGAAAAATTTGATCCCTTCCAGAGATCCATGTGAAAGTTGTATACAAAGTTGGATGGAGTGGTTACCTTTGTTGCATGCATGGTATAATCCTGATAGCAACTCTTGGTTCCGTGGATCTCAGCATAATCAAAATGGCCGCGCCTCCGCTAGTATTCACACGAACACATTCCGTTCGTCGTGCAAATTCGGTTTCGGAGAGGAATCGCCTTCGTTGTGCTAGCAACTTGGGTGATTTTGACAAAAGGAGGAAGAAGAAGATTTCGGCCAAGGCAAGGAGAAGAAGAAGACCATTTTTCATTCATTTAATGAATTGGCCTTTTGTATTCATCTAATGAATACGAAAGATTTTTGCCTCTGGGTATTCTTTTCCTTAATGCTCCATTAATCTCTATTAGTGAGCATTAATCTTTTATACTCATCTAATGAAAACAAATAGTTATTTCGTTGCCTCTTGGTCTTCTTTAGTGGTTAAGTCTAATCTAGTGAGTCTAATTCGGATTAGGCTCAACCCAATAATTGAAAGGTTGGATTTATTTGAGTCTCACTCAATTAATTCAATTTTGGATTAGACTTCACCATATCATCTTTAGGTTCATCACATTTTAGTCAAACTAAAATAATCCATCTCCAAACCAACATGTTCTTTGTGTGTGACTCATAGAATCTCGTAACGTTGACAATATATCTAAAATCATTTTAGATACATAAGTAATGAGTGACATCTAGCAGTGCATCATTGCTACCCAAGTGACGAGAATATCAAGATCCGATCTAACATTTTTATGTCTATTATCTTGTATGACTTGGTTTTTTTATCTTCGATATCTAGATTGATCAATGAGACATATACTGTGTTATCCTCTTATCAATCTTTGTGTTTCTTGATCTCCAAATAGACTCACTTAACCAAATAAGCTCAATATCTCATATTGACTTATTTGAGCATGGTTATGCATTTTAGTAGTCTTACTTAATCAAGGGACCCATAGATATATATCACTTATATTATATGGAAAAAATAGATTTCATCTACATCACTCACGTCCCTCCTTATAACTTATTGCATACTTAGTGATCGACTTTATGATCCATCTTGTTACAGGTGACGTTTGTCGATACCAAAGTATACAACTCCTTATGTAGGGAACTGTAGTGACTTCAGGTCTAAGGACTATTTATATTAATAGTCACTATGAGAATATTTATTATACTCATATAATGATCTATAAAATTTTCTCATGACGGGTTAATTCAATACATATTCTCTAATATATACACGTGTTAACTTGATAATCTATATCCATAACTTGTGAAATTAAGCCATCAATTGACCTATATGCTAGTCTCAACGTATTAATATTGACCTTATATATTAATGTTTGATTAGGAATAATTAAGAGTAATATTCTATACTTATTCATCTAGCACAGATCTGCAATAAATATAATAACCATGAACTTTACCTTTTATTATTGAAATATGATAAAAAATTTCCTTATCAATCATCTCATAATTGTCTCTAGAGCTAATACTAATAGTTTTTATATAGAGCCTTTAACCAAAATCCTCTAAATCCTATTCGTTGTTTCTTTGCTCGAGCAAATTCTCTCGCGAGGCAGCGAACGCGGACCATATTAGATCCGTTTCTATGTGATCTTTGTCTAGCATTATGCAAATCCTACCGAATCGGCACGGAATTGAAAGAGACGAAGAGACAATGAGAATTCAAATCCCATCTCCATCTCCTCACTTTGGTGAGTGCAGCGGCCTGCTTCGCCGGCCCACTGTATCAACCATCCGTATGCAACCAGTGGGGATATTTCTTGAACGATATATACAATGAGGAGGTAACTGATCTTTCGATGCTACATGACTTTAAATTTACTGATGACAAATCCAAGAAACCTATTGCTGTCATGGAAGATGGGAAGGGAGGTGTCTTTTGTGAGAGGGCAAGAAGAAGAGTACTCAACAAGCAAAGCAGTAGATAAAGGATCAACAAAAAGGCATACTGTAGAAACTCTACTCAACAAGCAAAGCAGTAGATCTCACTCAATAGAATATGGAATTTGATGAGGGTTTATGTGATCTCCCAAACTCAAAATGGTCACATCTAATTTATCTTAATGCTTTTGTATGGATGCAAATCTCCTATCATTATGTGCTCCAATGAGAAGTTTCAATTATTTGTCCTCCCGCAGGCCATGACTGAGAAAATTAATAGTGCATTTAGAGCTTGATTTAGATTTAAAAGACAAGGTTGATAGTTATATCTTTGATAAAGCGCTACCTCTTGGTCTTTAATAATGGATTCTTTAATTTGATCTTATATGCTAGCTTTAATCAGAAACTAGTTGGGCTTCAAGCTTTCTAATCTTTGCAATAAATTGCTGAGAACCTAAAGCAAACTCAGGTAAGCTAGCTACTTTCTAATTTTTAGTTTCTCATTTTCTATAGATTTGAATTTGATTTCGGATCAATCTATATCGATTGATTGCCTCCATTATGTTATTGCTAGCAAATACCATTGTTTTTTCATTTGGATCTTCCAAATCATTCCCGAATCCGGGCTGATTTTTTTTTTCTAATCCTTGGATAAAAAAATTCATTCGATCTCTTTGTAAAAAAGAAGAGGTAGAACAAATAAATTCAGATTTCTTTTTCGATCATCTTTGGAGTTGAATTTCTATTTTAATAATTTTTTTATCCAACCCATAGGAATCAATAGAAAAGATAAGGGGGCGTTTGGTTTGCTCCATTTTCTATTTTTATTTTTCAGAAAATCGTATTTTCTCATTTTCTAGAAAATAACTTTATTTTATTCTCTAGTTTTCCAGAAAATGCTATATCTTTTTTTGAAAAATAAGACGGGAAAATACAAACCAAACACGTTTTTCAGAAAATTATATTTTCTATGGAAAATGAAAATGGAAAACAAGCAAACCAAACGCCTCCTAAATCTCTTATGATATATCAATTCCGACTTGGTTATTGGTAGAGTGAATAGAAATGTTATTTTTTGATATTTCTGTTTTATTTAAAATCGTGGTATAACGTGTATCCCGGTCAAGGAATAGAGAAATAGAAATATATTTTTTTTCTTTAAAAATTTCTTATATTTGATGGACCTCTCAATAGAATCCAATGGGATAAAACGAGAAGAATCTGAGCAGTAACTGTTCGACATAGAAGGAAGATATAGATAGGCAATTCCAAACATAAAAGAAAAAAGAGTTTTTGATCTAAAATCTTCTCTAGTCGGGTGAGAATAGTATCCTTCTGGATGCATGTCAATAACTGAACCAGGTGGCGTATTGCTCTTTATCTAACAGCTGTTTGTTTGTACTTTATGATATTACCTTAAAGTACCTTCACATAAATCCTTGTCATATGAATTAATTTTTTTCATGTGAGTAGTCACATAGATGTGTTGTCAACATCTTGACAAAGTAATTGTGAAGATGAAATACAAAGCATTAATTGAAGAAAGGAAACTCAGATGTAAGCCAATTAACTTTTGTTCATTGATATTTGTCCCCCAAGGACGGTATAATATGTAATGTATCTGAAGTGCTCAGTCAGTCACTGATTAATAAAGTAGAATTATTTTAATCCTAATTTGATATGATTTGATTTAGTCATTGAGGTTATATTGAAAGATTCTTTTTGACCCTCATAATTTAGCAAAATATCAGTAATTTTATCTTCTATAAAAACTTAATAGGCTGATAATTATTGAGTTGCGACATATTCTCGAATAAAATAAAAATTAATTTTCACATTTTTTTTATACTAGCATAAAAGATTGAATTAGCTGTAATATATGTTGCTCCAATATTGTCGTATCAAATTTTTGATATATTATTTGATATAAGATGAAATTCAGAAATAAGTGATTGAAGAAAGTTATGTCACAAAATTTGTTTACGTGGTGAATGATGGAGATGAAAGTTCTGACATTATAGTGGATGCATGATAGTATTTAATGGGAAAAATCTAAAAAATAAATATTCGTAGATGGGGTGGGGAGACTTAAGCCCTAATTTTCTTTGTTAAAGTGTTATATATAAAATATAAATCACTAAACTACTGAGCGAGAGGACCATATACCAGCCCTCAAGATGTAACACAGATAGCGAGCACATGATATTATATCTAGATCGGATATGGGTTGATCCCTAGGATGTCATTATTTATAGTAGTTTTGCTATGCGCTTTCTACCTATGTAACTATTGGACCTCCCTCCATATGGCCAGGCACCGAGGTTCTACCTACGTGGAAGCTGACAGGAGGGAAGAAACCCTGCGCCCTGTGAAATCAACACGAGTGTTAGGGGAACACGCCGGAGGTTGTCCGGTGGAGCCAACTCCAACGCTCAAGTCAGTATCTTGATGGAAAGAGGTGTAAGACAGAAAAGTGAGCGTAAGTTGTAGAGATTGCTCAACCCCCTTACCAGAGGGGTTGGGGTACCTTTTATACTGGCTGCCTCTATTCTGACTCGTCCCCACGATTTGTGTCATGCACACGTCCTCCTCCTCTTTCGGCGGTTACTGGATAGCCTTTGAAACGGTCTAAGCCGTCATTATATTTCAACCCGTTGTGACATTTAAGGGTCGTGGTGATTCCATGCCAGCGAGGACGCTTATCCATAGATCCGCAAAGGAGGGAAGAGTCGTTATTTGCTGTCGAAGGTATCTAGGGCTCCGCTTCCCCGAGGTGGTCTCGGGGTCTTCTGGTCCGAGTGATCGCGGGCGTTATAGCTCCCGAGGTGGTCTCGGGACCCTGCCTCCCGGGGTGATCCTGGGAGGGATTTTTTGGTTGATTTCCCAGGAATGCCTCCCGAGGGAGGCCCTAGAGGCTCCTTCTCCCGAGAGTGTCTCGAGGGCTTTGAAAAAGGAGTCTCTGAAGCTCATTGCATTCTGCCACAAAGCTTTTTCATTTCACGTGTCTACCACGGGCTATTCAACCCTATCAGTATTTAATGGGAAAAGTCTAAAAAATAAATATTCGTAGATGGGGTGGGGAGACTTAAGCCCTAATTTACTTTGTTAAAGTGTTATATATAAAATATAAATCACTAAACTATTGAGCGAGAGGAGCATATACAAGCCCTCAAGATCTAGCACAGATAGCGAGCATATGATAGTATATCTAGATCGGATATGGGTTGATACCTAGGATGTCATTATTTATAGTAGTTTTGCTATGCGCTTTCCATCTGTGTAACTATTGAACCTTCCTCCATATAAAATGAATCCGTGGTAGAATACCACTAATTATATGGTGGTTCCACATTTGAAAGAAGCATATTCATATCTATTGAACCTCTCTCCATGTGACATGTAACTGTCATAAAAGATCACTACGGTTCCACATTTGAGAGGAACATATTCAATCTCTTTGAATATTATCATTTTATAGCTTTAAACCCTTAGCTTTACCCTGTTGATAATTATTATAATAATCCTAAAACTAAAATTCAACATTTATTAATTCTATGTAATCTTTTTATAAAAATTGTATACTTTAATTCATATTTTTAAAAAAAATCAAAAATTGAAAACATAATTAAAATACATGATTTTCTTCTGGCGGTCGTACGTGTAGGTTTTTATTATTAATATTATTCATTGTGTTTCCACATGGTTAATTAATTTGTGCTTCTCGTCCATCTAATTAATATATATGGCCGGTTTTCTCTCGATCAGAAGAAGAAGTCGACACTAATATGTATCCTCGATCGAAGTTGAGTATTGTATGGTAATACAGTACGAGCTAGCCAAATTAACTAGCAGTTATTATGAGAAAAATATACAAAGGTAGAGAGTCGCAGAGGCAGCCTGATCGGACAAGCTTTTTGGAGCATGCAGACCGAGCTAGCCACTTTATATAAAGATCATCAAGAGCAGAAGCAGATGGTGCCGTGTTTGGTTTCCATCTGTCCACCCTTCTGTGCAACGTACCCTACAAGCACAGGCACGTATGATGTCCTACATGACAGGGCCAAATGAGCTGAATGCACCACAATTCATGCACGTGTTCCCCACTCCATTCTCATGTCTCCTCATCACCGTGGAGCATGAATCAAGCCTAGCAAATTAAGCTATATAGCTCCTCTTTATATTAATACTCATGCATGCATCTTCACTTATTTGATTATTATGATCATTAATAGCTTTGGTAATAGTAAGTAAAGCAAGGAAGTATCTTAGTTATTAATTAATAAAATTACTTGGTTTGTGTTTGCGACAGCTAGCATTGAAGGCACCCTCGTCCACTAATAATGAATGATAGATTCAAGTATCCTAGCTAGTTATTAATAATTATATAGATATATATCCGTATATAGGATCACAGTCTTTTTGCTACATGACACATAGAAGACCACACCTGCTCTTCGCATAGGTCAAACACTAAGGACACTGCCACTATACTCTCTTGTTCCCATCTCATAACTCTCTCCATCCTGATTTCAACTCCCAGATCTATGCCCACCAAAATTGGCAAACCATTTATTTCTTCCCTTTTCATCATCAGTAATTTTAATTCAAAGATCATGTTGCCTGTGCAATCACTTGGAAGATGTAGCAAATTAGCACATCCATCGTCATCTATATCATTAATTACAGACAGAGACTACATTTATATATAGAGATATATATCATAATTAAACAAAGCCCTATTAATTGTATGATCAGCACAAAACATCCTTGAGTAGCTTGTACCGGCGGGCGGTGGGTTTGGAAGAAGCGGCGGTGGCGCCGGACTTGCTGCGGCCGCGGATTTGTTCCTGCTCCCGGCTTTGCTCGACCTTGCCGGCGCCACTGCTACCAGTAGAGTGATCTCTGCCGGCCGCCGTCGGCTTCTTCGAGTAGAGGAGGGAGGAGCCGCGCTTGGCTTCACTTGCGCTCCTGCTTTCGCATATGCACCAGTCGCAGACGGCGGGGGCGGCCAGAGTCGCCTCCTCGTAGTAGTTGGTGCAGTACGAGTGCTGGAACCGGTAGTTGCAGCGTATGCAGAGGAAGAGCTTATCGGCGAAGCCGACATCGCCGCACATGGAGCAAACCATGTTTGTATTAGCCATGGCGAGAGACAGAGACCAGGACTGATGGACAAAAAAAGGAGCTGAGAGCAAGGAGGATCAGTGAAACTTTAATATATAAAGATTGGATATCAGATTGCAACACCTTTTTTTAAAAAAAAACTTTAAAAAAAATCAAAATTATAGGCTGCGTTGGAAAGTGGAACATGGACCTTCTTCGTGAGTCGCGACCGCTGGAGAATGGGCAAACACATGTTTAGACTTTAGACAAGTATTAATATAATATAATTAATGTGGATCGAAAAGCAGACAAAGCGACAAAAATGTTTCTTAGAATTCACATCAGCTTGTCGCAGTTTTTGTGAATTGTTTTTCTTCAGAGTACGTGAAGATTACTTGTCGGCCAATGAAGTCGGAACATGCATACCTGAGGTGGCGCGAGAATCTAATATCTCCGGTCTTATCCGTTAAAATTGCTCATGGTTGACCGAGGCTGAGGTCTTCATGTATGCCACGTAAGGCTTGTCTGTGGGAACACGTGAGACGCCTTTATTAGGAGAAGTTAATATGTGTTGGGGCTTCTTGATTGATTGAATTCAAGTCATTCAATGAACTTGAGAGATTTTGTACCATGATGCTAGCTTCGATCTCCGAGTTCATTTTGCGCTTAAAGAGCTAGCTGCTTTCACGCTACAGTGATCGTGCATCCATTTCTATGAATTCATTGTTTATGAAGAAGCCAGCGGGCATAGATCTTCTGCTTTTTTGGAAATCGATGAAGAAGCCAGCGGGCATAGATGATACTGTCTCGCTTAGCTTTTTCTCGTCTCTCTTAGGTTTTCTCTCTCCTTCATAACCTTGCGATTATGTCTCCTCGAGCCTGGCCACCGGCGAAGACTCACAAGCCTGACGATCCTTCTCTTGTTTTTTAACGCGCAAGTACTGCATGTGTCTCCTCCCCACTCCGTTACCTGGTCGATCTTCTTCTCGATCTTCAATTCCCAACCGAGAGACGCCTCCTCTCGAGACCCCTTTTTAAATTAAACATGTGTGTTAAATTATGTAAAAATTTAACAGGAGAAAACGTGAAGATTTTAGGAGTCATGATTCAGTTAGATTGAGTGTGGGTGAAGGATTGACACAGCTAAGGCAATACGCACACTCAATGACTCGAAGGCTTGATGGAGTTTGAAGAAAGTTGCATAAGTGATAAAAAGGATCGGAAGATATTTTTCTCTTTTAAAAAAAATTTCACTCATGTAATATCCAAAGATTTTATTCACTTTGACATTTTAGGATTTTGAATTTACTTAGAATTTTTAAGATTTTGAGCCCGTTAATTTTTTTAGATTTGAAGTCTATATAAATAATAATTTGAGTTTAATTACGTAAGGTAAGTTTTTTTGGATTAATAATAATTTTCGATAATGCCAATTATTTTCATATTTCTTAGTATTCTTCTAAAACAATAAGTTTTAGAAAATTATTTTCTATAATTCATAGTCAAATCAACGAAATCAATACAACCCGTAAGATAATCATTAATATCCTATCCGACATCAGTTAGTATCAGAACTCTCTATTGTGACAAATCTGTCATCCTATAATCAACAATCCTCATTTAATTGGCACCACGTATTTAGTTCTTCAAACCGACTAATCCTAAGATGACTAGCTCGACCGCATGAATGTTTCCCACCAATTACCAGGGTAAATAGGGAAGTGCTCATGGAGGCTCATCCAGACGGTTAGCATTCTTAAACTCCTTTTCTCACTAGAGAAAAAAATTTCTTGTAGTGCACTTCAACTGAGACTCGAAGCTTGGATCCCTTGGCTATCCATTGTAGGGTCTCACCATTGCACCATTATCTCGGGGGCATTAGAGCTCTCTAGGTGATAGACGCCCCACACGACCAGTTCCACAATCATTTGTAGAAAGATAAATCACGGGTGACTTTTGCCTTGGAATAGTGGCAATTGCATGGGGGAGGGCAGGAACCTAGCAAGCATTTTGCTGCCAAGAATTGACCTCCAGATGCATCAGAGCTCTCTTGATTCCATGGATGGTCATTGTAGTTGTGAGAGGCAAGTTCCGGCCGACGAATCCTCGCACTGTGGTCGTACACCCAAGACAAGATTCAAGATCTACAAAGATAAGTCACAAAGTTATCTCAACATCTAGTGACATAATATTTTAAAGTTATAAGTTCTTTTTATCCTAATTTGGGTTCTACTTTCAAAAATACATATCACAGTTGTGCTCAATTTTGGGAAAGTCGTGATCGAGAGGAACGATATAGATATATCAAGTTTCCAGTTGATCTTCCCAAGTTTTCTAATACTCTATAGACCGAAGACTTTAGTGATTAGCTTAGCGAAGTGGGGAGGATTTTTTTTTTTCATGAGGAAGTGCCCGATCATGTGAAAGTTAAATTGGTCACCATCAAACTTAAGGTCGAGCATCAATATAGTGTTGATCTTTTAAAGCATGAATTATAGAAATAAATTCTATAAATCTAAATACTTACAGTGATCTGCACTTGGAGAAGAAATTGGAGGAGAACTTTGTCATCCGAAGAGCGATCATGAACAAATCGAAAAGCTCTTCATAAGTTCACAAACCAAATCCCTCTTTTCTAATTGGGCAAACCAATGTTAACGTTCTTTGCAACAAC
The DNA here is from genome assembly GCA_024364735.1 of Boesenbergia rotunda. Classification (NCBI taxonomy): domain Eukaryota; kingdom Viridiplantae; phylum Streptophyta; class Magnoliopsida; order Zingiberales; family Zingiberaceae; genus Boesenbergia; species Boesenbergia rotunda. The sequence goes on along the minus strand of JAGFNQ010006334.1, from coordinate 1,344,049 downwards.
CTCGTCTTCCTCTTGTGCACCCGAACGAACCTTGCACAGAGACGTTACATACATGGAATGAACCCTTTCTTATTGATCTTGCACAGACCTCGCACACGACTTGTCTCTTCCGATCTACATTGCCTTGGACACACACACACATCACTTTTTTCCTTTTGCGACCTCCGATTGCTAACCTTGGATGCATTTTATAAGAGGATGAATTCTCTTCCTCTACCTCCATTAATGGAGAAATGTGAATGGGTTGGAAGATGAAGTGGAAGGGGTGCCCTCTTCATCTTCCTATAACTCCAACATTTCTCAGTTTTCCAAGTCAATCCATATAGGTCATCTAGTCATAAATACCATGTAAGAAAGTCACAAAGATCATATAAGAACATTCAATTCGTACTCCAAAGAAAATGGTTCGTGCGATAGCAAGCACACTGAGCAATTACTTCTAAGAAAATTATTACACTTAATTTAACTGTCACGCCCCCAGAGGCACATGCTTCCTCGAAAATCGGGCAACATCTCCCCTGTACGGCGGACAATATGGGGCATTTATACATGACATCTCACCAATAAAACTCAGCCACAAGCGGCTGGCATCACAATATATATTAATAAAAAGGCACACTCACTGAGTTTATATCGAAACGAAATGAATGGATGGCTCAACCATCAATAACATAAAGAAAGTCTACATACCAGTGAATACGACAAAATCAAACTAATACCTGACAAATAAAATAACTGCGAAATAAATCAAATACTAAATCAAACCAAAACGATCGACACGGTGAAACCGAGGGACTGGGGCTGGCAACTGGATCATCTCCTGGCTCCAAGAAATACGTCTACCTGCTATCTGAAACAACAGAAAGGAAAGCAGGGGTGGTGAGTCCGGGCGGACTCTGCGGGTATATGAGTAGACAATTAGCATGTCATAATACAAGATAACCAGGTAGAGAGTCCAATAGGGTACAGTCTATAAGAAAATATAGAACCTAATCATGCATAACATATAGTAAAATGACAGAGCATAAAATCCGGATAAGCACTAAGCAGGTATAGAACAACTCAACAACAATAATATCAAGATATACATGCATGTCAAACATATGCAACAATCATAGCTCACATAAGTGCATCAAACACAAACAAATGCACAAAAGAAATACGTATGCACATGATGCAATGTCATGTGTCACCCCTGACGCCAGTCAAGCCATCAACACATCCCATCTGTGTGACCGAGTGGGTAGAGCTGTGACAATTGTACCACTTCAACAACAACAATAACCAACAACAACAATAATACCACATAAGGCGTGGTTGAGTGGACAGGATGCTGAGGAGTCTACACTCCAACCCCTATACATAGGGGGAGCTATACAGCTGCAATATCCCTCTATAAACAACGGTGAGGGTGAGCCACCAACAGCTCATCCCTCTAAAATAACGGTGAGGGTGTCACTGTCTGGCATGATAGGACAAACACTTGCACTCTAACCACTACCATGACAACATGTGGTTGAGTAAATCGAGCAACAATATGACTAACGACGGCTTAACTAAATGTAAGCCTAACTGTCGTTAGTATGCAACGTGCAAGTATGGTGCATGCTATACGATGCACAAACAACCGAAGAAACAACGATGCAATAAAATCCATCGAGTAAAACATGCATCGATACAACCAACCAGAAACCGACAACCAACGATTATGCATCTACACTACTAGGTAGGGTATTTCTAATGCAAACTAAACCTTATTGTGTTTAATGAACTTCTAAGTGCTTGCGTACAAACGGTACTTTACAGAACAGAAACCAATAGAGGACTGTACGGATACAAACTTGAAATACTCGAAGATCAATGAAGAATAAGTCTCAACGGCGATGTTTAAATAACGACAAAGAACAAGGTCAAGCAATCTATAAGACATAAACTAGCCATGCTTTAAGGTAAAAGAACTACTCGAGTACAAAGGAGAAATACCCGCCTTTATTATAGAAGTTCGTGAATGAGAATCTTCCACGATCAACTGAACGAGTCTGAATTAAGGTCATGTATCAAAGACTAAGTTTAGCTATTTATAAATTAGCTAAATATAATACTAACATGATTAAGATTCATCCTAATTACAACATATACTTAAATAAATCCCAAATGAGGCTATCATGACAACCAACAATACCAACCCAACAACTTAAATTTTCTACTGTAAACTTCCATTAATCACTCTTTAACCATGCATCCCATTAACTCAGTTAGCTGTCAGAAATGAAATACAAATCAAGGATTTACTCAAAAAGAGCTCCACGGCAACCTCACCCCAATTACAGTACCTACATCCCAAAACCATGAATCAAATGCTCAAAGATATAATAGCAAGGCAATTAGAACATATACATCAAATTGCAACGAAACTCACAGCCTTAAACTCCAACTCATCACTGTGAATTCCAAATTCTAAAACATAGAGCTAATCACTTACAATACAAACCAACTTGAGATCTCACAGCCGAGAAAACCATAACAGAGCATGCTCGCTAATCTACCCATGCTAAGTACCTCTCATGATAGTAATCTTAGCAAAGCAACCTCAGCAAAATAGAACAGATCAGAAGGGAGACTCATTACCATCTAACAACTCACAGCAACACATTCAGAGAGCATAACCGACCGGGATAAACAAGATCAGAGGCTACACAATCTAAATGAAAACTTACCAAGGTTGTAGCCCAAATCTCCTGCTAAGATCCGACCGCACCCAAAATTGCAACCTCAACTCCATCAAAAACGAATCAAAATAAGTTCCAACCTCTCGCCAAGGTTCACGACACAAATTGGAACAAAACAAAAGAAAACTCCAACTAGTCAAGATAACTCCTTTACCTCCTTTAACACGCCGACAGCCAATCCCTTGCTCGGATCAAGTCGAAAGGCGAAAGAATTAGGGCTCGGCGGCGTCGACTCCGTGTGCGCCGAAAAAGAGGGAAGTGGAGAAGAAGAAATGAGAGGAAGAACAAAGGCGAGGCGGCGGCGTCGCTGGTTGCGGCGCATGCGGCTGCGGGCGTCGGCAGAGGGGTTCGGCGGAATTGGGGAGAAGGAACTGATCGAGATGATTAGTTATTTAGGTTTTAGAGTTTTAAATAAGGTTTGGCATTTTACAAATAAACCCAACAGTTTTGAAAAATTACAACTAGGCCCCTTATTTTTGAAAAATTCAGTATTTAACATTAATTGCTCTATAAAACGAATCAAAAACATCAATAACTTGCCTTTATCCCAGATTAAATCATTTACATCAATATGAACATTTCTAATCCCTCATAATGACTATTATGTCAAAAGCATGTTCAACACCTCTAATTAATACAATTATTCACAATCACATTTAAGTACTCAAAAAAATATAATTGGTTAACCTATAAATAAATGTTAAAGATGTAAATTTATCTTAATCTTCTCTTTTTAGTTAGAATCTATTCATTCTAATATGTCTTTTTTCTAGCTATGCTCCATAGATCGAATCATCCATAGTTAATAAGATACATGCTAAAATAGATTACAGTGATTAGAACTTAAAGTAGACAGCTAAATAATTACTTAGGGTATGACTGAGATTAACTTATAATCTCAAGGGTCTCACTTAGGGTATGAATCACGTGATACAATTTTTTTCTATTTACCAAAAGTGTACATGTTTTTCTAAAAATTTAACATCATACAGATTTTGATCTACACATATTTAAGGTCTAATTATAAATTCAACTTATGAATTCCAATCTGGCTTTTAACAAATTCAGTAAATGATGGCTTCATTTACTCCGATCATTACATAAATGATCTCATCTTGACATAATTATCAAGACGACCCTAACTTATGAGTATATCTCTATTCACAGTCATATAAGTTATCCAATAAGTAATGATCTTACCTCTATTTATACTTAGCTAATAGAGATCATTGTCCATCTGAATAGACTAATCTCAACCTGCCAACATACTCACTAAGACTTTATCCAAATGTAACAAAGACATTTATATTGAATAGATTATGACATTTCCTATGTCTAATCGTCTTTGCAATGTGTTATATTTATGAAGTCATAAAGACTTCATACGTCTTTGAAATGACTCTTTAGTCAGTGACTTAGTAAAAGGATCTGCAAACATAGCTCTGTAGGGATATACTCAAGATTTATCTTTTTCTTATCAATAATATCCCTTATACTTGCCTTTGCTGTGATATTTGAGATCTTTGGAAAAAGTTATAACAGCTTAATTATCACACTACACTATAATATGACTTCTACTATCCTTAGCAATCCTCAAAAGCATCAAGAATCTTCTTAACCAAATAACTTTGTGTACAACAACTACATGAGCCACATACTCAGCTTCCATTGGCGATAGCTGTCACGCCCCCAGAGGCACATGCTTCCTCGAAAATCGGGCAGCATTTCCCCTGTACGACGGACAATATGGGGCAAATATACATAATATCTCCACCAAAATAGCTCAGCCACATGCGGCTGGCATCACAACAATAGGAAATAGACACAACCACGCAGTTTATATTGAAACAAAGTAAATGGATGGCTTAGCCATCTTAAACATAAAAGAAAGTCTGCATACTAGTAATAACGACAAAATCCAAACCGATACTTGACAAGGAAACTAACTGCGGAAATAAAACAGACACTAGAACAAACCAAAACAAACCGACACAGGGACTGAGGGACTGGCAACTGGATCGTCTCCTGGCTCCAAGCAATACCACTACCTGCTATCTGAAACAACAAAAAGGGAAGCAGGGGTGGTGAGTCCGGGCGGACTCTGCGGGTATATGAGTAGACAAATAAGCATGGCATAATAAGGATAAACAGAGTAGAGAACTCAACAGGGTACAGTCCATAAGAATTATAGAATTTACCTAATCATGCATAACATATATCAATCGACATGGTATAAAGTCCGAATAGCGACTAAGCAGGTATAAAACAACTCAATAACAATAATATCAAGATAAACATGCATGTCAAACATGTGCAATAATCATAGCTCATATAAGTGCATCAAACACAAACAAATGCATAAAAGAAATACGTATGCACATGATGTAATGACATGTGTCACCCCTGACGCCAGTCAAGCCGTCAACACATCCCATCTGTGAGACCGAGTGGGTAGGGCTGTGACAACTGTACCACTCCAACAACAACAATAACCAACAACAACAATAATACCACATAAGGCGTGGTTGAGTGGACAGAATGCTGGGGAGCACACACTCCAGACCCCGGTACATTGGGGGAGCTATCAACAGCTACAATATATATATCCCTCGAAAAACAACAACGGTGAGGGTGAGCTACCAACAACTCATCCCTCTAAAATAACGGTGAGGGTGTCACTGTCTGGCATGACAGGACAAACACTCGCACTCTAACCACTACCATGACATCATTTGGTTGAGTGACTCGAGCAACAATATGACTAACGACGACTTAACCAAATGTAAGCCAACAGTCGTTAGTATGCAACGTGCAAGTATGGTGCATGATATACGATGCATGAACAACCGGAGAAACAACGATGCAATAAAATCCAACGAGTATACGATGCATCAATACAACCAATCAAGAAATCGCAAACCAACGATTATGCACCTACACTACTAGGTAGGGTATTTCTAATGCCAAATAAACCTATCTGTGTTTAATGGACTTCTAAGTACTCGCGTACAAGCGGTACTTTACAGAACGGAAAATCAACAGAGGACAGTACAGAAATGAATTTAGGAATACTCAAAGATCAACGAAGAATAAGTCTCAACGGTGATGTTTTAAATAACGACAAAGAACAAGGTCAAGCAACCTATAAGACATAAACTAGCCATGCTTTAAGGTAAAAGAACTACTCGAGTACAAAGGAGAAGTACCCGCCTTTTATTGAAGAATTTCGTAAACGAGAACCGTTCACGATCAACCGAACGAGTCTGAATCAAAGTCCTGTATCAAGGACCAAGTTTAGCTATTTATAAATTAATAAATTAGCTAAATAAAATACCAACATGATTAGGATTTCTCCTAATTACAACATACATTCCTGAGAATCTAGAACCTCCTAACTACCAAATTAATTAAGTGTTCACGACACAATATAAGACAACAACCAAACACCTCCAACTTAAATAATACTCAATTAAGAGATCTTGTACCATTACAAGTAAAGGAGAAATGCTACAGATAGCCAGTATAACAAAACCCAACTTTACATGACAACTAATCCCCAATCTACCACTCTTTGCATTTTTCTTTCCATAACCCTAAACAACTTAGTTTCATGCTTACTGCAGTGTGCCAAAAACCAAGTGTCAACACCCAAATCCCATATTCCTAATACAAAGCCAAGCTATAACGGGAATGCCCATACATAATAATTTTTATTACTGATATCTTATCCAATTCATTCCAAACCTACAATCTCAAACGAGGGAATAGTTCATCCTTACCTGCTATGTGCACCGGCAGTGATCCTCCTCGAATCTGACAGGATGAACAACTAATCATGGAAATCCCAATAGGAGATCTTCCCTCCGATCAAATCTGTTGAAACCAATAACCCAACCATATCACAAATCCAATTTAATTAACGATTCAACTAAAAACATTACCTATGTATCTTAGATCTAATGCTCCAAACAATCCTTACTTTGGTTGCTCACAGCCGAAACCCTTGTTTGCTCCTTGCGTGAGCACAGTTCGACGAAGATGGGCCAGCCCTAGGTCAGGCGTCAGGCGCAAGCATCAGGAACAGAAATGAACTGGGGAAAAGAAGAAGTACGAAAGAGTTCGTCGTCTTCGGTAGCGAGGCAAAACTCACCGGAGCTAGGCCGACGGCTAGGGCTTGCTCCCGCAAGAAGACTTTGCGTCGCGGCTAGGCCGACGGCTAGGGCTTGCTCCCGCAAGAAGACTTTGCGTCGCGGCTTCTCCTTCGTGTGCGCCAAAGAGGAAAAAGGTGAAGAAAATCGAGAGGAAGGAGAGGAGCAGAGGCACGGCGTCGGCTAGTGCTCGACGTCGGCCGAGAGAAAACCGAAAGGATCGGGCGGTTTCGCGCAAGGAAGTAGACGCAGAGGAGATGGGCGTTCGGCGTTGGGGAGAAAACTGAATCGGTGAGTGGGATTTAGGGGTTTTATTATTGTTTGGCATTTTGCAAATAAGTCCGACAAATTTGGAAAATTACAACTAGGCCCCTAACTTTCGAAATTCACCTTTTCAACCCCATAAAATTCAGGATTTAACAATAGCGCTACACAAGCCCATTTTGGTAGGGCTACACAAGCCTATTTCTTGTTGATCCATGAAATGACACCACCATTCAGCAAGAAGGTATAGCTAGATGTAGATTTTCTGTCATCAAGGTCTTTTACCCAATATGCATCTGTATAACCTTTCAGACTCAGTTTTGATCCTTTTTATCGCTTTTCCATGTTTCGATTCTAGGTTTAACTGGAAATGGCTAACTATGCCTACAACATAGCTTATATCAGGACAATTATACAACATATATAATATATATTAAACTATCAATGATACTGATATATGATTTTTTTTTCTTCACTTTGGCTATTTTTTCAGGAGTCTTGGGATACATACTTTTGCTCAGAATAACGCCTCTCGCTGCAGGTGTTTGTTCAATGTTGCAATCTGACATATTGAAGTATTATAGCATCTTAATGATATAAGTCTCTTGGGATAAACCCAAAAGTCTTTTTGATCGATCTCTAATGATCTGATCTTCACTCTTAAGATGTACTCAGCTTCTCCCATATCTATTATGTCAAATTATGATGAAAGCCAAGACATGACTTCTATCACAAACTTTAAGTCACATTTAGCTATTAACATATCATCAATATATAATGATAGAATAACAAACTTTCCTTTTTTCCTTCCTTAGGTAAACACAATGATCCGATCATTTCAAAACCATAAGACAAAATAACTTTATTGAATTTTATGTTCCATTGTCTTGACGTCTGCTTTAGCCCATACATAGACTTCTCAAGTCTACATACTCTATTCTCTTGCCCTAAGCAATGTCTGGTTGTGTCATATAAATTTTCTTGTCAAGATTACCATTAAGGAAAGCCATTTTTACATCCATTTGATGTAATTCTAAGTCAAAATGTGCTACTATAGCTAGGATAACACATATTGACACAATTTCACAACTAGGGAGGATGCCTCTTCAAAATCAAAACTCTCTATTTGGATATATCCTATTGCAACTAAACGAGCTTTGTATAGATTAATCGACCATTGCTTTCCTCTTAATTTTGAGAATCCACTTATTCCTAATAGCCCTTTGACCCGGAGGAAAATCGACTAAATCCCAAACTTAATTCTTTCTCATAGACTTCATTTCTTCATCCATTGCAATTTTTCATTTCTCCTTAACTTAGCATTTCAATGCTTCCTTAATTGTTTGAGGTTACTCATCATCAACTGGGAGAATTATTATTAATGTCACATTCTCAATATTAAACCTTCTCCAAAGAATAATCTGATGACTACTTTTTCATAAGTTAGACTATTGAGAAACTGACTTATTCATCAGTAAGTCACTCTCGTTAGGTTGACTAGATTCAGGCATCACGGGTGATACTTAATTTGTTGATAAAGGAACATTATCCTCCTTCTCTATTGCAAATAAAAAAAAAACATCTTATCAACTTCACTCTTGTTAGGAACTCAGTTTCGAGAAAATAAGCATCTCTTGACTTTATTTCAGATATAGTCCCATCTTATTGCTCACCAATGAAAATATAATCCTTAGAGGTATCAGAATATCTTACAAAGATATATTTTTTACTCCCGCGTCTTAATTTTTCATATTTGTGAGGTTTATCATGAAAATAAGCAGCTGACCCCAGGGTCTCAGATTACTCAAATCTAGTTTCCTACCTATTCAACGTTCATATCGAGTAGATGGAATAGATTTAGAATGCACTCAGTTAAGTATATAGGTTGTAGCTAATAATGCATCTCCCCAATAGGAAATGGACAAATTAGATTAAGCATCATTGATCTACCATATCTAGAAGAGTTCGATTTCTTCTTTCAGCAACTCCATTTTGCTATGGAGTTCTAGGGATAGTTATCTAATAATTCCTTTTTCATTGCATATTATCTTGAACTGATTAGATAAATATTCATCTCTATGATCATTGCGAAAGTTTTAACCTCATATTCCAATTAATTCTCAACTCCGTTCAAATAACGATTGAAACAATCTAATGCTTTAGATTTATGAGAAATCAAATACACATGACCAAAACGCGTGAAGTTATCAATAAATATAATGAAATAAGAACTTTCATGTCTAGCCTTTATATTCATTGGACCACAAATATCCAAATGAATTAATTGCAATGATGAGTTATCCCTATTAGCCTTACTAATTAGTTTCCTAGTTGCTTTTCCAACAAGTCAATGTTCACATATAGGCAAGTTAACTTTAGCACGAATGACGAGAAGATCCTCTTTGGCTAACCTATTCATTCTTTCTTGTCTTTTATGTCCTAATATAGTATGTCAAACTTTATCATTAACTTCAGTATCACTAATAAGAGCAATGCTTGAAAAATAACCATTATTTTTATTATTAATATCTAGTTCTATATCAAGGATCATGAAATTATTTGATACATAATCATATCCTATTAACATAGAGTTAATTCTTAGTTCCACACAATGACTGTAAAAGTTCATACAATAACCCAAATCAAGAAGACTATTAACGGAAACCAGATTCCGTCGAATCTCAAGAGCATACAGGACATTATGCAGAAATAAGGTACGTCCACCACGAAGGTTGAGTTTGCAAGTGTCAATTCTTTTCACTTCAATTCTTGCACTATTTTTTACATATATCCATTTGTTGACAGTTAATACCTTACAACCCTCCACGTATGTTACTCTATCATGAGCTACATGGTACGTTGCTCCTGAATCTATAATCCACAAAGGATAAGAATTAACTAACAACATTGAACTAGCAACATAATGCTCATGAATCTTCTTCTTGTTTGGATCTTGTCCAACAACAGTAGTAGATTCTTTTTCCCTTTCCTTTCTTGAACAATCTTTTCTTATTCTTGGATCTAGAACTTTTAGCTATAAAAACTTGTTCAAAAATCCTTACGAATTCTATTCTCTCCGCCTCCAATTCAACATGGCATGAAATATCAGTGAAAGTCTTGATATTTTCACTTTGGGTCTAAGCCCTCATGGTGTCTGGTCCTCTTGATCAAGACACGGGAGCCTACACATCCTTTATTCAAGGCTTAACCCACATGGTTAGATCTAGATCATGGCTCTAGCTCGTGCTTCTTCCGGCGGTTAGTCCGGTGAAGAGTGACTTGACTCTGATACCAATTGTTGGGACCGAAAGGAATTTAGATATCTCTACAATGGTATGATATTATCCACTTTGGACCTAATTCCTCATGGTTTTGCTCTTGGGCTCTCCCAAAAGGTCTCATGCCAATAGAGATATCTTTTTTCTTATCAGCTTATGATCTTTTCCATGTGTTTTCGATGTGGGACTATGTTTGCAACCTTGCAACCCCAACAAAAAGTTTGCGATCGTTAATCGCTTCCAATAGGAAATCTACTAATAATCTTTTCTTCCGAACAACGATTCGAAGGCAAAAGTTCGATGTGTACATGAAAATCCGAAAATGAACAAAAATAAAAACAACAATGCTAAAAACAAAAAGAAAAGAGACTTGATCAGTGTTGTCAGAACAACACTTTAATGTTGTGTCCAAACTTCGGAGCAGTATGAGCACAACAATTGATTGAGATGAGCGTAAATAATTGTTGTTCTAAGCTATTGGTCGACCCTTCTTTTATAAGGCATTCCTGGCACCTAGATTCATTCCAAGCAGGGCACCTGGAATCAATCGAAGGACCCCACTTTCATTGAGTAATTTTTTCTTATTTTTTAAAAAAAATTAGGGTGCATTATATATATTTAGGATTTAAGAGTTTAGGATATAGGGTTATGTTATAGTGGGTTTAAGCCAATACGATTTTTTCTTCTAGGATTCAAGATTTCTTTTTCGGTTATAGTGTTCAAGATAAAAAATTTTAGACCCTCACTAGGTATATATTATATTTATTTAGGATTTAAGATTTTAGGATTTAAAGGTTGAGTTATATATAGTGGGTTTAAACCAATAAGATTTTTCCTTTAGGGCTCAAGCTTCACTCTTAAGTTATAATATTTGAGATAAAAAATTTTAGATACTTACAAAATATATTATATATATTTAGGATTTAAGATTTATATAGCTAGTAATGGACTAATATTGTGGACGTCGCGCGGACATGTTTAGTTTTAATTAATTAATTAATTAATTAATTTTTTAAAGGTTTTGATTATGTCAATCAGATTTTGCCTTTAGAGTTTAGGGGATTGGGTAATAGTATTAAGCATAAAAAATATTTACAAATCAAAAAAATAGTTAAGATTTGTACAAAATTTGCATGATAAAATCCTTAAGATATCATATTATATATATATACACACAGGCATACAGACCATTTAATGCGGACTCATCTGCGCCCTGTGTATCTTGGATTTTTGTTTTTAATTTTTTTAGTTTATGATTACGTCATTTATGATTCTTTAGGGTTTAAGGCATTGGTTAAAATTATAGTATTAAGTATAAAAAAATTCAAATTGAAAAAATGCTTAAGATTTGTATGGAATTTACGCGGTAAAGTAAAATCTTTGGGGTAATAAAATCCTCTATATATATATATATATATATATATATATATATATATATATATATATATATATATATATATATAAAGAAGTTACTTCCGCATCGTGCCATGTGTGAGTTCTAGGTGAGTAGGTTTTCCATTTTATTAAGCTTGTGGTTATGACATTTACAATTTTATTTTTATGGTTTATGAGTTAGATTATAATACGAAGCGTAAAAAAATTAAAAATATATTTTAGGTACTCACAGATTGTGCACTACCCAATTTTTTTTTTACAATTTTACCTTTAGGGATTAGGGTTGAGTTACAGTATTAAACATAAAAAATTTAAAATAAAAAAATTAAATGCTCATGGGATGTACGACATAAGGTGTGTGGGATATAACTCTTTATATATATATATATATTATTTTTATTTTGGATGATGTATCTGTTGGAACTTGGATGTCTATAGGGGGTGAATGTAGCCAGCCACTCAAAATTACTCCCCTCTTGAGCTTTTCTTTCTGCGATCAGATTAGTAGCGGAAACAAAACAACAGAAAGAAATACAGAGAAGGAAGAACAAACCAAACAAACGCTAACACCACGATGTACAAGGTTCGGGGATAACTTGCCCCTACTACTTGGCGTGCATGTGAGGTGGGCGATCCCTTGATCGTCGGCAGATCAAGCCCCGGTGACCCGGATAAAACAACGTCTCCTTCTCGGTGGAGAAACCTCTCCACAAGCGTCTCAATAAGATACAAGATAAGCTCACGAGACTAAGAAGGATCGCTCACAAAGATGTAACAATAACGCTCAAGCACAAAGCAACACACAGAGAGCTCAACCCCACCGCAAAACTTCACTCGTTTTTCTATCTATCCTTGTTGCCGCTCCTCTGCATCAGCTTAACTTAAGCTCTGCTCACCATCGCAAGCTTCATCAGCATCCATTGAGCCAGCCTGAACCCACTGACCTCCCTGAGCACTCAGTCCACTGAAGACCTCCTCTCCAGCTGAGCCTCCGTCAGTCGCCAGCTGCGCTAGTTGCCGTTGAAATCTGAGAAGGAGAAACAGCCAAACCTGCTCAACGGAAAGCCTCCCATTGACCCTCCTTCAGTGTTTGAATCACCTGCTATCACCTGCACACTTCAACAGAGGCTTTGCAAAGCATATCACAAAGAATCGGCAGTGTATCAGAAAAAGTGCAGAGAAAACAGACGCGATCAGAGCGTCTGACAGTGATCAAAGTGAACCCTGATCGGTCACCAGACCGATCAGAGTCACCCCTGACCGATCAGGCTCCAACCTGATCGGTCCACAGTAGGAAACTGGGAAATCGGGAAATCGCGGCAGATCAGGATCGGTCACCGGACCGATCCACATGGTTGATGGGATTCCCAGCTTTCACAGTCAACTCCCCCTGATCGGTCACCAGACCGATCAGGTTGTGGCCTGATCGGTCTGGGGACCAATCAGGGAACTTCCTGACCAATTAGGATCCAACCTGATCGAACATTGAGAGGAGCTCGCGATATTTGATCATTCACCAGAATGATCTGAACAGTGTTCCAGATCGGTCACCAGACCGATCAGGAGTCGAACAGAAGCCAACCCAAGTTTCTATCTTCTCTCCCTGATCGGTCACCAGACCGATCAGACATAGCTGGATCGGTCAACAAATCGATCCACGAGGGAACACCGTGCCAACTTCCTTGATTGGTCACCAGACCGATCCAGGCAAAGCCAAATCCACTCCAAGTCAAGAGAACGGGCTCCCAACCTTCTCTGACTCGTGCTCAGTCCCCCGGACCAAGACTCCATGCCTAGTTTCACTCACCGGGACTTCAACCTAGCTTCACTCACTAGGACCTGACTTCACTCACTAGGACATAACTTCACTCATCAGGGTTTCGGTCACCCGGCTTCACTCATCGGGACCCGGCTTCATTCACCGGGATTTCAACCTGGCTTCATTCACCGGGATTTTAACCTAGCTTCACTCACCGGGACCTGACTTCACTCACCGGGACCCGACTTCACTCACCGGGATTTCAACCTAGCTTCACTCACTAGGATTTCCATCACCCGGCTTCATTCACCAGGACCCGGCTTCATTCACCGGGATTTCCATCACCTGGCTTCACTCACCAGGACCCCGACTTCACTCACCGGGATTTACATCACCTGGCTTCACTCACCAGGACCCGGCTTCATTCACCGGGATTTCAACCACCTAACCCTCCGAGTTAGGACTTTTTCCCACCTAACACTCTAAGTTAAGACTTTTCACATGCCAGCGTGCGATCTCCCGATTCACCCGGACTTAATCCGAATTCAACCAAACTTGAATCAAACTTAAATCCGTGTCAAACACCAAAACAATAATCAGGGTCAGACTACAACAACAGTATCATGATGACTATGTGTGTCTACGCATCGTCCAGGTTTTATTTTACTTGCAGTTAACCCATTTAGGATTTTCCGTATAGGATTTAAGATTTAAATTATACTATCACGTAAAAAAAATTAAAAATTTGAGGTACTCGAACGGTGGACGATGTCAGATGTGAGAAATTTAAATCTAAAATATTATAACTCAAACAACGAAGCGTGAGCCCGTGCGGACCACACCTGCTTGATCGATCATGCAGGGCGCTACGTCGATGGTGGCCGATTGTCGATCGGACACCATCGGCGGCCGAAGGCCGACGCCCTTGAATAAAACTATAATCCTAGGGGTAGCGGTGAACCCGTCGACATTGGGTAACGGCTGATCGGTCACGGTGACCGATCAGGTGCTACGTACGAGGTCCGCACGCGGTCCTCAGGAGAATATATATATATATATATATATATATATATATATATATATATATAGGGCGGGCGATGTAAGATGTGGGAGTTATTAAAACTTATATATATATATATATATATATATATATATATATATATATATATATATATATATATATATATATATATATATAAAATTTTGATCTCATGTGGATTGATTCCCGCGGATCGCCTATGGACCGCATGCATGGCACGACATTGCGCTAGTTTGCGTGGCAACGACACCATGTCGCTCCATGCCGACGTCGTCCAGGGCGTCGCCCCCGACTGCAGCTCCGGCGACGACCAACCGGCTCAGCCGCTCGACTGACTGCAACTCTGGCGACATCGTCCAGGGTGTCGCCCCCGACTGCAGCTCCGACGACGACCAACCGGCTCAGCCGCTCTCCCGATTGCAGCTCCGGCGACGTCGTCCAGGGCGTCGCCCCCGACTGCAGCTCCCCGAGTCTGCTGCCAAAACAGGAGCCGGTCCGACTCCGTCTAGGTCAAGGTCCTGTGAGGCGGCGTCACTTGCCTGATCGGTCAAGCACTTGCCTGATCGGTCAAGATGACCGATCAAACACCCCCGGCTTGCCACGAGGGAAACGCGAAAAAGCAAAGCAGTGGAGTAGGTGGACGTGGCAAGCCACGTCCGCAGGTCCACATCGTCGCATTTGGAGAGGTCCGAAGGCGAATATATATATATATATATATATATATATATATATATATATATATATACAACAACCCCAATTATATATATTTTTTAAAATTTTAAAAAATCAATATTTCTCACATATAAATCTTAAATACATCATCATCATACCCCGTGCACACCAAATTTTTTCATTTTTATTTTTATTTTTAACTTGAACATTATAATCCAATTAAAAACTCTAAACTCTAGAGATAAAATTTTAAAATTTGCTAGCTTGAATATAATAACTTAATTGGAAAACCTGAATACTCCAATTAGAAACTCTAAACTCTAAAGATAAAATTTTAAAATTTACTAGCTTGAATATTATAACTTAATTGAAAAATCTGAGAGTTAAAGATTATATATATCTTAGGAACGCTTTATTACAAATTGTACGTCGTGCGCCTATGGGACTCGAGGCGCCTCCAATGCGCCTCCCATTGTCATAATTTTTTTAATTTTTAAAATTAATATTTTCTCACATAAATCCTAAATACGTATAATATATCTCGTAAGCATTTATTTTTTTTTATTTTGAACACTACAATCTAAGAGGGAAGACTGAACCTTAGAGTAAAAATTTTACTGGCTTAAACTTACTATAACATAACCCTTAAATCCTAAAATCTTAACACTAAATACATATAATATACCCCGAGTACATCTAAAATTTTTTATTTTGAACATCATAATCCAAGACGGAAGACTGAACATTTGAGGAAATATTTTATTGGCTTAAACCCAGTATAATCCAAATTCTAAACCTAAAATCTTAAATCCTAAATACATATAATATATCTCCAAAAAATAAAAAAAAATTATGCACTGAGTGAAGTTGTGAAAGTGCCTCGAATACAAATGAAGGCGGACTTGGCTCAAGTCCGGTGCGCACAAGTGCGTGATAGGCGGTTCATAGAAGAGAAAAGTTATGTGTGTGTGTATATATATATATAGAGAGAGAGAAAGAGAGGGAATATTATATTACGGATCACCTGGCGCCGCACACCCATGCCACCATAGCTCGGGCCGCCTGGACTTTTGTTTTTGTTATTTTTTAAATAAATATTTTTTAAATTTTAAACCCTAAACATATATTATATAATATACCATGTGAGTATCTAAAATATTTTATCTTAGACACTATGACTCAAGAGGGAAGCTAAGTGGGAAAATATTATTTGTTTAAACTCACTATAGCTCAAACCCTAAATTCTAAAATCCTAAAACCCTAAATACATGGAATATTTCCCATGAGTTTATAAAAATTTTTATCTCGATAACTTTAGGAAAAAAAACTTATTCACTTAAATTCATTATAATCCAATATTAAGATCTTAAAATCTTAAATCCTAAATATATATAATATATTAAAAAATAATAAAAATATTAATCAGCGCCTAAAATGAATCAGATGCTGAATTTAAATCTAGGCATCTAGATTCGAACCAAGTACCCGAGTCTACATAGTCACATAGTAAACTCGTCCGTAGTATGTTTTTAATATTAATAAAAATGTAAAATATTTTAGTAAATTAACAACCAATATTAGTTCCAATTAGCACGTTTAATAGAGATGAGTAATATGTTAATAATTGAATGAATCGAATGATTTAAATTGAAATTAAATAAATTAATTTTTTTCGAAATAATTAAGCTGATCAAATTTTTTTAATAAAAATCGAATCAATCAAATTGATAATATAAGTACCTTGGTGAATTTTGATATGATCAATCGAGTCAAATTAGGTTCTGTTATGTTTTGATCCTTGTATCTAAATGTGCAGGAGTTTAGGAGTGCAGAAAGTCGAGCAGAAGACGCAGTGGTCGAGAAGGATGACATGGGATGGGAGCTGACAGGCTCGACGCATCTGAGGGACGCGGAGGTCTGTGAGGACGCGGAGGTTTGTGAAGAGTACATCGGTGGAGCGAGAAGGACGCGAGCGACGTCCGAGGGACGAGAAGCTGGGGAGAAGCACGCTCGAGGTGAAGGCCGGAGGAGGTTTGGCTTAGCTAAACTCTGGAAGGCCCGAGATCACCCAAGAAGACCCGCTGGAGACGGGTCAGAATTGTGCTGCTCAAAGTCACTCGGGCATCCGAGAATGGGGGTGCCCCTATGCACTAGGGCGCTCTTATTCCCGGGCAACCCAGTGCATACAAGCGCTCGAGAAGTCAAAAATGATCCAGAAGTAGCTGTTTGAGAACGTTGCGAAGTGGATAACCCCTAAGCCATGTGTCAGGCGCCTTCAAGCACTCGGGCGCCCCTATAGGGCCACGCCAGCGATCGGATAAACTTCACTTGGGCTATGAATAGATCTCTAGAGCTCAGTTACAATCATCAATTCATTGTAAACGAATTTATATTGAGTTTTTTTCTGCCTTTCTGAGTTCTAGTGCATGTAAGAGGCTTTTCCGTCCTAAAAAATTTGATCTAGAGATTGAACTTATTTTTAACTTGAATTAGTTACCTTCCTAGTTGCAAACCAAGTAACTATCTATGTATCTTTTCTTTCACTTAGTTATTTTTACTCATGTTACTTATTTTTGATAACTAATATCTATTTTTATTTAAGCAAGATAAAAGATAAATTTAAATTTGCAAGGATAATTCACTCCCTTCTTGCCATTGCACGATCTCCAATAGATAAAATATCAATTAATTAAATTAAAAAATGAAATAATTAATTTTTTATCATTAATAAATAGATTTTTTCATTAATAGGCTGATACTGAACTGTCGATCCAATGATCGATTGTTAAATATTCTATTTGAGTTTTTAAATTTAACCGTCGATTAATGCAATCGATCGTCATTTTCAATTTAATCAATTTAATAGAATTTTAATTTTTAAAATAAAGATCAAATAGAATTATTCAAATTAATTGATACTTTTAAAATAACAAATTGAATTTTTAAATTGACAGAATTAAAATTTTAGATTCAATATATTTCATGGTTAATTCGATTTAACAAAATTTTGAAACTCACTACAATATAATTTATTTTTTAAGATTTTAAATATTTCTCAGTGATTCATGTGTTAGATAAATACATGTATAAAAAAGAAATATTTATTTTTTTAAAAATGTAAGATTTGATACATATAGAAGTAAGAGGTATGTGTTAAATATTAATAAAAATCAGTAAATAATTTAGTAAAATATCAACCAATATTTGTTCCTATTAACTTGTTTACAACCCTATAAACTAATGCGAGGCTAAATAAACCATAGATTTATCAAACGTGACAATGGTCGAATCTCGAGATTGATAGAGTATAAATTCAGATGCTCTAGTTCAATTCACCCTCTGATTAACCTATATTACCCTTTGAATTCAAGATCTATGTTTGTAACTGAGATACTCGCAATCATAACTGATGAATTCAAATTCCAAATTTTTATCAAAGCCTCCTAAGATTTTATTATTATTTTATTTTAGTTGTCAAGCCCCGATAAAGAAGAGTCACTAGTCTAATATGTAGGTATTTGTTGTCCGTCCTTGGTATTTGACATAGTCGGTTTGCGACTTGTCGGTACTTCCGGGAGGTTGCTGTCGGTAGGCAAACTGATTTGTACGTCGAGGCTAGTGTTCGACACTATCTCCGTAAAATGATATTGCTCCGCTACAGGTGCTCACGGATAGCAGCAATTCGTTCCCAAGATACAACGACGTCGTCTCGAAATAGTAGCACTCCAAATTTCGAGACCGGCGAACTTGATCGCAGGTTTTTCGAACTCTTTATACAGAGGATGCTTGAATGCTATGCTTAGAAATGCAATTCTGAATGAGATGAATTTCCAAATGAGAAAGGATCTTTATATAGTTGGTGAAGAGGTAAGTAACTCTTAGTGAGGAGTGATCTGGATCGTTCAGATCAAAAAGACATAACCCTTTGGAAAGGGTTTAATCTCATCCATCAGATCTGAAGAGTTATAACTCTTCAGATCTCTTTTGATCAGATCCATTGGATTCGAAGAGATTTATCTCTTCATCCATCTTGATCTCAGCCGTCAGATCACTTCATTTAATCCAACGCTTCATATCAAACCCCCCTCATCAATGGTCAGTTTATAACCCAGAGCCATCAACGCTCCAGATCGCATCCACTGCGATTTATTACCATCTTCGATCCGACGATTGCCATCCGTCACCTGGAGCATAAAGAAAACTCCTCAATGCTCCTCGCGACGATGCGTACGTGATCGACGATTGCCATTCGTCACGTCATTGTCACCTGGAGCATAAAGAAAGCTCCTCAATGCTCCTCGCGAAGTGCAAAGTGCGCCTACAAAGCGCCCATTGCGCGCGTGTGCGCGTGGCGGGCGGCGGGCTCGCAGGTGCGAGCACCTGCTCGCCCATGGCTAGAGAGCTCCTGTGCTTGTTGTGTTAACTATATTAACACAGCAACACATATAAGGAAGCTTTGGCTTGCGCCGGTAAGCGATGTGGGACTAAAAACCCCATCCTTCCTTAATATGTATTTTGGATACAACCTTTCGCCATTAATTTCTCATTCACCCATAATCGGTTTTGAGCAAATTAATAGTCTAAATTAATCTACGTGAAACGTAGACTTCGATTTTGAAGTCATATCAGACTTTCAACGATCGATGTCACCTTGATTTTGTATCGCAAAATCATATCCAACATAATATACAACGGACAACATCTCCCCTATACGATAGATAATTTGGAACAATAATACAAATATTCACGCAATATATATGACCTCTGGCCTCAAATAAAGATAAAACATATAAGGAGATACATCAATAACTCTAAAATCCATAAAAGCTTACCTGAGCTGCCCTCAGGGTAGACATGCAGCAAAACATCACATAAAGTCCAACAGAGGACTCAAAAATACAAAATCATGAGTCATATACAATCCAATACACGTCCACGACGTGAAACAAATACAAAATAAGCGATATGCTGAAATAGAAATAAAAAATACGCGGAAGAACCCAAGCCGGAGTCGTCGGGACCTGAAACTGGCAACTGGGCTCCCCTGACGACCAATCAACCTGAAAATAGAAACATGGTGATGGGTGGTAAGTCCAAGTGAACTCTGCGGGTATAGAGATAGATATGCATGACATAATAAACAGCTGTCCAAGTTATACAGAAATAATAGGATACAGTCTAACGGAAATATCAGAATATACATAATTGAAAGTACCAAATGAATGTACATGCAGAAATTAGCCTATCCTGAATCATAAAGGCTCGTATCATATGAGCAGGTGCAGGGTCATCGAACCAAACATATAATATCTCCTGTATGTGCATGTCAAATATATGCTACAAACAAATACAACAATCACAATCAAATGCACAATGCATCATATGGACATGATGCAATGACATGATCACTCCTGACACCAGCTAAGCCACCAAGACATGTCATATACGTCGACCGAGTTGGTAGGGCTATGACACTGTACGCACTCTTCCATCACTGCTCCTGAGTGACCGAGTGGACAGGATGCTGGTGGAGTAAATACTCCGCCCATGTCATATGGGGGAGATATCTCTCTCATCTCCTCTGGTCTATGGAAAGAGGAGGGATCCCTGCTTGCTACCACGCTTCGGAACTATTACCCATTGTTGGTGCAGTTTGACGCACTAACGGTAAAACTCGGGTTTTGATGTATGACAAAGTGGTTAAAGTTAGGGTTGTTGGTTTTTAACCTCTTTAATAAGTGTGCAGGGTTGAAAGACTTAGGACCAGACACCAGACTGAAGTCCAGGATGGTTGAGTCCTGGCGGGAAGTCCAGTTGGGTCCGTGGGACCTGACAACTGGCTGAAGACCAAGTTGGTTGAGACTTGGCAGGAAGACCAGGGTGGTTGAGCCTTGGCAGAAAGTCCTGGTGGGTCAAGAAGTCAAGTAAAGCTGCACAAAGGGTAAGTGAGGTAAGTCACTGGAGGAGCGAACCAGTGAGGACGCGTTCCCTGTCAAGGGAACAGTAGGCGTCGGTTCGACCTAGGACTTCATTTTGGAGACCAAAGTCAGAACCAAGACAGCTAAGGCTGTATAAAATAATTGTGTTATTGTGTTTTGGACTAACCCTGGATGCAGGACCGAAGGAACGTGTGTCTGCAACTTAGAGAGACTCAAAGGAGTGAGGCAGCAGCTGAGCAGGGCGCCCTGAGTGTCCAGGGCGCCCCCAAGGTGAACCAGAACCAAGTGAAGCAAAAAGGGCTTCGGCTGCTTACTGGGCAGGGCGTCCTCAGCAGCCAAGGCGCCTTGGGCCCAGGTCTGCGAAGCCTCATCTTTATCCACAGCCGAGATCTCTGCGCGGAAGAAGTCAGCCAAGGCGCCCTCTGCGACCTGGGCGCCCCCAGAGTCAAACTTATCCCTATTCGAATGGGATAACGCTTGACCGAGCGAAGCGCGGATCTGCTGACACGTGGCAGGGCGCCCCCGACGACCAGGGCGCCCTAGGTGCTATAAATAGCACCCCTCGACCTCAAGCTTCGCAATCACTTCGACACAAAGCTTCTACGCTCTTTCGCTCTCACGCCTTACTCCGGAAACGCCTCACCTCTAGCCGACGACGTCCTGCTGCCCCGAAAGAGTCGACCTACTCCGGACGTCGGTAAAAAGAAAAGCTTATTTTTTTTAATACTTTATTGCATCTAATTACTTGAAAGTGTGGGGTTGTCACACTTTCAATTCTTTTGTACTCGCCTACTCTATCGTGGTTTACCGGTAGAGAGTTTTAGTGAATTGCCCAACGGAAAGGTCCGAGGGACCTGGGCCTTCGAGTAGGAGTCGCCAAAGGCTCCGAACGAAGTAAAACTACCTGTGTCGTTTGTATTGATTTTTCGTTCGTGTGTTAATTTTTCCGCTGTGCACGCTTTTTAAAGCGCTCTGATTTTTTTTTTTAAAGTCACGTGATTCACCCCCCCCCCCCCCTCTCACGTGCATCGATCCTACACCCATGAGCGGTCAAGCGGAGTAGTACAGAGCAAATACACACACCCAATAGTATCCACTAACCGATGAGTAACCGTGTGTGCAGATCATGTAACAGGCACCAGGCTCAACCACAAGGGAGTCGATGGTCGTCGACATGCAACAATGCAGGGATGGTACATGACTCTAACACATGCAACCTCTACCAGGTCATCAATACATAACTCAACCTAACATGCATAGGTCGAACATATATATCATAACCTAACCATCATAAATATAGGTACACATGCAGATATAACGAGAATTAATCAATGCAAACACACAGTGACATACTACTATATCTACATATATATACTCGCATAAATATTATACATAATTAGATATCAATAAAAACGAGACTGTATAGACAGAAATTAGATCATATCCAAGATCAAACAATAAGTATCATGCATGAAGGATAACAACGATAACAGATATAATGTAAATAAAATCTACTGCACAAATATAAACAGTCATGCATAAAAGCAATGTGGATCTAAAGAAAACAAACAAGAAGTATCCGTCTCAATGGAAGAATGCGTAGGCGAAGAAACCACTCGCCAAATAATCCGCAATAATAAATCCCAATCAATGCCCTGTATCAAAGGATAAATAGCTATTACAAACAAATAGTAACTAGCTAAACAAGTCCCTAAATCATATTTAGGTTAACTTAACATTCGTATTTCATCTAATTACCACTAATTAAATGATTAACCTATGATTGTTTGGGCTTAGATTCTAAATTGGGTTTAGTCTCATTTTATCACAAGTCCAGCCCAATTAAGGAATCCAAAGGTATGTCTATACTAAATCCAAGCTAGAGTAAGATGGTCCTATTCCTGTTTCATTTAACATTTACATGGTATAACACTGCACCCACATTTGGATCAATCACTAAGCTAGGATGCAATCCACATCCCATGACAGGAACACAACCGAGCCCTTAACCAATTACCCTAACATGGTACCCATGGCACAAGGGGAATGAATACAATACAGATGGAGGAAGGCATCAGAAGCTACTCCTCCAAAACAAAACCCACAGATCAAGTTAATTCAATGCCTCCCATTCTGTGAGCTCATGGAAGGCTTCAACACAATCCACAGCACAGCATCAACCCTCAAACAGAAACGATGGAAGCCACAACAAGAGATCCTATTACAGATCATGCTCTAACCAGAGTCATCAGGAAGAAAACCCAAATTTGAACGGTACTAATAAAGATGTATGTGACCAGTGCACAATCCAGCAACCAAATTCGACATTCACTTTGATTCAATGAAGAAGAGCTTCCCTAGATTCATGACTACTGATCTGATACTCAGTACCGAAGATCCAATTCAATGAAACCAAAAAGAACAAGCATAACCGAGAGAACGATCTACACGTCCACAGATCTCAACTTATGATGCCTTACCTGCGATTTGCTTGCCTTGGTCTTTCTCGCAACTCCGCTCCGGCAGCCCCACCAGTAGAGAACACTGAGAAGCACGAGGGCTAGGACGTAGATTGTCTGTCCCCACGGGCTGGGTGAGTGGGTAAGGTGTCTGCTGCTTGAAACAGAGGTCATGGAGTCTAGAGTCGTCAGTTGCGCACGGGGTTAAAATCCTAGTCTACTGGCGTAAATTCTCTCGGCCCCCAGACATCTTCTCCACTCTCAATAAATCCGTGATTTACCTCTCTTTGAAAATCTCGTGGGACAGAGAGGGCCGGTGGCGGATCCACTTTTTTTTTTTTTTTGAATAGGACGTAGATTGTCTGCCCCTCCACACTCGATCGACTACCAACACTAGGATCCCGGCGAGAGCTGCGTCAGAGTTCAGAATTAGGTCTCGGCACCAACCAAACCACGATGAGCAAGAAATCAATCCCTAACGAGGACCTAGCTACTCTTTTACCTGAAATCGGGGGTATCCCTAGATCCACCAGCTCCGGTGATCGACCGATCGGGTGACACTCTCTGCTCAACGGAGTGGAGGTGGTGTGTGTGTGTGTTTGTCGCGTCGGGGAGGAAGAGTCGAGTGTGTTGCGGTGTCAAACGGGAGAAGAGAAGAAGAGAGGGTAAAACCACAGAGAGCGTCATTTTGTATTTAGGCCCCTAAACTTTCACTTATTAAGATTTCACCTCTAGTTTCAAGTTTATACTCAATCAACCCCTCAACATTTTTAGTTTTAATCCACTTGGTCCCCTACATGTAGTATAATCCCTTTTCCCTCAGTTTGGGTCCCGAAAACCCTAACTTTTCTTTGAAAAATTTTCTAGACTAAGTCTGATTTGTCATATTTAACATTAGTCATTTTGATTTTTATAGTATTTAAGATATTTTTGATATTTCTGTTATATATGGGTTAAAGTTTATTTTGGTTAATGTCCTAATTTATTAATTTTAATTTTTGTCAATTTATTTACTTTTTCCCATAAGATTTTTTTTCTTTACAAATATGAATTGAGGTCAATAAATTTATGATTTTTTATTTCTCTATTTTAGGATCTAATGTCTATATAATATGTATTTAACTACAAGAGAATTAAATTCTCTATTCTGATTTTTTTATTGATTTAGAGCCTTCTTCTCCTCTAATTTCCTTTTGGGTTTTAATCCGTAGAATAATCCATCAGATGATTTTGGGTAAGCATAATCCCGCTTTTGCCCTATAACTCCTCCTCCTCCTCAACCCTAATTTAGGTTTTCGCACCCTAAAAACCCAGAAGGCCAAAACTTTTAAAGAAGCTTTGAAAAAAAAAAAAATCAGCCTTTGAAACTTTTCTTTTTTCCAAACCCGCCTCGGCCTCGCCTGGGGTGGCGGCGCTCGTGCGCTCTATACGGTCGCCGCCTCTGCCACCTATGGACCGAACTCCCATCTCCTCTGTCTCACGTAGCTCCTTCCACTCCTTAGCCGAGATCCTCAGTAAACTCCAGAGCGTTGGCTTCTGCTCCGACCTCGACGTCTCCAACCTGGTCTCCACCAGCGGTGACAATCTGGGATGCCCGTTCGATATGATCCTTTTTTCCTTCTTCAAGAAAACCTGCAAGAGAGGTGAGATGCGGCTGCTTCCGGCCACGCTTGGCGACGGGAGCTCCATCGATTTATTCAAGCTCTACTCCATGGTGCAAAGGGAAGGTGGCTATGATGCGGTGACGGATGAGCGGAAATGGAAATCAGTGGCAGAGGCAATGGAATTGGATTCCTTTATGGGGCCGTCATTGAAGTTGGTGTTCCTTAAGTACCTGGACGTGCTGGATCAATGGCTTCAACGGGTTGAGGGCAGAAAGGAAATTCGTGAGCCAAAGAGACACAAGAATGCGGGCACTCCTTTTGTCAGCTATAGTTCTTGTGGAACTATAAACCACAAGAGGGTTGGTGAGTCCACACCCCCTTTAAATATGTATAAAGATCAATCCTTGATGGAACTTGGTAACGCTAAAATCAATGGCAAGGATGCTACAACCTTCGGAGGATTCATTGCTAATGGAGGAAGCAACCATAAGAAGAGGAAGAAATCGCCTCTGGTTGAAATGCTTAATTGGCTGAGAATGTTGGCAAAGTGTCCTGGCCATCCTTCTTTGGCAAACACCTTGACAGTTAAAAATAAAAACAATTCATCTACAGTTGGGAAGTTCTATGCTCAAGCACTTCTAGCTAGACAGGCAAGGTCTTTCAGAAGAAGTAGTCGATCCAGTTCAAATTTATCGCTTCCGCAGGTATACTTCTTCCTTTGGTACCTCATAATTCATCCAGTTGTATTTCACATCTCCAATTTGCTTTGTCAGAAAGTTCTGCATTCCAACAAGACATTTGCTAAATGACCGCTATAAGTTATATGTATTGCAAGTCCTTTTTTCCTCTAAAGAGGATTAAGAAGATGAATTTGTAGAGCACATATTGTAACATATAACTTTGACTTTGCTTTAGACAATATTTGCATTGGTAGCATGCTTTCTCTGTGCGTATTGGGCTTGTCTATCAAATGCTTATTTAGTTTTATAAACTTACTGAATAAACTATTTCTCTTTTGATTATTCTCAGTTAGCAAATGGATATGCATAGATGAGATTTACATATCTCCACCTGAATGTATAAATATCCCCTGTACCTACGGATCAAATAGGCACAGTGATCAGATAACACTTCCAAATAAAGAGGATGGTACCATTTTTAGTTCTTAGGAAAATTTCCCAATAAGCCCACCTCAGTTTCTCTCTCTCTTGTTCTCCAAATCAAACAATCTACTTTATTTTTTACCTAATCACACACCTTTTTTACATATAAAAAAAAACCCTTTTGTTAACAAAATTAGCCTCCTTTTTATTTCTAATTTGTTTGAGGAGGTTAATTTTGTTAAATAAAGGGTATTTAAACCAAAAGCATAGCAGAGGATTTGGTGAGAGTTATGAAAAGAAATTATTTTTAAGTTCAAAGAGGTTGAAAAGGGCCATTATAGAGTTTTAACAAAAACATCTTATGGATATTTTTAACTAAAAGACTGTTCTTTTTAATTTGAAAAATAGGAAATTCTTCTTGAGAATCCCAAGAAGCCTCTAGCAATTTATTTTGGGCAAATGACTTGTTTTGAGATATCAAGAAGTTGTTGCAAAAGGAATTGCTGGACTTTTAACTATAATTTTTTTTTTCCAACTTGAAGATACTTATTCTTCTTGAGACTTCCAGAAAGTATCTAGCAATGGAGGAACTATATATTTCTCTTAGGTAGGCACCAAATAAATATAATAAATTTCAACATAGCATATATAGTCTGCAAGAAAACATGTAAATAGTTTGAGGGTCAAGATGTTTAGAATACATTAAAAACAACTTAAAATTTATCTATATAAAAATTTAAGATGATCTACAAGTGCTCATATTTTGAAAACGTGTGATGATTGTGTCATTATTTATGGTGCCAATAATATCTCTGTCAATGTAAGTCATTATTAATGGCTTTTGCAGCTGACTGAGAGATATCTTCCTATCACTGGAAGGATTATGTGTGATTTAAGGAAAAAAAGAGGTTGGTGATTGAGAAAAAGGGAAATTTATATGCGCTTGCCAGGAAATCTGTCTAGTTCTTATGATTTGTGATAATTTAAAACTTACAGAAAATTTGAAAGCTAGTCCATTATACATAACACCTAACAATAAATATTGTCCTTTAATTCTTTTAAGTTTTGTCCTTGCGAATATCATGACTAAAATACTTTCTTTTTTCATGCCTTTTCTACTTCCTTGTCCAAAGATACCTAACTAATCACATTGTTTGTTTGAAGCGATTTACATGAGAACTTACACATTACTCGATCACACGATTCATTGGACAAAAAGTTAAATAGTTGCTCCTTGGTTCTACCACAAGTTTGTTGGCTAACTATAGGTTATTGGTATTATATATGATGCAATGATGGAAAGTACAAATTTAGAATTAAAATATGTTGTTTTATGTGAATAACCACCATATAAACGGTACTCAAGTGTGAGTTTAGGTTTCTTAGTTGGAAAATTAGAATAAATTGATTCACATTCAAAATAAGTTGTTTGAAGTCAAGAACTGCTATAAGAAGTTGAGTCACCACTTTGATCATCATATAGGAGACTTTTCATAGTTGGCATATTAGATAGATTTACTTTGTCTAGACAGTTAATGTCATATTGGATGCTGAAAGTAATTCCATATTTCTAAATTCATCTGCACTCTCTTTACTTTAATTAAGTCTTAAGCCTAAGTTCTCCTATTGAGCTCAACAACATCAACCATTTTATTTGAATTGACTGGGATTTTGTTTCACGTTATTAGCCTACTAATGTTGGATAGCTAGCAAATAGTGTACCTGCATATCCACTTCGGATCGAGGCCAATAAGGCTACGAGTGGATTCTGACTTGATAAATCATCTATTACACTTGCTCAAGTAAATGGCAAAAAATAATAAAATGAATTCTTCATTTTATTTTATTCTTATATAATAACCGTTGCACGAATTGTTTAGTTATGATGAAGAATTTACTTAATATTAAACATAAATGGAACGAAATAGTTATTAAAGAGTCTGAATATTTAATGTGGGTGTATATTGCCATTGAAAAGTGCAATAAACTTGATTATTCGCCTGACCAACTTCTAGTAATTATTATAAATGCAGCTAGTACTTTTAGCCTTACATAGAACTTCAATTGAGAGGTAAGATTTGTTTAGCCAACCCAAAGAGTTTGAACTTGTGACAAACACGGCTTGATGATGATGATTTGCATGGATGTGTAGATGTGTTTAATTGGTGGCAGCCAAAAAGTTCTTAGTGAGATTGACAGTGTTTACCGGTTTGCTCCTAAATTACTGGAGTAGAACTTCCTTAGCATTCTTAAAATTTGAGCATTTGATCAAGTGGGCTATATCTTTTAAATTCTGAATTTTTGGAAGGATGTATCTTAGCTCCACATTATTTAACTTCGTCATGAAATTCTTAAGATCCAAAACCTATCATGTTAGATTTGTCAAACAGAGCAGATTGTGATGGTTCTGATTTAAAGCATGGTTTTGGTTTCACTAAACAGATTAAAGCAGCGAGAAGCAACGATAGGCTTGAATCTGACAGGTGTGTTTCTTCAGATAAGCAAAGAGCTAAGATACCTATTGGTGGAAAATTTCAGGCAACGATCCCAGATTGGACAGGCAGACCTTTGAGATTTTGTAATGATTTTGATACATCGAAATGGTTAGGCACACGGACTTGGCCTTCTGAAGATCAACAAACTAATCAATTGCAGAGTATGCTTCTATTGGAAGGGGGAGGAGAAACACCTGTCAGTGCAACAGCCACAGTCTATGGAATGTATTAGATGTCACATTGCAGAAAAAAGGCTGCAGTTAAAATGTGAACTTGGAAGGGCTTTCCATGATTGGGATTTCAAAAATATGGGTGAGGAAGTTGCATTTTCATGGACCAAGGAAGAAGAAAAAAAGTTTCGGGATGCAGTTTTTCAGAGCCAGCCATCTCTAAATGAGAATTTCTGGGACAAGCTTTACATCAATTGCCCTTCTAAAACAAGGAAATACTTAGTCAACTACTATTTCAATGTGTTTCTCCTTGGACGGAGGAGGTACCAGAACTTTGTTACTCCGAAAAATATTGACAGTGATGATGAAGTAACAGAATTTGACTTCTCATGTCATTCTGTCCGTCAACTAACTGAAGTTCCTGATCACAAAACCCTTGTTTGTGTTCAAAATCAACAGTGTATGGATATAGATGAGGATGATGACTAATGTGAGGACTTCTGGGTGATCATTGCTGCAGTGTGAAATATAACTAATATGAGAATTTTTCAGTAGTTCATTGGTTTGAACTCTCGAAGTTAGCTGTGATTCGAACCTTTCCAAAGGTGCAGGTCTGATGATGACTGAGGTGTAACCTCGCATGCCTTTGGAGATATGCTGCAGCCAGATTCTTCTATTATCAGTATATTGTTTGACATTCTCTCTTCATAGCAAAAAACCATATCAAAAATATGATGAAGTTCCTAGAATGGAAATTTTCCGAATTATCTGATGAGGTAATTGGTCTGGCTTTTCTATTTTAGCTTGCACAGTGGCTTGCACAATGCACAAGAAAAAAAGAAGAATTTGATGCTCTTTTGAAGCGTCTTAAAATTTATAACTGACTTCAAATTTTAAGATTCCATTTTTTAAATATATAGGGGTCATTCTTCATTTTAGCTGTGTGTTCAACTTCATCTTTCATTGTAAATTTCTTGACTAAGGAGAACTGTGTGATTGATGATCAATATTATAGTTAACTTTTGGTTCCATAGGTTTAATGGAAATGGATTATAGGTCCATTTACTGAGTTTTGCAGTGTGGAATTCTTTTTAATGAATTTGGATTAGGATCTTATATATATATATATATATATATATATATATTCAACAATCTCAAAGAATAAGAATTTGAATGGTGTTAATATAGAATGAAAGCTTTTATGAATGAAACAGAATGAACAATTCAAATCTTGCCCTTTGAAATGCACTACCATCCGTACCTAGGATTTCAATTCAAAGCTCAGCTGAATTGAAATTTTATTTTATTTTATTTTTGCCATTATTTTAATTAAGGTAAATAGTTACAATTTGTCATTAATTTTTATCTTTGCAATTTGTCTTTATTATTATTCGGTCACCAAATGATTCTTCATTAATAAATCATTGTTATTAATACTCACATCTATGTAGGTAGTTGTTATAATAGTGAAAATATTTCCGTTAGGTGTATGAGTGTATCTCCTCTAGGGGTGAGTATTCGGTTAAACCGACCGAACGAAGAATAATCGAAAACCGAATAATCGATTTTTTTCAAATAACCGAACGACCGAATTTTGATAAAAACGAGAAACGAACCGAAAATTTTGGTTAATTCGGTTTTCACCGAATTACCCGAATTTAAATTTAAATTGATTTTTAATTAAAATAACCGATTTTATTTAATTAATTATATTTTTAAATAAAAAATAATTAAATTAAAAAGGTTAACGTAATTCTATGTACGTTAATTAAAATAGTACATAGAAATATAATTAATTATTTTTAATTACGTTAACCGAGCCGAATCTTTTTATTCTCAACCGAAATTTTATTTGGTTTATTCGGTTTATTCGGTTTAACCGAATTACAAAATTCAAAACCGAAACCGAATCGATTTAACCGAAAAACCGAACCGAATTATAAAAATAAAATCGAAAACCGAATTAACCGAACCGAATTTCAAAATTCGGTTAATTCGATTCGGTTAATTCGGTTTAACCGAATTTTTGCTCACCCCTAATCTCCTCTTCGTTTAAAGAGTGATAAAATATTGGTAATGATTTATTTATTTTTTAAATGGATAGGATCGTCTTATAGGGTTATTAAAGGGATGGCTATATTTATTTTTTCTTCAATTAATAAAATATTTTTAACTTGAGAAAATTATATTAGAGCTCACTTATCATATATTACAAACGGAAGTTCTCGAATAAGTTGAAACATTTTAAAAGATGAAACATCTAATTTTATAAACCCATATATATATATAATTTTTTATATTAAACACTGTAATTTAAAAATAAAATCTTAATCTTAAAAAAATCTTATTCACTTAAATTTACTATAATTCAATTCCTAAATCCTAAAATTTTAAACCCTAGATATATACAATATACTTGTAAACATCTAAAATTTTTATCCTAAACATTATAATCCTAAAGAAAAAATCTTATTAGTTTAAATCTATTATAATTTAATATCTAAATTTTAAATTTTAAATATATATAATATATTTCAAAAAAATAAACAAAAAAAACTACCCGTTAAATATGGTAAATTTATCCGATCTAGAAATATTTCTCAAGACGATTCTAGGATTTTTCGGACAGTTGAGTTAAGGTATTGGGGGCTAGTGGGCTTAACACCCAAAAGTTAAGGGGAAAAAGAGATAAAACCAAAATGCTAGGGGTGGCAATGAAATTCCTAAACTTTGGAGGGTTAAGTAGTACAAATCAAAACTGAAAGGTCAAGCCAAAAGTTAAAAGACTTAGTTTAAGAGGGCATGTTGTAAATATTAAAAGGGGAGGGTCTAGACACAAAATGACCTCTCCATATATCGGGTCTTCTCTCTCTTCCTCACAGCATCCACCCGCAGAACCCCCTCATGATCCCTCTCCACGTGATCAAGCCGTCACTGGGTCTCAGTCTCAGAGGCGTCTCCACGCCGGCGATCGTCGCCTCTCCTCCTCGGAAGAGCGACGATCTCTTTTCCTTACCCTGCATTGGAGCACCTTCTAGAGTATCGATCGATCCTGTTCAACCTCAGCGCTGGTGTTTGGATGTTGTTTTCCTTTGGTTCCAATCAGGTAAGTAGGGTGTAGGGCATCAATTGTAGGTTGCTAGATCTTATTGTCTAGCCTTTGATTGTTCTTCTTGCGGTGGATGCCATTTGTGTGTCGTCGGCGATTCCAAACAGCTGATTGATCTATCATCTATGTTCAGTGGATTTTTTGGTCGCATCATAGATTACCGGGGGATTCTTCTAGTATCGTGATCCTGTTCACCTGCGCTGCTGTTTGATGTTGTTTTTTGTTCAATCACGTAATAGCATCAATTCTAGGTTGCTAGATCTTATTGTTTTTCTTACGGTGGATGCCATTTGTGTGTCGTCGGCGATTCCAAACAGCTGATTGAAATCTAATCGATCTATGGATTACAGCTGGATTTGTTTTGCGTCGCATCAGGGATAGAGGACTTACCGGCGAGGGAGGCTTCAGCTGAAGTGGCGTCTGTTCCTCTGTCCTATTCCGGGCAGCAGAGGTCGGCTCTTCTTTAGGTGAGCTTTTGTGGAATATTGTTAAGATATGTTTTTGTTAGGATTCTGTGTTGGGATCGTTTTTATTTGTATTGGGGAGTAATTGGGTTTCTTTTGAGCCGGATCTACCTTGGCTCGTGTTTTTGAGCTTCTGATCTTGTGAGTGTAGTTTTGGTGGATTTGGAATTTGGATGAACAAGTGTTGAGTTCTGTATTGATGTAGTATTTGGGATTTTTATGTGAGGAAACTGATGGATCAGTTTCTTCCGTTGTCGTGAGCAGTGTTTGATCTATGAGCATAATTGTTTGAATGTTCCCTTTGTTTCTGCCAAACTTGTGGTTGTTCTTGAAGTCCTACTGTGAGTTGAAGTATTAGAGGTTACTGGCCTTGATAGATGTGATTTTCCAAGACTTGTAATTTGGAAAGTGTACTTTGTGGAATCTAGCTGTTATTCTGTTTTGGCTTGACTCTGTTGTTACGACATTAACTCTGCCAAGGGTTTCATTGGGTGTTGGAGTTTTAAATCTGATCAGGGATTAATTGGATTTGCCGACGTGAAGTAGGTTTCCCTGTTGGGGATTTGATTTTGCTCTGCAATGAGAATTGTGAGATCAGTTGTTTCTTGTGGGTTGCCGTATGAGGTTAGATTAGCTCATGTGAGCTTGTGTGTTTTGATCTTGGGATTGGATTGTATTAGAGATTTTTCTTGTAGGGGTTAACACCATATTAGACCTAACGTCAATAACTCAGATTAATTAAGAGTTCATTATTTAATTACAATTAATTAAATGAACAGGGTGATTAGGCTTATCTTAGGGTAGCTTGTTTAGCTAGTATCACATGTTATTATAGCTAAATACTATGTCTTTGATACATGACATTGATTGTGTTAGATATCATGGACGGAGGTGTTCTCTTCGCTATGAGCATATACTTTGGCGGATACCATGACTTATCTACTTTGGAGGTGTTATTGTAGCTAAGTATGCATGATTTATTATGGATAATAGTAAGTTTATATCTTATATCAGTTTTTGATTTGTAGATATCTTATGCAAAAATAATTAAATTGCGTAATAGAAAAACGAGAACCTTCCTAGTGATCAATGCGAAAGTAATCATACATTGTTTGATCGAGAGATTGGTTACTATTGTTGCGTACCCTTAACATAATCCCGACACCAACTTGGTTCGACAGATCTCGCACGATCAGTGGTCGTGCCTCTAGTAATATCCATACGAACACGTCTCGTTCATTGCCCGAACTCGGTCTCAGAGAGGAACCACTTTTGTGGTGCTAGCCACCTAGGTGGTTCGGTCACAAGGAAGAAGAAAAGGGAGAGGCTAACTTTCGACCAAGAGAAGGAAGAAGGAATCATCAACAAGATCATTCACACAGTGGTTATTTTATACTTATCCTAATGAATATCAAAAGTCCTTGTCTCTTAGTATCCTTGCCTCTTGGTCTCCTTGGATTGCTGTACATTAATCTCAATGAATACTCATAAACTTTTGTATTAATCCAATGAATATCAATGATTTTACCTTTTGGTCTTCCTCTTTAAGAATACTTCATTAAATCTTTTAATGAACATTATCTCTTCTTAAGTGGTTAAGTCTAATCTGAATAAATCTAGCTCAGATTAGACTCAATCCATAATTTAATTGGATTCATTTGAGTTTAATTCAAATAATTGATTTTGGATTAGACTTCAACACATTTTAGTCAAACTAAAATCAATGTATCTCCGAAACAACATGTTCTTTGTATGTGACATAATAGGATTTGTAACATTGGCAATGTATTTAAACTACTTTAGATACATAAACAATGAGCTGGATGTAGCAATGCATTATTGTTACCCAAGTGACGAGAATGCTGAGATCCGACCTAACATTTCTATGTCTATTATCTTGTATGACATTGTCCTTCTATCCTTGATATCTAGATTGATCAATGAGGCACAGACTATATCATCCTCTTATCAATCTTTGTATTTTTTGATCCTCAAATAGACTCACTCAACAAATAAGCTCAATATTTCATATCGAATCATTTTAGCATGGCCATGCATTTTAGTAGTCCTACTCGATTAAGGACCCACAAATATCACTCCCGTCATATGGGAGAGATAAATCCTATCTACATCACTCACATCTCTCCGCATAATTTATTGCATATCCAGTGATCGACTTTATAGTCCAACTTGTGACGGGTGACGTTTGTCAATACCAAAGTATATAACTCTTTATATAGGAAACCTTACTGACTTCATGTCTAAGGACTAT
Organism: Boesenbergia rotunda; assembly: GCA_024364735.1. Taxonomy (NCBI): domain Eukaryota; kingdom Viridiplantae; phylum Streptophyta; class Magnoliopsida; order Zingiberales; family Zingiberaceae; genus Boesenbergia; species Boesenbergia rotunda. The sequence goes on along the minus strand of JAGFNQ010006334.1, from coordinate 1,309,150 downwards.
TCATACTAATAGTCACTATGAGAAAGCTAATGACACATATAATGATCCATTAAATTTTCTCATGGCGGGTCAATTCAGTACATATTCTCTGATAGATATTTATGTGTCGACTTGATATCTCATATTCATGACTTGTGAGATCAAGTCATCAATTAACCTACATGCTAGTTTTAACGCATTAATATTGCCTTTGTATATTAATGTTTGACAATGAATATTTAAGAGTACTGTTTTCGACAACCTCTTACAATCAATTCAATTAATTAATGTGTTATAAATTAGAACTTATTATTCTATGACATTATTATATTTTTCAGTTGACATAAGCATAAAGTAAATATAATAACCAAAACATTATCTTTTATCTTTAAATATGATACTTTATAACCTAAATCAATCAACTCATGATTGACTCTTAGGGCTTACACTATCCCTACTTGATACTTGTTGCTTGATCTTTGAAATATTCAAATTTTATCTATACAGTCTCAATACTCGATACTCTTATTCTATCGAGTACATGCTTGTGCGTGTGTGTATAGCAATAGTTGTATGTCACATTATATCTGCATTGGTCGATCACTAGTTATACCCTACATGTATACCTAGTAGTTTATTTATAGGCCATTATTCATATTTTCAAACCTGTGCATGTTGCATTGAGGTTGGAGTTTTGTTGGTGAATGTTGCATGTGTTAGTGTCATGTACTATCTCTACATAGTTGCAAAACTGGTGACCTTTGGCTCCCTTATGGTAGCGACGGGTATCAGTCATATCAGGATTTGTACACATTGCCGCTCATGGGTTGGTGGTATTCAGGAGGGTGTGGGTAGTTGCTTTGTCATTGTTCTGCTTAACCACTTAGGGGTAGTGGTTTTCATAGTATGGTAGCAAACAGTGATCCCTCCTCTTTCCAGTGATACGAGGGGATGAGAGTAGTACTCCCCCATACGATTTGGGGTAGAATGGGTGTGTCATCCGTCATCATTCTGTCCACTCGGTCACTTAGGAGTAGTGATGATAGAGTGCATACAGTGTCACATCCCTACCCACTCGATCTCACATATGACTTGTGATAGTGGCTGATTGGTATTAGGGGTGACCATGTCATTGTATCATGAACATGATGCACAGATTGTATTGATTGTGGTTGCTGCATTTGATTGAGTTATGGTTACTGTATTTGATTGACATGCACATACAAAATGTATTTTACATTTAGTCTGATGTCTTTGCATTGCTCGTGAGTATGAACTTATATGACTGTGCATCGCTCGGGTGTACGAGCTATGGTTGCTGCATTTGATTACCGTTGTTTTACATCTTAAAGTTTGTCCTCTATTGCATGTACTCCACCTCAGGATTATAGTGCAGCGGTAGGATGACTAGTCGGTATCTCAAGTATCCGCGATTCGATCCTTAACTACGACATATTTTGTAGGAATTTTTTCTCTAAATGAGACGTGAACCCTGGAACACTGAACTTCTAGATTGTTCATTTCGAACGCTTCCCAATTTATCCTGATAATCAGTAAGAAATTTTGATAATCAATAAAATTTTTTTATAAAATTGAATTGATCATTTTAGATTTATTTGTTATCTAGTCCAACATTTTCTATTGCATGCATTCCAAATCAAAAAATTGTTTTATTTAGAAACGGAGCCTCGTAAAGAGATTCCACGGGCCCACAATCATTCGGAGTTTTTTCATTCGCTGTCCATTTTATCAAAAAAAAAAAAAACGTAGTTTTAGAGTCCAGATTTTTAATTAAATAATAAAATATTGTTTCCTGATTCATATTAAAAATATATATAAAAAAATGATATTACCAAATTAACCACTAAGGTTGTAATTTGTTTACAGCTTTTAAAGTTTATCCTCCATTGCATGTAAAGAGATTCCTTCATTCGCGGTTCATTTTACCAAAAAAAAAAATGAGACTTAATTTTAGAATCCAAAATTTTAATTAAACAGTCAAATTATAAAGTATCTTTTCTTGATTAAAATTAAAAATATATAAAAAAGGATATTACCAAATTAACCACTAACGTTGTAATTTGTTTACAGCTTAAGTTTATCCTCAGTTGTATATACTCCAAATCATTAATTTTTTTGAGAAATGGAGCCCACGCAAAGAGATTCCTTCATTCATTCGCTGTTCATTAAAAAAAATTTGAAATTAACATAATTAATTTTAGAATTCAAATTTTTAATTAAATAGTAAAATTATAAAATTTCTTTTCTTGATTAATATTCAAAATATTACCAAATTAACCACTGTAATTTGCTTATAGCCGTTCTATAACTTATATTTGGACGGAATGGGTGAAGGTTCATTAATGAAAAGGAAATAGAGGGGAAGGAAAGAGAAGGAGACCTAAAATATTTCGGTAATTTATCAAAGAACGTACTTAAGAATTGGTATTTACCAAAAGGCGTATCATGGTTTCAATGTTACCAAAGGACACACATATTTTAGTAAACTTCCTCTTATACCCTACCGTCAAGTACTGCATGCATTTCTCTTTCTCTTTCTTTTTCTCTTTCTCTTTGTTAGTAACGAATTTCGAGACGGACCAACAAGAGATGTTTCTTTATATTTTGATTTTTACATTATGGAACATTTCTCAAAACAAAAAAATATTGAAATTAATTAAAATATTTTTATTAAACTAAAACTAAAAGAACATATCAGACCCACGTTGTTCCATTTCAGGCCCAACGTGGGGCTGAAATGTTTCCATTTCAGGCCCAACGTGCCCAATATTAAAGGTCTTTTCTTGATTCTTTGTTATTACATTTGAACACCTCGGAGAAGTCCAAATAAACAATGGATAGCAAATTTGAACTCCTTGTAACCTCAGAAATCCACTGGAACAGAAATTTTTATAATCGAATCTCTCTAGGTCAATCAGTGGCCTTTTAGGGTCGTTGGACCTGAAATGGTTCCATTTCAGACCCAATGATCCTAAAAGGCCTAATGTGTCAAAACTCACTGATTGACCTAGAGAGCTCCGATTGTAAAAATTTCAGTTCCTGTGGATTTCTGAGATTACAAGGAGTTCAAATTTGCTATCCATTGTTTATTTCGACTTCTCCGAGGTGTTAAAATGTAATAATGAAGAACCGAGAAAACACCTTTAATATTGGGCATGTTGGGCCTGAAATAAGCATGTTGAGCCTGAAATGATTCCATTTCAGGCCCACGAATCATTTCAGGCCCAACGTGAGCCTGAAATAGTTCCATTTCAGGCACAATGACCCTAAAAGGCCTAATGTGTCAAAACCCACTGATTGACCTAGAGAGCTCCTATTGTAAAAATTTCAGTTCCTGTGGATTTCTGAGGTTACAAGGAGTTCAAATTTGCTATCCATTATTTGTTTGGACTTCTCCGAGGTGTTAAAATGTAATAATGAAGAACCGAGAAGAAATCACACATTAGCCCTTTTAGGGTCATTGGGCATGAAATGGTTGGACACCTATTGCATTGGTGATATCTAATATATAGATGTTTGGACACCTAAAACATCATCTCCTACCTCTAACCTCTCTATTCATATGGAATTTTCAGAAATCCAGATATGAAGGTCTATTAGTGGGTTTTGGTCAAAATTCACTGATATTTCTAAACTACTCCTATTTGATTGGTGATATCTAATATATAGATGTTTGGACACCTAAAACATCATCTCCTACCTCTACCCTCTCTATTCACATGGAGTTTTTAGAAATCCAGATATGAGAGGTCCATCAGTGAGTTTTGACCAAAACTCACTGATATTTCTAAACTACTCTTATTTGATTGGTGATATCTAATATATAGATGGTTGGACACCTAAAACATCATCTCCTACCTCTAACCTCTCTATTGATATGGAGTTTTCAGAAATCCAGATGTGGTAGGTCCATCAGTGGGTTTTGGTAAAAACTCATTGATATTTCTAAACTACTCCTATTTGATTGGTGATATCTAATATATAGATGTTTGGACACCTAAAACATCATCTCCTACCTCTACCCTCTCTATTCATATGGAGTTTTCAGAAATCCAGATATGGGAGGTCCATCAATGTGTTTTGAGCAAAACTCACTGATATTTCTAAACGACTCCTATTTGATTGATGATATTTAATATATAGATGTTTGGACACCTAAAATATCATCTCCTACCTCTAACTTCTCTATTCATATGGAATTTTCAGAAATCTAGATATGGGAGGTCCATCAGTGAGTTTTGACCAAAACTCACTGATATTTCTAAACTACTCCTATTTGATTGGTGATATCTAATATATAGATGTTTGGACACTTAAAACATCATCTCCTACCTCTACCCTCTCTATTCATATGGAGTTTTCAGAAATCCAGATATGGGAGGTCCAATTTGATTGGTGATATCTAATATATAGATGTTTGGACACCTAAAATATCATCTCCTACCTCTAACCTCTCTATTCATATGGAATTTTCAGAAATCTAGATATGGGAGGCCCATCAGTGAGTTTTGACCAAAACTCACTGATATTTCTAAACTACTCCTATTTGATTGGTAATATCTAATATATAGATGTTTGGACACCTAAAACATCATCTCCTACCTCTACCATCTCTATTCATATGGAGTTTTCAGAATCCAGATATGGGAGGTCCATCTCACAGATGGACCTCCCATATCTGGATTTCTGAAAACTCCATATGAATAGAGATGGTAGAGGTAGGAGATGATGTTTTAGGTGTCCAAACATCTATATATTAGATATCACCAATCAAATAGGAGTAGTTTAGAAATATCAGTGAGTTTTGGTCAAAACTCACTGATGGGCCTCCCATATCTAGATTTCTGAAAATTCCATATGAATAGAGAGGTTAGAGGTAGGAGATGATATTTTAGGTGTCCAAACATCTATATATTAGATATCACCAATCAAATAGGAGTCGTTTAGAAATATCAGTGGGTTTTGACCAAAACCCACTGATGGACCTACCATATCTGGATTTCTGAAAACTCCATATCAATAGAGAGGTTAGAGGTAGGAGATGATGTTTTAGGTGTCCAACCATCTATATATTAGATATCACCAATCAAATAGGAGTAGTTTAGAAATATCAGTCAGTTTTGGTCAAAACTCACTGATGGACCTCCCATATCTGGATTTCTGAAAACTCCATATGAATAGAGAGGGTAAAGGTAGGAGATGATGTTTTAGGTGTCCAAACATCTATATATTAGATATCACCAATCAAATAGGAGTAGTTTAGAAATATCAGTGAGTTTTGACCAAAACCCACTGATGGACCTCCCATATCTGAATTTCTGAAAATTCCATATGAATAGAGAGGTCAGAGGTAGGAGATGATATTTTAGGTGTCCAAACATCTATATATTAGATATCACCAATGCAATAGGTGTCCAACCATTTCAGGCCCAATGACCCTAAAAGGCCTAATGTGTGATTTCTTCTCGGTTCTTCATTATTACATTTTAATACCTCGGAGAAATCCAAATAAATAATAGATAGCAAATTTGAACTCCTTGTAACCTCAGAAATCCACAGGAACTGAAATTTTTACAATCGGAGCTCTTTAGGTCAATCAGTGGATTTTGACACATTAGGCCTTTTAGGGTCATTGGGCCTGAAATGGTTTTAGGGTCATTGGGCCTGAAATGGAAACATTTTAGGCCCAACGTGCCCATTTCAAGCCCAACATGCCCAATATTAAATGTGTTTTCTCGGTTCTTCATTATTACATTTTAACACCTCGGAGAAGTCCAAATAAACAATGGATAGCAAATTTGAACTCCTTGTAACCTCAGAAATCCACATGAACTGAAATTTTTACAATCGGAGCTCTCTAGGTCAATCAGTGGGTTTTGACACATTAGGCCTTTTAGGATCATTGGGCCTGAAATGAACCATTTCAGGCCCACGTTGGGCCTGAAATGATTCCATTTCAGACCCAACATAGGCCTGAAATGTTTCCATTTCAGGCCCAATGACCCTAAAAGGCCACTAATTGACCTAGAGAGCTCCGATTGTAAAAATTTCAGTTCCTGTGGATTTCTGAGGTTACAAAGAGTTCAAATTTGCTGTCCATTGTTTATTTGGACTTCTCCGAGGTGTTAAAATGTAATAACAAAGAATCGAAAAAAGACCTTTAATATTGGGCACGTTAGGCCTGAAATGGAAACATTTCAGCCCCACGTTGGGCTTGAAATGGAACCATTTTAGGCCCAACGTGGGTCTAATATATTCTTTTAGTTTTAATTTAATAAAAATATTTTAATTAATTTCAATATTTTTTTGTTTTGAGAAAGGTTCCATAATATAAAAATCAAAATATAAAGGAACATCTCTTTATGGTCCGTCTCGAAATTCATTACTGACAAAGAGAAAGAGAAAGAGAAAGAGAAAGAGAAAGAGAAATGCATGCAGTACTTGACGGTACGGGTATAAGAGGAAGTTTACTAAAATATATGCGTCCTTTGATAACATTGAAACCATGGTACGTCTTTTGGTAAATACCAATTCTTAGGTACGACCTTTGATAAATTGCCGAAAATATTTAGGTTTATTTTATTTAGAAGAGAGAAACGATTAATTAAAAAATGATTAATGAGGTTTTTCCAACTTCGGACGACCGATCCGAACCCACGAAAATTTTCCACCGATCGCCAAGGTAAATCGGGAAGTGCTCGCGGCGGGCGGTCCAGAAACCCAGCGTTCCAGGACTCACGCTCCATTTGAAGGAAAAATTCCTGCAAATACGCCGTAGCTGGGAATCGAACCGCGGATGTATGAGATAACGACTAGTCGCCTTTCCGCTACATCATAGCCCCAGACCGAGGGAAGATTAATTAACAGAACATGTGTATCTTGTTTGGGATAAAAGGGAAGAGAATGAAAAGGTAAATACATGAAATTACTTAATTATTCTATTAGAACTTACGAAAATTTAATTTAATTATTTTTTTTTTTGTAAACCCACACCCCAAAAACAAAAATTGTTACATATATACCGGGATGAGTCTTTTTGTATATACATATTCCATATCTGATCCTGTCGACAAGCGAAGACCGGTTCTCACTCGGATGACTCGGTCTGACCAAGATGACCTGGTCTGCTGTGACTCGGGGGTCGGACTCGGGCTGAATAGGAGTCGGGCTTAGATGAGGGTAGAGACTCAAGTCGCTCGGCTCGGACCGAAATGGAGCTCACAAAGTAGTGTTGTGGTTGCAAAATGACAGCGACCCCTTCTCTGAGGCTCAAATGGGGTTTATATAGGGGAAGGAAAGCCCTCTGCCATGTCAGAGACGTCCCATCTCATTAAGGATGCGTCAGTTGTCAGACTGTATAACCGGCAGCTCTGGTAGCTTTATGAGGCTGACACAGCCGTCTGACAGTCTGTCCAAGTTGTCCTTTCAGACCTCCATTAATGCTGGCGGCTCTGTCAGGTTATGATTATGTCAGAAATCCTCTTCGGATAATGGGGAGATTCGGATGATCTTTAGGGTCGGCCACCCTGGGTCGGCCACTCTGGGTCGGCCACCCTGGGTCATCCACCCTGGGTCAGCCACCCTGCCACTCGGGGTCGGCCACTCGGGGTCGGCCACCCTGTCACTTTGCGTCAGCCACCATGTCACTCTGGGTCAGCCACCCTGGCACTCTGGGTCGGCCACCCTGGGTCATCCACCCTGAGTCAGCCACCCTGCCACTCGGGGTCGGCCACTCGGGGTCGGCCACCCGATCACTCGGGGTCGGCCACCCTGTCACTCTGGGTCAACCACCCTGCCACTCGGGGTCGGCCACCCTGGGTCATCCACCCTGGGTCAGCCACCCTGCCACTCGGGGTCGGCCACTCGGGGTCGGCCACCCTGTCACTCTGGGTCGGCCACCCTGGGTCATCCACCCTGGGTCAGCCACCCTGCCACTCGGGTCGGCCACTCGGGGTCGGCCACCCGGCCACTCGGGGTCGGCCACCCTGTCACTCTGGGTCAGCCACCCTGCCACTCGGGGTCGGCCACTCGGGTCGGCCACCCTGGGTCATCCACCCTGGGTCAGCCACCCTGCCACTCGGGGTCGGCCACTCGGGGTCGGCCACCCTGGGTCATCCACCCTGGGTCAGCCACCCTGCCACTCGGGGTCGGCCACCCTATCACTCTGGGTCGCCCACTCGGGGTCGGCCACCCTGTCACTCTGGGTCAGCCACCCTGCCACTCGGGGTTGGCCACTCGGGGTCGGCCACCCTGTCACTCTGGGTCAGCCACCCTGCCACTCGGGGTCGGCCACTCTGTCTCTCTGGGTCGGCCACTCTGGGTGACCCCGACCGGGAGACCTATTGCTTACCGAACACTCATGAAGAGATATGACAAAACGCTTCTGCTTTATCCCGACTAAACTTTCCCTACCGGTGATCCCCGACCGCTAAAGTTCTCGGCCGGGTACGTCTGCTCGGGTGCCACTGATTGGGCCCTATCTCCTGATCCTTTTAGCCAGATCAGTATCTAGCGCACTAATCCGATACTGAACCTGACCCACTTTGTCTGACCCAGACCCAATCCGACCGGGCCCCTAATCAGCTCCAAAAACTTACCCGACCGGATCACAAGCCTCCCCTTCAAGTCTAGTCGAAGGAGGCGTCAAGTCCGACTGACTAGGCTGCTTGCCCGGTCGGATAAACCCTACTTTCGCACCCCTGACCCTCATTACGGCCTCAAGATCATTATCCTTAAATGTCGAGTCCCCTGTCAAGTCAGCCATCAATGCATCTGCAATGCGTTTATCTCCTCGGATGACATATCTCCCCTTCAAGTCTAGTCGAAGGAGGTGCGAGTATGACTAACTAGACTAAATGTAGTGGTTTGACTTATTCCACCCGTACTTTTCATCCTGGAATTAGGTTGGAATGAATCTCCTTTGATAGAAGAACAACCAATCAGAAGTCACGGGTTGGATTTTACCCAGTTAATCAGTATTTCATACCTCGGAATGTCGCCGCCAGAGTATTTACTCATGTCAAGTGAGCAATTGGATCGCGTTGGACGAGTGATAAATCTGTGTATGGCAAACCACTAAGCATTTTTGCCGAACCAAGCAAATGGTTGCGGGTGCCACGCATGTGGCATAGAGCCGAGTAAACGACTAAGCAATGGCTGAGCAGGCAAGCAACTGAGTAGAGTAGCTAATTGCCTTGCAAGTGGCAGAGCTGAATGACGGTGTGCCGAGCAGATGACATAGCAGAGTGGTTGACTGTCAAGCTGAATGGTTGAGTGCCGAGCAAAGCGGCTGAGTAGCTGAGTGCCGAGCAGAGCGGCTGAGTAGCTGAATGGCTCAGTAGCTGAGTGCCGAGCAGAGCGGCTGGGCAGTTAAGCTGAATGGTTGAGTGCCGAGCAAAGCGGCTGAGTAGCTGAGTGCCGAGCCAGGCAGGCGGGCTGAGTAGGCCGAAATGGGCTCAGTTCAGTAGCTGAGTGCCGAGCAGAGCGGCTGGGTAGCTAAGGCGTGTGAGCAATCACCTTTATAACTTGCTGATGAGCAAGTGTCTCAATGTCGTTCGGGAGACCTTAATGGAGCGTGGGCAGCCACGTCCGGTCTGCCGCGAGGTCGATGGTTGTAGGGGGGAGCATGCCCATTCATAACTTGTAAAGGCAGGAGTCTGGACACCGTCTGGCTTACCCTGACCGAGCGTGGAATGCCACGCCCGACCGGGCCCGACCGAACGTGGAACGCCACGCCCGATCGGCGCCGAGTCCGGTGGGTGCGTGGGAGCATGCCCACTTATAACTTGCCTTAGCAAGAGTCTGGACACCGTCTGGCTTACCTTGACCGAGCGTGGAACGCCACGCCCGACCGGGCCCGACCGAACGTGGAACGCCACGCCCGATCGGCGCCGAGTCCGGTGGGTGCGTGGGAGCATGCCCACTTATAACTTGCCTTAGCAAGAGTCTGGACACCGTCTGGCATACCCTGACCAAACGTGGAATGCCACGCCTGACCGGGCCTGACCGAACGTGGAACGCCACGCCCGATCGGCGCCGAGTCCGGTGGGTACGTGGGAGCATGCCCACTTATAACTTGCCTTAGCAAGAGTTTGGACACCGTCTGGCTTACCCTGACCGAACGTGGAATGTCACGCCCGACCAGGCCCGACCTAACGTGGAGCGCCACGCTCGGCCGGCGCCGAGTCCGGTGGGTGCGTGGGAGCATGCCCACTTATAACTTGCCTTAGCAAGAGTCTGGACACCGTCTGGCTTACCCTGCCGAACGTGGAGCGCCACGCCCGACCGGGCCCGACCGAACGTGGAGCGCCACGCTCGGTCGGCGCCGAGTCCGGTGGGTGCGTGGGAGCATGCCCACTTATTGTTGGTGCAGTTTGCACTAACGGTCAAACTCGGGTTTTGATGTATGACAAAGTGGTTAAAGTTAGGGTTGTGTGTGTTTAACCTCTTTACCAAGTGTGCAGGGATGAAAGACTTAGGACCAGACATCAGGCTGAAGTCCAGGGTGGTTGAGCTCTGGCGGAAAGTCCAGTTGGGTCCGCGGGACCTGACAACTGGCTGAAGACCAAGTTGGTTGAGACTTGGCAAGAAGACCAAGGTGGTTGAGCCTTGGCAGGAAGTCCTGGTAGGGTCAAGAAGTCAAGTAGAGCTGCACAATGGGTAAGTAAGGTAAGTCACTGGAGGAGCGACCCAGTGAGGACGAGTCCAATCTTGGACTTTAGGCGCGGTCCAACTTAGACCCATTTAGGTGATCTAAGTTGAGTCCTGGTTAGATCCTGGTCTGGGAGACAGGATCTAATTAACTTAGAATTGTATCGTATTTTAGTCCGTATAAAATTGTGCTAGCCTTGTTTTGGACTAACCCTGGATGCAGGACCGAAGGACTATGATTCTGCAGCTCAGAGAGCCTCAAAGGAGTGAGGCCGTAGCTGAGCAGGGCGCCCCGGATGTGTCGGGCGCCCCAGAGTCAACCCAAGGTCAGCAGAGAGGTAAACGCCCCGACAGCAGCGCTATTTGGGGCGCCCCGCTTAAATCGGGCGCCCCCTGTGCCACCTCACTGCTAGCTGCCGAAGCTCGCCCTCGCGAAGCCCTGAAGATGACGCTTTGACCGGTCAAATCGGGCGCCCCGCGCGCGTCGGGCGCCCCAGTCAGAGCTGATCCCGAAGATGCAGAGATCAGCCTTGACCGGAGGGCTCGCCGGATCAAGAGCCACGTGGGGGGCGCCCCGAGCATGTCGGGCGCCCCCTGCCCTATATAAAGAGGGCCTCGACCCTCTTCAAAGCACAACTCTACTTCCAAAGCTTTCAAGTTCTTCTACGCTCGCGCCTTGCTCCGGAAACGTTCCACTTCGAGCCGACGACGTCCTGCTGCCCCGAAAGAATCGACCTACTTCGGACGTCGGTAAAAAGTTAATTTTTTAATATATATATTGTTGCATTTAAGTACTTGAAAGTGTGGGGTTGTCACACTTTCGATTCATTTGTACTCGCCTACTCTATCGGGGTTGACCGATAGAGAGTATTAGTGGATTGCCCAACGGAAAGGTCCGAGGGACCTGGGCCTTCGAGTAGGAGTCGACGAAGGCTCCGAACGAAGTAAAAATCGTTCGTGTTTTTGTGTTTATCTTTCGGTTCTTTCATTTCCGCTGTGCACGCTTTTTAAAGCACTTTGATTTTTAAAAGTCACGTGATTCACCCCCCCCTCTCACGTGCATCGATCCTACAAGTGGTATCAGAGCAAAGTTCGCTCTATATCGGTGCAACCACCATAAGAGCCGGGGGAAATCCAGTTTTTTTTGTTTTGGTTTTTCGCTACACTTGATCTAAATTAGGTATTGTTGCCTAGATTTGGATTACTTTTTCCGTTCGTTAGATTTTACTTGAATCTGGTGCAACACCGTTCAAGTTGCTTTTTAGTTAGTTTATCATTTCCCGCACTACTAATCCAAGACCCAGTCTTGGGATATTGTTTCTACTTGTATTTCGTGTGCACAGAAGTTAAATGGCCCAAGGTGAAGGCTATAGCACTGCTCGCCCTCCCCTCTTTAATGGGGAAGACTTTCCCTACTGGAAGAGAAGGATGGAGGTGTATCTGAAGACCGACATGGATCAGTGGTTTGCAGTCCAAACAGGCTACACACCGCCAATGGATGAGGGAAATAATGCTCCACTAAGGCCCGATAGATGGAACTCAGAAATGAAGAAAAAGGCTCAGACTGAGTTCAAAGCCCAGAATACCCTCCAGTGCGGACTTACCAAAGAGGAGCTAAACAGAATTGGACCAACCGACTCAGCAAAAGAACTATGGGACAAATTAATTGAACTACATGAAGGCACCTCTGATGCCAAGGTAACAAAAAGGGATTTACTTTTAAACAAATTATTTAATATAAAAATGCAGGAAGGAGAGTCTGCTAGCCAACTCCACGCCCGGATCAAGGACATACTGAATGGACTCCACATGATCGGGCACAAACAGGAGAACCGGGACATAATAAGGTACGCTTTAAATGCATTCCCTAGAAATTCACTATGGGCATCTATTATAGATGCTTATAAAATTTCTAGGAACCTTTCTAAAATTAATTTAGATGAATTGTTTTGTGAATTAGAACTGCACGAACAGACTAACGCCAAGGCCGAGAAAGGGCTAGCTTTATTTGCAGGTTCACCAAAGGAAGCCAAATCAAAGAGAAAAGTCCAAGAAGAATCTGAAGAGGAGTCAGGCTCTGATGAAGAAGAACAACTGGTGAACTTGGTAAGAAAAATGTTCACCAGAAGGAAGAACAAACTTTCAAAGAAGGATATTCAAAAGGTGATGAAGCCCTACAGCACTGAAGGTAAAAGCAAAATGATCTGCTTCGGCTGTAACAGAAAAGGGCACTTCAAACATGAATGCCCTTACAAGAAAGAGGACCAACCCACTAAGAACAAAAAGAAGAAGGCTCTTCAAGCCACGTGGGATGAAAGCTCGGACGATTCCGACGATGAACAACCGAAGAATGCAAGCTACCTCGCACTGATGGCAACCGGACCAGAATCGGACTCGGAGCAAGACGAGGATTCCGAATACGAGTCGAGTCAAGAGATCGGACTCTTTTCGGACGACTCGACTAAGGTATATTTAGATTCAGTAAATAAAAAGTTCTTTAAAATTATTTCTGTTTTAAATAAAAAATTGCTTGAATCTGAATCTAGAAATGACCAGCTTCTTAAGGAAAATCAAGACCTTAAGGAGCAATTAATTAATACCATAACATTAACTGAACAAACTAAAAATCAAAAATTAATTGAGCTTGAAACTGAAAACTTAACCCTAAAGGGTGAAGTCCTAAAACTTAAGGATCTACTAGCAACTTTCACAACCCGATCCAAGAACCTTGACCTTATTCTTGGATCACAAAAGGGCATGTACAACAAATCTGGGATTGGATATAAATCAAGATCAAACCAAAGATCTTTTATCTCCTTTATCCACCCCCGCAAAAATCAACGAAAAGCGTGGGTTCCGAAAGCTTATCTAACAAAGCAAGTAGGTCAGAATCAATTTTATGTCCCAAAAAGGGACATCCATTACATTGACCCTAAACACCCTGTCTACAATTTAGGGGGAGGCTCCAAACTAGTTGGCACCTTAAAATCAGCCTCTGCCCAGGTGGGCACTTAGGATTAGCTTCAAAGTTAATTTGAATCTTGTACTATTTAGTACCAAGGTTTTCAATGAGTAAGTTAAAAGTTCAACTTCTTTAAGCGGCTTTGCCTAGAAAATGGTTGTTGCTCCAATAAGGCTTCGGCCAAAGAAGGCCACTGTGCCTCGCCATGGCCTGGAAGCCAATTATTGAAGTGTACTTTTAAATTACTACTTGTTAAACTTGGATCTAACACAAGGTCAAATTAACTTTTCTAATTAAACTCAAAACCATCTCACAAAATCATAGGACTCCCTTGATTGATAACTTAGACCGAGTGAGATGAATAAGGATAACCAAATTTAAATTATTGATAATTAAAATTCAAATTAAAATTCAAATTAAAATTCAAATTAAAATTAAAATTCAAATTAAAATTAAAATTCAAATTAAAATTAAAATTCAAATTAAAATTAAAATTCAAATTAAAATTCAAATTCAAATTAAAATTCAAATTAAAATTCAAATTAAAATTAAAATTTAAATTAAAATTCAAATTAAAATTCAAATTCAAATTAAAATTAAAATTAAAATTAAAATTCAAATTAAAATTAAAATTCAAATTAAAATTAAAATTAAAATTAAAATTCAAATTAAAATTAAAATTAAAATTAAAATTAAAATTCAAATTTAAAATTAAAATTCAAATTCAAGCTCATCTCACACAAACGATAGGATCCCTTTGACTGACAATATTAAACTGAGTGAGATGATTAGAGACAATAAAATTTGAAACTTGGGTATTTTAACCTAACCGTTATTTAATTAAATTTTAACCGATAAAATTTTACTTTCTTTTCACCAAATTAAATATTAATTAAAATTTTAATCGTATTTATAAATTTGAATCTTATTTAGATGTTAAAATTAAACTTTAAAATTCTTAATTAAATCATATTTTAATTTAATCTAAATCTTAATTTTTCACCTAATTAAATCCTTAATTAAAAATTCATCTAATTAAATTTCGACATAAATTAAAAATTAACCTTAATTAAATTCTACTTTAACTTTAACTAAAATTTGCATAATCAAACTTTACTTAAATTAACTTTAATTAAATTAAAATTTAACGTTAATTAAATTTTATGTAATTAAAAATCTAACTCTTTACATAATCAAATTTTAATTCTTAATTAATTAAACTTTAATCCTTAATCAACTTTAATCCTTAATTAATTAGAATTTCAATCTTTATTCAGACTCCAATGAATTAACCTTGAATCTTTAATTAAATCTTAACTAACTTTAATTTATTTAAAATTCAACCAAATTAAATTTTAACCCCTAAAATTTTACCTAATTGAACTTCAACCCTTTATTAAAACTTCATTTAAATACCTCTAACTTTAATCCCCAAATAACTAAAGCTTGTAATTAAAATTTTACCTTAGTCTTAATTGAAATTCTTAATAATTTTAACCTTAATCTTAATTAAAATTCTTAATTAATTAAACCTTAACCTTAAGTTTAATTAAAAATCTTAATTATTTAAACTTTAATCTTAATCTTAATTAAAATCAAACTTTAACTCTTAATTAAATCTTAATTTAATTTTACCAAAATTGAATCCTAATTAAAATTAAACTTTAATTCTTAATCCTAATTAAAATTAAACTTTAATTCTTAATCGTAATTAAAATTAAACTTTAAATATTACTTCAATTAAAATCATAATTAAATTTTAAAACTTTAACTTAATTTTTAATGTTTAATTAAAATTTATCAACCCAACCAACCTTAACCAACTTAACTAAAAACTTTAATTAAACCAAACTTAAATATAATTAACCTAATTAAACTTTAATTAAACCAAACTTAAATCTAATGAATCCAAACCTAATTAAACCAAACCTAAAAGCAAACCCACACTAGAGGCTTAATTAAGCCTACACCTAATCCTTAATTAAACCAACTTAACAAAAAAAAAAAAAAAAAAAAAAAACTCTTTTGTTTCCTTTTCTCTTTCTGCTTGTTCTTTTACGAACTTACCCCTAAGGACTTATGGAGAATATCGAGTTGAGGGGGAGGGAAAATATTTCTATACATCTTTTTGGCAAATTCCTTATAACATATTTGAAAATAACTGTTTTAAAAATACTTTTTGCTTTAAAGTTTTTTTTATTCTTTCAATTATATTCTTTTCAAAACTTATTTTCAATTTTTTTTGTGCTTTCAAAGATATTCTTGTTATCATTTAAAAATAATAATAACTTTATTACTATATCGAATTTTGTTTCAAAATGTTAAACAATCCTCTTGAAAATCTCTCTTCAAATACTTTTAAACTATTTTGTTAAAATATGTGATTAAAAATAAAAATGCCCTATATCTAAACCTATTTTAAGAGATGTCATACATGTCTTATTTTTACTGTTTTGTTTGAAAAATATTAGGATTATGCTTATAAATAGTTCCTTGCAATTCCTATTTAGCATTGAAAAATCCGTATTTTTGATTCCCTTTTTCAAATTGACTTTAAAATAAAAACACTTATATTTTTTTAAATCCACTATTAGCTTATTTTTATACTAGAAAGTATCAAAATATTTTGATTGATTTACTTCCAAAAATGATTCTGTTGAAATATTTTTATTTATAGTTTGAATATCCCTTGGACATAATAGAGTGTTTAACTTGAAATTGACAAGGAATTCTAAGGGCTTGTCAAGTTAAGGGGGAGCTCAAACTAACTTAAAAAAAAATTAATAGTTTGATTAAGTCTATGAAATTATTTTTAAAGTATAAGTATTTTCAAACGAATCTAAGGTATATTCTTGAAACATTGGTTTTATAAATTGAATAATTAATGGTCTTGAATCTTTTAAAGCTTATTCTTAGAATATCTTCCTTCTTGTAAGTTGAAGCTCAGTAGCAAAGTTTCTTTTGACTTTGAAAAATATGTAGTTTTATATATTTTCTTTTAAAGATTGCCGAGCTTAACTTTGAAAATATTTCTAATTCATTTGAAAAATAATGTTGTTGAAAACTATTTGTTAATTTTGAAAGCTAAGTTAATTGATTCAGGGGGAGTTTTTTTTTGGCTATTTATCTTACTTAATCTATTTTGCCTAAGTCTAGTTTTCCCTATCACTTAGCCTTGGATCCTACTCTCCGTAACTTAATATACGTATGTCTTTTTTTGATGAATGACAAAGGGGGAGAATAGGGTTAAAGCTTAGAAAATTCTATATTTAGTAGGGTTAAGGCTTAGAAAATTCTATTTGCTACTTAATTTTGCACCATGTACTTTCATGCTTATCTTTTATTTACTTGCATGTATCTGCTAGTTTTTCTCTAACTTTAACCTGAGTTGTCAATACATCAAAAAGGGGGAGATTGTTGGTGCAGTTTGCACTAACGGTCAAACTCGGGTTTTGATGTATGACAAAGTGGTTAAAGTTAGGGTTGTGTGTGTTTAACCTCTTTACCAAGTGTGCAGGGATGAAAGACTTAGGACCAGACATCAGGCTGAAGTCCAGGGTGGTTGAGCTCTGGCGGAAAGTCCAGTTGGGTCCGCGGGACCTGACAACTGGCTGAAGACCAAGTTGGTTGAGACTTGGCAAGAAGACCAAGGTGGTTGAGCCTTGGCAGGAAGTCCTGGTAGGGTCAAGAAGTCAAGTAGAGCTGCACAATGGGTAAGTAAGGTAAGTCACTGGAGGAGCGACCCAGTGAGGACGAGTCCAATCTTGGACTTTAGGCGCGGTCCAACTTAGACCCATTTAGGTGATCTAAGTTGAGTCCTGGTTAGATCCTGGTCTGGGAGACAGGATCTAATTAACTTAGAATTGTATCGTATTTTAGTCCGTATAAAATTGTGCTAGCCTTGTTTTGGACTAACCCTGGATGCAGGACCGAAGGACTATGATTCTGCAGCTCAGAGAGCCTCAAAGGAGTGAGGCCGTAGCTGAGCAGGGCGCCCCGGATGTGTCGGGCGCCCCAGAGTCAACCCAAGGTCAGCAGAGAGGTAAACGCCCCGACAGCAGCGCTATTTGGGGCGCCCCGCTTAAATCGGGCGCCCCCTGTGCCACCTCACTGCTAGCTGCCGAAGCTCGCCCTCGCGAAGCCCTGAAGATGACGCTTTGACCGGTCAAATCGGGCGCCCCGCGCGCGTCGGGCGCCCCGCGCGCGTCGGGCGCCCCAGTCAGAGCTGATCCCGAAGATGCAGAGATCAGCCTTGACCGGAGGGCTCGCCGGATCAAGAGCCACGTGGGGGGCGCCCCGAGCATGTCGGGCGCCCCCTGCCCTATATAAAGAGGGCCTCGACCCTCTTCAAAGCACAACTCTACTTCCAAAGCTTTCAAGTTCTTCTACGCTCGCGCCTTGCTCCGGAAACGTTCCACTTCGAGCCGACGACGTCCTGCTGCCCCGAAAGAATCGACCTACTTCGGACGTCGGTAAAAAGTTAATTTTTTAATATATATATTGTTGCATTTAAGTACTTGAAAGTGTGGGGTTGTCACACTTTCGATTCATTTGTACTCGCCTACTCTATCGGGGTTGACCGATAGAGAGTATTAGTGGATTGCCCAACGGAAAGGTCCGAGGGACCTGGGCCTTCGAGTAGGAGTCGACGAAGGCTCCGAACGAAGTAAAAATCGTTCGTGTTTTTGTGTTTATCTTTCGGTTCTTTCATTTCCGCTGTGCACGCTTTTTAAAGCACTTTGATTTTTAAAAGTCACGTGATTCACCCCCCCCCTCTCACGTGCATCGATCCTACACTTATAACCTGCAAGAGCTGCCTTTCAGATGCCTTGAGTTTCACTATCATCTTCACGTGATACAATTACAAGGGTCACTCAACTCGACTTTCCTCACGATACAATTTTAAATGTGTTGCACTCCAAGGCCTTCTCAATGACTTTCCTTGGGCATCTTGCAAATAATAGGCTCCCGTCCCCAACTTCTCAATCACCAGGAAGAGTTCTCCCCCTTGGGGCTTCAGCTTGCTCATCTGCCCGACTGGTTTAACTCTCTTCCATACACAGTCGCCGACTTGGAAACTCCGAGGTATGACCTCTGGATTGTATCTTCGCTGCATCCTCTGCCGGTAAGCAGTCATTCAGACTGACGCCCGATCCTGAATCTCCTCAATCAGATCCAGCTCTAGACGCCTCATTGTCTGTCACAACAGCAGATTTGCCTTCTTCCTCTCCGATCAGCGAGGAACTCCGGCAACTCACGATCGCCGAGCCCACGAAGGAGCAGGCTCCTTCACTGGCGGTGTCTCCAGTCATCAAGCAAGGGCTTGAGGGGTCTCGGTCGGTCAGACTTCGGCAGTGTCGGAAGGAAGTGCTTCGTTAGAGCTAATCATTTCCTAGTCGAGGTTGTAGACAATACTCTTTTCCACTATGATGTGAGCATATCGCCGGAATCAGTATCCGGCTGATACTTCTCCCTTCGAGTCAGATGAGTTCAGGTTTCGTTGCCTCAAGAAGTCATTCAAGCCCTTGATATTGTTCTCCGGGAGTCTCCTTATGTCAGGTATACTTCAGTAGGACGTTCTTTTGAAGTCGGCAAACTCTCGCACAGACCCCTCCGGGAGTCTGTCGAACCAACACTGAGCGGGACCTACCAAGGTGGTCAAGAACACTTGACACTTGATACTTTCCGTGTATTGATGCAGCAAGGCTTCATTCTCAGACTTCATCAGGTCTTCCTCTAGATCTGCAGCTCCTTCATATTCTGAAATGGACAAGAGCCGGAAATGTTTGGGGACTGGCTCTTGCAGAACTTGACAAGAGAAAGGGAATCCAATGCGCTCGGCCGGAGCCTGGATAATTGGAGCCTTCCCTTTGTTGATTCTTGCTTGGCTGGAGAAGACTTCCACTGGGTCAGACTGTCCCGCACCCTCAGATAGGCCAAAGAGCGCTTGATGGAAGTAGGGGCTCTCACCCGGGCGAACTCCACCTTCTGTGCCAACGTGAGCTACCGACTCGGAAGAACCCTCCTGAGTCGGGTGAGCGATAGTCTTCTGCTCTGCTGCCAATTTCTGAGCTTTAGCGGCTACTAGCAGATCAAGGTCTTCTTGTGAGAAAGTAACGGTCACCCTGTTGGAGTCACTCATCTTCGTCTTTCGATCAGGCAGATTCCCACAGACGGCGCCAAATTTGATCCTGTCGACAAGCGAAGACCGGTTCTCAATCGGATGACTCGGTCTGACCAAGATGACCCGGTCTGCTAGAGCTCGGGAGGTCGGACTCGGGCTCAAATAGAGATCAGGTTCAAGTCACTCGGCTCGGACCGAAGTAGAGCTTACAACGTGGTGGTGTGGTTGCAAATTGGCAGCGATCCTCTCCTTGGAGCCCCAAGGGGGGTTTATATAGGGGAGGGAAAGCTCTCTGCTTTGTCAGAGCTGTCATATCTCATTAAGGAATTGTCAGTTGGCAGACTGAACTAATGGCAGCCTTAGCTGCTCTGTGAGACTGCCACAGCCGCCTGACAGTCTGTGTAGGTTGTCCCCTCTGACCCCCATTAATGTTGGCGGCTCTGTCAGGTCATGACTATGTCAAAAATCCTCTTCTGATAATGGGGAGATTCGGATGATCTTTAGGGTCGGCCACCCTGGGTCGGCCACTCTGGGTCGGCCACCCTGGGTCTGTCACTCTGGGTCGGCCACCCTGTCACTCTGGGTCGGCCACCTTGGGTCATCCACCCTGGGTCAGCCACCCTGACACTCGGGGTCGGCCACTCGGGGTCGGCCACCCTGTCACTCTGGGTCAGCCACCATGTCACTCTGGGTTAGCCACCCTGTCACTCTGGGTCGGCCACCTGGGTCATCCACCCTGTCACTCTGAGCCGGCCACCCTGGGTCATCCACCCTGGGTCGGCCATGTTGATGCAGTCTGACCCTGATTGTTGTTTTGGTGTTTGACACCGATTTAAGTTTGATTCAAGTTTGGTTGAATTCGGATTAAGTCCAGGTGGATCGGGAGATCGCACGCTGGCATGTGAAAAGTCCTAACTTGGAGGGTTAGGTGTGGAGAAATCCCGGTGAGTGAAGCCGGTCCTGGTGAGTGAAGCCAGGTTGATTGGAAATCTCGGTGAGTGAAGCGGGTCCTGGTGAGTGAAGCCAGGTTGATTGGAAATCCCGGTGAGTGAAGCCGGGTCCTGGTGAGTGAAGTCAGGTGTTGGAAATCCCGGTGAGTGAAGCCGGGTCCTGGTGAGTGAAGCCAGGTGGAGGAAATCCCGGTGAGTGAAGCCGGGTCCTGGGGAGTGAAGCCAGGGGAGAAGAAATCCTGGGGAGTGAAGCCGGGTCCTAGCGTGGAGGGCAGGGTGTGGAAAAATCCTAACTTGGAAGGTTGGATGAAAAGTCCTAGCTTGGAGGGCTAGGTGAAAAGTCCTA
Source organism: Boesenbergia rotunda (assembly GCA_024364735.1). Classification (NCBI taxonomy): domain Eukaryota; kingdom Viridiplantae; phylum Streptophyta; class Magnoliopsida; order Zingiberales; family Zingiberaceae; genus Boesenbergia; species Boesenbergia rotunda. The sequence goes on along the minus strand of JAGFNQ010006334.1, from coordinate 1,288,118 downwards.
ACTTGGAGGGTTAGGTGAAAAGTCCCAACTGGAGGGTTAGGTGAAAAACCCTGGTGAGTGAAGCCAGGTCCTAGTGAGTGAAGCTAGGTTGGATGAAATCCTGACTTGGAGGGTCAGGTCCCTAGCTTGGAGGGCTAGGGTGGATGAAATCCTAGCTTGGAGGGCTAGGTTGAGTCCCTGGATCGGTCTGGTGACCGATCAGGGAGTTTGGCACGCTGCTCCTTCGTGGATCGGTCTGGTGACCGATCCAGCGATGTTTGATCGGTCTGGTGACCGATCAGGGAGTGTGTGTTTCACTCACTGCACAGCTCCTGATCGGTCTGGTGACCGATCAGGGAGCGAACAGTGAGTTGAGTTCCCTTGCTAATCAGGTCTAGAACGGTCCGGTGACCGATCAGAGACTTATGATTTGATTAAAGAATCACTGTTCACTCAAGCCTGATTGGTCTGGTGACCGATCAGGCTGGAGCCTGATTGGTCTGGTGACCGATCAGGCAGGAGCCTGATTGGTCTGGGGACCAATCAGGAGTGTGCAGAAGCTGCTGGATCGGTCTGGTGACCGATCAGGCTCCTCCCTGATCGGTCTGGGGACCGATCAGGAGCAGAACTTTAATTCAAATATGCTGTCAGAAGTCTGTTTTCACTGCCGATTCTCTGCTACTTGCTGATTTCTCTTTGATATGCATTGCTAAGCCTCTGTTGGAGTGTGCAGGTGATAGCAGGTGATTCAAACACTCAAGGAGGGTCAATGAGAGGCTTTCCTTGGAGCAGGTTTGGATCTATTGTGTTTTCAGGTCTCAACGGCGTCTGGCGCAACTGGCAACTGACGAAGGCGCGGCTGGCAACTGACGGAGGCTCAGCTGGAGGAGTGTCCAGTGGACTGAGTGCTCAGAGAGGTCAGTTGGTCAGAGTGTGAGTCAGTGGTGCTGATGGAGCTGGCGACGTTGAGCAGGAGCTTAAGAGACGAAGCAGGATGCAGAGGAGCGAGGCGAACAAGACAGAAAACTTGGGAAGTTGTTGCTGGGCTGTGTTCGTGCTCACTGTTGCTTTGTTCTTGAGCGATCTTGTTGCATTCCTGTGAGAGCTTTGTGAGCTTCCCTTCTCGAGTGTCTCGTGTGCTTAATCTTGTATTCATCTACTGAGACAGCTTGTGGAGAGGTTACTCCACCGAGAAGGAGGCGCTTGATATCCGGTGTTCACCGGGGCTTGATCTGCCGACGATCAAGGGATCGCCCACCTTACGGGCACGCCAAGGAGTAGGGGCAAGTTATCCTCGAACCTTGTACATCTCCGTCTTAGCGTTTGTTTGGTTTGCGTTTCTTTCTCTGCTTAGTTTTTGTTCTGCATTTGCTTCCGCTGTCTAACCTTGAAGTGCAGAAGTTTGGAAAGAAAGCAAGAAATTGTGTCTAGCTAGATTCACCCCCCCCCCTCTCTAGCCATCTCGTCTCCAACAAGTGGTATCAGAGCAAGGGGCTCTACTTCAACGGCTTAACATCCAAGAGCTTACAACAAGATGGCTATGGGAAGAGAAGGCTACAGCACAAACCGACCTCCATTCTTTGACGGCACATATTTTCCATATTGGAGGTCAAGGATGGAGTTCTATCTCAAGACCATCCTCAGTGTGTGGTTTGCCGTGAAGGAGGGCTTCATCCTTCCAAGAGATGGTGAAGGAAAAGAGCTAGACTTCTCCATGTGGTCAGCTGAGCAAATCAAAAGGGGAGAAGCGGATGCTAAGGCTGTGGTCACGTTGCAATGTGGGATGACCAAGGACCAACTTATCAAAGTTGGTCCCTTTACAAGTGCAAAGGACCTATGGAACACAATCTTTGAGCTCCATGAGGGAACTCAAGACACCCGGAGAGCCAAGAAGGATTTGCTTCACAGCCAACTCCAAAACCTCACCATGGGAGAAAATGAAAAGGTAAGTGAACTCCATGGACGGGTTAAAGAAGTGTTGAATGGTCTTCACTCCATTAATGAGAAGGTAGAGAACCGAGATCTAATAAGGTATGTTCTCAAAGCTTTTCCTAGGAATGCCTTGTGGTCATCCATGGTGGATGCTTACAAGGTGTCCAAGGATTTATCTTTTGTTAAGTTAGAAGATCTATTTTGTGAAATGGAACTACATGAGATCTCTAACAAAAGTTCAAAAGAGAAAGGTATTGCTTTAGTGGCAGGTGACAACAAGAAGAAGAAGGGGAAGAAGAAGGAGAAGGAAGCCTCTTCATCTTCATCCTCATCCGAGTCCGAGTTCGAGGAGGAGGGCAGCTGGTCTTCTTCCTCCGAGATGGCCAACTTTGTTAGAAGAATGATGAGGAAGAGCCGGCGCCTCAAGGGTAAAGGTAACCCGAGTGAAGTTAAATTTGATAAGTCTAATATTACATGTTATGAGTGTAGCAAGAAAGGACATTACAAGGATGAATGTCCAAAGTTAAAGAACAAGAAGGATAAATCAAAGAAGAAAAGGAAGGCCTTGAGGGCCACATGGGATGACTCCTCTTCTAGTTCATCCGAAGAAGAGGAGGAGAAGTACACTCATCACCGTGCCCTCATGGCACTAGAGGACTCGAGAGAAGAAAGTGATAACGAGTCAAGCTCCTCAACCGCGCCTTCATCATCTTCGGATGATGAAGAGGTAATCTCTCCGGAATTAGATAAGTGTTATCGGACAATAGCATGTTTAGCTAAATTGTTAAAGAAATCAAAGAACAAAGTTAAATCTTTAAAATTAGAAATAGAAGAATTAAAATCCTCTAAGGATGAGGATATTAATGACTTGCATGTTCAAAATCTTGAGGATGAAAATAAGGGTTTGAAGGGTGAAATTGAAAATCTCAAGAATATTCTTGGGAAATTTTCAACAAGTTCAAAAACCCTAGATATGATCTTGAACTCACAAAAAGCGGTTTACAACAAGGTTGGCTTAGGTTACCAACCAAAAGAATCAAGTTTCATGTCATTAATGTCAAGAACCCAATTTAGATCATCAAATGATTCTAGGGTTCAAAAGGTGAGGAAGAGAATGACTAAGGCATGGGTGCCAAAGTCTTTCATTGTAGATGCATTAGGTCCCAAAATTTGGGTACCTAAAACCTCCATATTTAGAATTGTATAGCTTTGATTGAGGGGGAGCATCTATCAACATAGGTTGTTGATAAGTGGTGCTCCAAACCCAAGGCTAAGGTTACACTAGTTTCAAAATAAGTCAACAAGCCTTGGAAATTATTTTTATATATTGCATGAAGGGTTTAGATTCACACATAATTTGCTCTTGCCATGAATGGCTTAGAATAATTGGTTTTACTTGTTGCAATTTGTGTTTTCATGCAAGTTATGGTTTATGAAATGTCCTATCTCAAGCCCAAGTATGCCATGAGTATCTTGTATGTGTTATAACACATGAATGCATGTTTAAGGACAAGATGAACATATAGTTTGGGCTGATCATTATAAAAATCTCACAAGGCATCACCATGAGTTTTAAAATTCACTGTTTAACCTTCTATGACCTAGTGATTCCCTTGTATCAAACTAAGGTTTCTTGATATGATCATGCTTTGATACAAACATGTTTTGATACTCAATTTCATGCTTAGAAAACACCATCATGTTTTGACTCAAATAGTGTTGTAGAATATGGATGCATGCTAGAGAACAAGTATGGACACATTGAAAATCTCACAATACATCATTAGACAAGAACATGAACTTAAGGTCTAGGTTCAGTGCTTTCTTGAAATGAATCAAAAGAATTGGCATGTATTCAAGGTCTTCACACTTAGTGTTGCTTATGATGGTAAATGAACTTGATAAAAAATTGGGAACTTAATCATACCTTGATACTAGTGTTATATAAGCATGATTTGAAAATTTGATCATACCTTGTGTATCATGAAATTTGATCATACTTGGAATATTTTGATTCACACATGATCATGCCAAGAACATGCTTAGAACATAACTGATCATACAAACCTGGTTTTGGGACTCAAGTTCATGATTAAGAACATACTCATCATGCTTTAACACAGATCATGACATATATCTTGATTAAGGGAACCCTTAGGACCAAATGGATTAACATTAATTGAATTAGGGTTTAGGAATGGTTGAGATTTGAAACAAAGTTGATTTCACAGTTTCTGAAATTTTGTTTCTGAAACTGAAAAACCATTCTGTATCATCCCTGATCGGTCCACCGACCGATCAGGGGTGCTTCTGATCGGTCTGGTGACCGATCAGACCAACTCTGATCAAGGAACTCCCAGACCGTTCCAAATTGATCCAAAACCTCCTCAAACCAATATCTTCTTGTCGAATTGTATCAGTTTAATGATCATACAACACACAAATCTGATACAATTGAATTACAATTGAAACATATTTGATCATCCATTGGTACAAACCTGGTACTAAGGGAGCACAAATTTGTTCAAATGGTACAAACCTATACTAAATAGTGATTTGATACAAACCTATGTTGGAATGTTCAAATTCATAAGAAAAGGTTTGTTGAGTCATGACTCTTATTCTTAATGTCATATTTCGGAAATATTTCTGAAATATCGAATATCAACAGAGTCTACTCCCCTGTTATGGAATGCAAATTGTTAATGCAGTCTGATCAGGAACGTATCAGATTTTCAGGAATTTTTCTGAAATCTGATCGCTCTCCAGACTAACAAGAATATGTCTGTATCACGTAATCAATGAACCTGATCGATCATGGAGACCAATCAGGATTATATGTCAGATACAGATGCATTCCTTACTTGTCATATGAAACATATACACGTTTGACCTTGATATATTTCTGTATATGTTTTCATATGCAAGTTCACACTTATTGTCGTATGATGCATATACATTGTTGCCATGATACATTGATGGTATATGCCTCTCATGTACAATTCCAAAATCATCCTTTGACGTACTTGTCATATGAAACATATACATGTTTGACCATGATATTATTCTGTATATGTTTTCATGTGCAATTCAAAAAATTATCCTTTGATTATTCTGGGTTTGGGGAGAGACCCATGTTTGAGGGGGAGGTATGTTCAAACTTAATAACCATACCCTTTTCGATGTTTGACAAAGGGGGAGAAAATGGTTAATTAAGTTTAGGGTTATTGTAGGGGGAAGATCTTGATTCCCTTACAATAATTGAACTACCTTCAATTGATCATCAATGTCTAAACTTAAATCGGATTGTCAAACAACAAAAAGGGGGAGATTGTTGATGCAGTCTGACCCTGATTGTTGTTTTGGTGTTTGACACCGATTTAAGTTTGATTCAAGTTTGGTTGAATTCGGATTAAGTCCAGGTGGATCGGGAGATCGCACACTGGCATGTGAAAAGTCCTAACTTGGAGGGTTAGGTGTGGAGAAATCCCGGTGAGTGAAACCGGGTCCTGGTGAGTGAAGCCAGGTTGATTGGAAATCCCGGTGAGTGAAGCCGGGTCCTGGTGAGTGAAGCCAGGTTGATTGGAAATCCCGGTGAGTGAAGCCGGGTCCTGGTGAGTGAAGCCAGGTGTTGGAAATCCCGGTGAGTGAAGCCGGTGGAGGAAATCCCGGTGAGTGAAGCCGGGTCCTGGTGAGTGAAGCCAGGTTAGAAGAAATCCTGGTGAGTGAAGCCAGGTCCTAGCTTGGAGGGCTAGGTGTGGAAAAATCCTAACTTGGAAGGTTGGGTGAAAAGTCCTAGCTTGGAGGGCTAGGTGAAAAGTCCTAACTTGGAGGGTTAGGTGAAAAGTCCCAACTGGAGGGTTAGGTGAAAAACCCTGGTGAGTGAAGCCAGGTCCTAGTGAGTGAAGCTAGGTTGGATGAAATCCTGACTTGGAGGGTCAAGTCCCTAGCTTGGAGGGCTAGGGTGGATGAAATCCTAGCTTGGAGGGCTAAGTTGAGTCCCTGGATCGGTCTGGTGACCGATCAGGGAGTTTGGCACGCTGCTCCTTCGTGGATCGGTCTGGTGACCGATCCAGCGATGTTTGATCGGTTTGGTGACCGATCAGAGAGTGTGTGTTTCACTCACTGCACAGCTCCTGATCGGTCTGGTGATCGATCAGGGAGCGAACAGTGAGTTGAGTTCCCTTGCTAATCAGGTCTAGAACGGTCCGGTGACCGATCAGAGACTTATGATTTGATTAAAGAATCACTGTTCACTCAAGCCTGATTGGTCTGGTGACCGATCAGGCAGGAGCCTGATTGGTCTGGGGACCAATCAGGAGTGTGCAGAAGCTGCTGGATCGGTCTGGTGACCGATCAGGATCCTCCCTGATCGGTCTGGGGACCGATCAGGAGCAGAACTTTAATTCAAATATGCTGTCAGAAGTCTGTTTTCACTGCCGATTCTCTGCTACTTGCTGATTTCTCTTTGATATGCATAGCTAAGCCTCTGTTGGAGTGTGCAGGTGATAGCAGGTGATTCAAACACTCAAGGAGGGTCAATGAGAGGCTTTCCTTGGAGCAGGTTTGGATCTATTGTGTTTTCAGGTCTCAACGGCGTCTGGCGCAACTGGCAACTGACGAAGGCGCGGCTGGCAACTGACGGAGGCTCAGCTGGAGGAGTGTCCAGTGGACTGAGTGCTCAGAGAGGTCAGTTGGTCAGAGTGTGAGTCAGTGGTGCTGATGGAGCTGGCGACGTTGAGCAGGAGCTTAAGAGACGAAGCAGGATGCAGAGGAGCGAGGCGAACAAGACAGAAAACTTGGGAAGTTGTTGCTGGGCTGTGTTCGTGCTCACTGTTGCTTTGTTCTTGAGCGATCTTGTTGCATTCCTGTGAGAGCTTTGTGAGCTTCCCTTCTCGAGTGTCTCGTGTGCTTAATCTTGTATTCATCTACTGAGACAGCTTGTGGAGAGGTTACTCCACCGAGAAGGAGGCGCTTGATATCCGGTGTTCACCGGGGCTTGATCTGCCGACGATCAAGGGATCGCCCACCTTATGGGCACGCCAAGGAGTAGGGGCAAGTTATCCCCGAACCTTGTACATCTCCGTCTTAGCGTTTGTTTGGTTTGCGTTTCTTTCTCTGCTTAGTTTTTGTTCTGCATTTGCTTCCGCTGTCTAACCTTGAAGTGCAGAAGTTTGGAAAGAAAGTAAGAAATTGTGTCTAGCTAGATTCACCCCCCCTCTCTAGCCATCTCGTCTCCAACAGGCCACCCTGCCACTCGGGGTCGGCTACTCGGCCACTCGGGGTCGGCCACCCGGCCACTCGGGGTCGGCCACCCGGCCACTCGGGGTCGGCCACCCGGCCACTCGGGGTCGGCCACCCGGCCACTCGGGGTCGGCCTCCCTGTCATTCTGGGTCAGCCACCCTGCCACTCGGGGTCGGCCACTCGGGGTCGGCCACCCTGGGTCATCCAGCCTGGGTCAGCCACCCTGCCACTAGGGGTCGGCCACTCGGGTCGGCCACCCTGGCACTCTGGGTCAGCCACCCTGCCACTCTGGGTCGGCCACCCTGGCACTCTAGGTCAGCCACCCTGCCACTCGGGGTCGGCCACCCTGTCACTCTGGGTCGGCCACCCTGGGTCATCCACCCTGGGTCAGCCACCCTGCCACTCGGGGTCGGCCACTCGGGGTCGGCCACCTTGGGTCATCCACCCTGGGTCAGCCACCCTGCCACTCGGGGTCGGTCACTCGGGGTCGGCCACCCTGTCACTCTGGGTCAGCCACCCTGCCACTCGGGGTTGGCCACTCGGGGTCGGCCACCCTGGGTCATCCACCCTGGGTCAGCCACCCTGCCACTCGGGGTCGGCCACTCGGGGGTCGGCCACCCTGTCACTCTGGGTCAGCCACCCTGCCACTCGGGGTTGGCCACTCGGGGTCGGCCACCCTGTCACTCTGGGTCAGCCACCCTGCCACTCAGGGTCGGCCACTCTGTCTCTCTGCGTCGGCCACTCTGGGTGACCCCGACCGGGAGACCTATTGCTTACCGAACACTCATGAAGAGATATGACAAAACGCTTCTGCTTTATCCCGACTAAACTTTCCCGACCGGTGATCCCCGACCGCTAAAGTTCTCGGCCGGGTACGTCTGCTCGGTGCCACTGATTGGGCCCTATCTCCTGATCCTTTTAGCCAGATCAGAAGTCACGGGTTGGATTTTACCCAGTTAATCAGTATTTCATACCTCGGAATGTCCGGTCGGGAAAGTTTAGTCGGGATAAAGCAGAAGCGTTTTGTCATATCTCTTCATGAGTGTTCGGTAAGCAATAGGTCTCCCGGTCGGGGTCACCCAGAGTGGCCGACGCAGAGAGACAGAGTGGCCGACCCCGAGTGGCAGGGTGGCTGACCCAGAGTGACAGGGTGGCCGACCCCGAGTGGCAGGGTGGCTGACCCAGAGTGACAGGGTGGCCGACCCCGAGTGGCCGACCCCGAGTGGCAGGGTGGCTGAACCAGGGTGGATGACCCAGGGTGGCCGACCCCGAGTGGCCAACCCCGAGTGGCAGGGTGGCTGACCCAGAGTGACAGGGTGGCCGACCCCGAGTGGCCGACCCCGAGTGGCAGGGTGGCTGACCCAGGGTGGATGACCCAGGGTGGCCGACCCCGAGTGGCCGACCCCGAGTGGCAGGGTGGCTGACCCAGGGTGGATGACCCAGGGTGGCCGACCCAGAGTGACAGGGTGGCCGACCCCGAGTGGCAGGGTGGCTGACCCAGAGTGACAGGGTGGCCGACCCCGAGTGGCAGGGTGGCTGACCCAGAGTGACAGGGTGGCCGACCCCGAGTGGCCGACCCCGAGTGGCAGGGTGGCTGACCCAGGGTGAATGACCCAGGGTGGCCGACCCCGAGTGGCCGACCCCGAGTGGCAGGGTGGCTGACCCAGAATGACAGGGTGGCCGACCCCGAGTGGCTGGGTGGCCGACCCCGAGTGGCCGAGTGGCCGACCCCGAGTGGCGGGTGGCCGACCCAGGGTGGATGACCCAGGGTGGCCGGCTCAGAGTGACAGGGTGGATGACCCAGGGTGGCCGACCCATAGTGACAGGGTGGCTGACCCAGAGTGACATGGTGGCTGACCCAGAGTGACAGGGTGGCCGACCCCGAGTGGCCGACCCCGAGTGGCAGGGTGGCTGACCCAGGGCGGATGACCCAAGGTGGCCGACCCAGAGTGACAGGGTGGCCGACCCAGAGTGACAGACCCAGGGTGGCCGACCCAGAGTGGCCGACCCTAAAGATCATCCGAATCTCCCCATTATCAGAAGAGGATTTTTGACATAGTCATGACCTGACAGAGCCGCCAACATTAATGGGGGTCAGAGGGGACAACCTAGACAGACTGTCAGGCGGCTGTGGCAGTCTCACAGAGCAGCTAAGGCTGCTATTAGTTCAGTCTGCCAACTGACAATTCCTTAATGAGACATGACAGCTCTGACAAAGCATAGAGCTTTCCCTCCCCTATATAAACCCCCCTTGGGGCTCCAAGGAGAGGATCGCTGCCAATTTGCAACCACACCACCACGTTGTAAGCTCTACTTCGGTCCGAGCCGAGTGACTTGAACCTGATCTCTATTTGAGCCCGAGTCCGACCTCCCGAGCTCTAGCAGACCGGGTCAACTTGGTCAGACCGAGTCATCCGATTGAGAACCGGTCTTCACTTGTCGACGGGATCAGAAATCTAACATCGCTTGATGGTTGGTTGAAAATCAAAATTAATTACAATGATATTGATTAAAATATAATACAATATTAATATTGTTCTTTGAAATACCTATTATTTTTTGATTGCATTCTTTGAAAAATTATGGGCGTATTTTAAGAATTTCACAACTCTAAATGTATTCTTTTAGTCGATTGCTGAATTCGATAAGATCAAATTAATTAGTTCATATCGTCAATTATATATGTTGAATCGATTGTGATGTGATGCAGCTAAAGAGTTGTTGATTTAGCATATCTAGTGGCGAGCAAGTGGCCAGCCGCTCATGAACACGGAAGTGAAGATCCTTTGGAAGATTTCTGCCAGACTAACTCGGCCAGGGACGAATTTAGGGTAGGACTCGAAGTCACGGCTCTCTTTTAAATTTTTAATAATATATTTTTATATATAATTTTTTTTATTATTGTAATATAGAAATTTTTATTTTTTTTAAGTATATATATTATTTGACCTTAAAAAATAAGATTTTATAATTGGTCTAATAGTAAATTTATTTATTTTTTTTACCACGCATCTAAAATTCAAATCGAGAACTAAGTTTTAATTTTTTTTTCTCTTTATTTTTATAGATTTCAACTAAATACATGTTATGCATCTTCGTGGTAAAATGTGATTTGCTCATCCAATGCCCAGGCAATCCGTCCCGGAGTCAACACGGAAAATGTAAATAATGAGGGACTATAAGGATGAAAATAGGTCAAGCGGCCTATCAGGAGCCTGACCTGTATTTGGCCTGGCCTGGCCTGACCTGACCTGTTTAAAAATAAAATAATACTCAGACCTATTTGAAAGCCTGTTTTTCTTATCAGGTCAGGCCGGACTCAATATAAAAACTATGAAATGTGACAGGCCGGCCTGGACCTGTTAAAATTATATTATATATATTGTCAAAATAAAGATTCGAACCTTGAACTTCTACTGAGCAAAACCTTATTTACCACCCTACTTGCCAATACACCACAAATCTATTTTAGTTATAATATACATATTTTATATATTAGAAATATCTTTAGCTAATTTGTTAAATTAGTATTTTGGATAATCGAATTGAATTGTTATATTTTATATATTAGAAGTATTTTGGATAACCGAATTAAATTATAGGCTTTGTAAATAGTCGCAGGCCAGGCCAGACTTAGGCCAAGAATAAAACCTATAACATACTGCAGGTCAGGTTCAGGCCAGTTTGTTATTATGCAGGCTGACCTGTTAAGGTAAAAGCCTGGCCTAGCCTGGCCTGACCTGACCTGTTTTCATCCCTAGAGGACTATTAGTCCGTATACAATGGTTAGCATTTGAGGAGGACGAATATACTAATTTTGATAGATTTTTATCTCTAAATTTTATGATGACAATATCCATATATTAAATATGAGTGGTGGGGACAAATATATTATGTATCTTGAAAAATGGAGGAGGTTGGTATTATATATAACAATTATTTTTATTATTATACTCTCTTAAATTTAAAATTTTATATCCTTTCCTGAACCGGCGACTGTCTTATGCAAGGTCTTTGAAAGTCGAAAAGATCGATGAGGGCCTTTCGATGATAGTTTGGTGGATTTGTACTAGTTTTATTCTGAGAATTTGTACCGTCACTTTTATAACGTATTCATATTCAAACCATTAAATTTGTGACAGTATTCTAAATAAGAAAGTGACTTTGGCCATAATAATTGATCCCGGTCTTACGAGTAGCTCGGCTCGCTCATCCAGCCAGTCTGAAATCCCGAAAACCTAGCGGAAGGGCCGATGAGGGACTCACCCGGGAGTTCCCGAGCCAAGAACCTCCTCCGAAGCACTAACCTACAACGCCAGGCGGGCTCGGGCGAGGCGAGCCCGAGCACCCCCAACTCAGTCTCCCGAGCCCGGCCCAAGTCTGGGTCGAGCAATTCAGTCCTCAGCACTCCATCAATCAGGTCCCTGACCGACCCAAAGCCTGGGAAGACCAGCATAGCTTGGCATACCTCCGACTCAGGATGTACCTCGTATCTCTCAACTCCTAGTTGGATGCGTTCCTGGACATGACCCGACCCGGTCCATAACACTCGGACTCGTCAATCAGCGCTCGACACTCGATCTCCGGACCAGCTCTTCCCTACGCCGCCTTACATCAGTACATCCGGGGTACGACCGTGACGTTGGGATAATATACGCCTTACTCATTCATAATGCACGTCGTGAACAACCCGTCGACTCAGTACTATCGTACCATCGGAGCGCCCTGCGCCATGCCGCGGCCGGACGCTCCCATGAGTTGACAGACACCCTATCCCTCGTACTGTTGACACATACAGGGGTTGTCAGCTCCCCTAGCTATATAAGCCCCTCCACTCCCTCTTCCGCAGGTATGCGCAATAGCACTCTCTTCCTACTCTCCTGCATTCCTTTACTCTATTGTCGGCGATACTCACTTGACCGTCGGAGGCAGGGGCGGAGCCAGAATTCAAAATTATCTACGGCTAACAGAACCGAGAACCTTGAGAGTCGAAGTATCAAGAATCGTGAGCAAACAAGCAAAATTGAGTAATTGATCATGTTTGTATAAGATTTTCTAGAGGATGAAAAAGAAATAGATTTAGTATCATATTAATTTATGTTAAATAAAATTATGAGATATAACTTATATTTGCATATCTAAACTTATGTCGCTCATTACCTGACAAAACAGTGGTCACATCATGCGTGCCCGCTCACAAAGTGATCGCATGTGAAATTATTGCTAGTAGCCTCGGGAGGTAGCGTTCACCTCGTGTGCGGTCACTTCATGAGCGGTCGCACACGAAGCAATTCCTGATCGCCTGGCAAGGCAGTGTCCGCCTCACGAGGACCTTGTCGACCATCTCTCAAGTGGCCAACGTTTGTTGGCTCTTTGTTAGCGACGGAATTAATATATTAGAGTAAAATTAGAGGAAAAGAAATAATATTGCGGAGAGGAAAAGAGACCTTACTATCAGCAAATTCAAGATAAAAATATTAAACAAAATAGAATTAATATATTTATTAATTTATAAATATAATAATTTTTATAAAATTTATCATTCTAATTTGATATTTTATTTTTAAAATTAATTATTTTTAATTAGATGTTTTACCAATTAATAAATTTGTGACTAATTATAAAAAATATGAAATAATCAAAACTATTAATTTTTTTGAGAAAAAAATGGAGGTAGGGCTGGAGCCCACCCTAGCCCAATGGTGGCTCCGCCCATGGTCGGAGGGTCTGACCGGAAAAATTTCCCGACGGGTCGACTAACGGTCTTTGTCTTTCAGGTCAGACCAAGGTCGGCGTTAGTTCGGAGTCAGGTCGGCACCAGGTCAGTAGCTCGTGGCATCCGATGTACTATCTCATCTTGAAATTTTCACCTCACTTCGCGACAGGATCAATAATAATAATAAAATAAATAAAGATGGAGATTTATTTTCAAACTGTTCTGTTTTCTTTTCTAAACTTTTCTAAAATTTGTGACTTCACGAGCGACGTAATGCTGTGATACGAATTCCAAGGAAAAAAACTATGATAATACAAATATATTCATTTTATTGTTGTCAAAAACTAACCCAAGATAATTAGTCAAGCTCATGTTTCTTAATGTCTCTCTTCATCTCATATTTTCCATTGTGTTTGCCTTGGAAACTATATTTTGATGGAAAAGTCCATTTTGACTAAACTATTTCAATCATTAAAATATAAACTATATAAAATTTTTCTCGAAGTTACTAATTTGGATATAAAAGAATACTTTTCTTTTAGATATTTTTTCACCTTTGCCAATGCTTCATAATTAATTTTTTGGTATAAAAAACTGCTTGTATGATTTTTGGACTGGCGACAAGGACTTGTATGAAGCCGCGTTAAATTAGTATTCCACTACACGACAGAGTATGTTGACTTGAATTTTTCACGACACGGCGGCATGCCGTTTCATGTTGGATCCTTTGTTTGACTTTGACAGTGGCTCGGTTTCCCACGCATCCTCATTTTCACCTCCATGCTTGAATCAACGCGGTGGTAAAAAAAAAAAAAAAAAAAAAAAAAAAAAAAAAAATCCCTCGCGCCTGGGTGTCTTGGCCTGCCCAGCATTCACCGTGATTTACCCCCTCTGGATACTTGTGGGGCAGAGACCAGGGGACCGCTGGGTTGGCGGTTCCAACCTTGAAATTGAATCAACGCGGTGGACCAAGTCAACATCAATTTTTAGTTTTTCTTTTCTTCTCATTAAATAGAGAGAGTTCTCGTTCTCTGAATGCGATGCAGGTCCATTTAGTAAAATGATATATCCAGTAAAAAATTTTAAGAAAAAATTTAATAAATGACGTGATATTTTATTTGCAACGATCTTTGATGGATTTACCATACCTCCTAGGGTATAGTTTGATTCGGTACGGCGGCCGAAGATCATCGATAGTGTCCGAGCGATAATTGGACGTGTATATGTAAAATGTCACGTCATTCACTGAGCATTTTATTAAATTTTTTCACTAAGTGTATCAGTGCTCATCCATTTATGTTAAAATTTAATATGATCTTCCAAATTTGGAAGGGTACAATATTTATAGGAGAGGATTTATGTTAATCAATATTTTATTTTGAATTAAGATCGTCTAATTAATTATTTTTTAAAAAAAATTTAATTTCTTTCTTTATAAAATTAAAATTAAAAATTTTTAATTATAATTTATTTCTTTTATTTGTTTTTTTATTTATCAGAGGTATCCAGGCTTGCGCTCAACTAATCCGCTTAGTTAACCGATCCTGCCCCACAGTCTTCAACGAGAATCCCCACCGGTCAACGAGGATAATTCGCAGGATGGAGACACGTGACGACTCTACTACTGATGATATCAGTACCCGATGACCCAACCACGTAGCAACCTATGATGATTTCTTCCGTCAACATACTGCGCACTTTACTATGGAGGAATCGAATCCGAAAAGTAAGGGATCACTCAAGTGAGCTATTACCAATCACGTCATATCCGCGGGGGCTTATTTCTTTTATTTGAATCATAGGTCATATAAATTAAAGTTCTATCTAAGCATTGGAGATCATCTCCTATTTATAATAAAAATTTGTTCTCATGATAGAATTGAGAGCATAGTATTTTTTCTCATTTTTAGGTGAATTCTCTATTTATTCTTCGCATCTATCTCTCCTTCTCAATTGTCCATGGGATAATCGTTATCCAGTCTGTTCCTCCCTGTCAAAGAAATTTAGACCTCTATATTATTTTAATAAACCATTTGTTAAAAAAAATTTACACTAATTCAAAAATAAAAATTATAGAAATATTATGCCAATATTTAACCTTACTTCGAGGCTCAAATCAGAATCATAAATAATATTTAACCTTATCTCGAGGCTCAAACCAGAATCATAAATAATATTTTACCTCTCCAGAGACCTCCGATAAAATTGAAACAATACTGAAAAGATTTATATGGCTCTTGTATAAGGATGAGATGCATAAATCGAGAAATAATCTAAATTTTTGCTCTGTTGGACTAGTGTTTCCACGAGCTTAACTGAAGTAGCCAGTGCGTGAAAGCTTGTCACTTGAGGGCATGGGTCTGAACCACAGAGAGCAATCTGGACATAATTTCTTGGTCCCCATGTACCTCTTCTCACTACGCACTAGTTTCTCTCATCATCCTATTTATTTCTTTTGTGTTAATCTTGGAGCGGATCGATGAATATGTTGAGATGAACGAATCAATCATTTTACTCAAACAGGAAGCATAAAGATTGACAAGATTTCCAGTCAAACAAATCGTCCTACCAAGCGGCATGATAACTTTGATTGTCAAAGCTTTGAATTGAGAGTTAAACAAGATACTAATGCAATGGTTAAATACATCAAATCAAATACATGGCATGAGGATAAACTAAAGGCAAATATAAAACTTTAGTTGATCAAGAACTTCTTAATAACTATATATTACAGTGAATGAAGTAGATCGTTTTAAATTGGAGGGTTTGAACTTGAAATTCATGAGGTATTTGTTTGTTCATGAAATTTTATCTGTATAACCCAAGCCATTAGATGATGTCAAAGTCAAATTTTGGAAGTAAAAAATGGCAATCAAAACCGCTTCTTGTCTGTACAAAACAAGCACTTACCTACTTCCTTCCTCTCCTTTTCCTCACCTTCTTCCTTCCTTTTCCTGCTTTCCAGGGTCATCTCCATTACTGAGAGGAAAGGCAGTGGAGAACTAGTTTAGGCAGTAGAGCAGCAAATATAGACAAAGGCGACTTTTTTCTGATCATGGGAAACTGTTTTGGTTCTCCTGTGAAGGATTTGAGCCCTCATGATTCCAGACCCTCACCCGAAGGTACTACCTCCTGTGACCTTCACAATCTATGTCGATTATCGAAGCTTGCGTCTTTGGAACCCTAATTTGTTTAAAGGGGTTCCCTATTTCCTGGAATGGTCACTAACTTTTCATGTTGGCTCCATTGTTTGCGACCAAGCTTTGTGCTTGTTTCCTTTTCCCTCAACAAAAATTGCTTGAACTGGGCAAACTTTGAGCTTTCGCGACCTGCTTCTATCATCAGCAAAGGATTATAAAAATCTGATTTTTTTTTTTCTTCATCTGTTCTTGCTGATAGTTTTAAATGCTCAGATAAACCTTCCCTTTTCTTCTCACACAGGCATGGGCAGCAGCGTCGAGAATGTTGAAGATGCAAGTTTGGAAGGCCGGATTCTGGAGGTTCCGAATCTCCGGATCTTTACCTTTGCAGAACTGAAAAGTGCCACTAAGAACTTCAAACCCGACACAGTTCTTGGGGAAGGAGGATTTGGCCGGGTCTACAAGGGATGGGTTGATGAGAAAACACTGAATCCCACAAAGACTGGGGTTGGGATCACTGTAGCTGTGAAGAAACTGAACCCTGAGAGTGTGCAAGGCATGGAGGAATGGGAGGTCATTTGCTATATCATTTCGTCGTTACGATTAGTTAAACAAGTAGAAACATAGAAAAAAAAATGATGAGATTTCCTTCTCTTGTGAGTTTTCTTTCATCAAAATTAACAGCACCTAAAACTGAAATCACTTCAATAAGTTGCGTGATTGTTTTTTGCTTCCTAGGATAAGTGAACTAGAAGGAACACTGTTCCTACATAATTGTAAAGTGAAACAATCTGAAGTAGCCGAATCATTTATTTCTATTGCTGCTTACTTTGCTAATAAACACTAGTTTGGTTTCTTAGTCCCTTCTTCTTAAATTGCAGTCGGAAGTGAACTTTCTCGGAAGGTTGTCACATCCCAACCTTGTCAAACTCTTAGGCTATTGCTTGGAGGACCCTGAGCTTCTACTTGTTTATGAGCACATGGCCAGAGGGAGCTTGGAGAATCACCTTTTCAGAAGTTTGTATTTGTTGCTCTTTCCAATTTGAAATTTTTATGCTGACGTCTAAATTATGCCGATATGAGTAAGCTTAGCAATGACCGCAAAGTTGTCTTTTGCATCTTATTATTGCTTAAACAGTTTAATGATTCTTTCTCTTTGAAGCCTTATGATATAATTGCAAATTATCTTAGTTTACACACACAGTTATTTGTTTTCTGAAAGCTGTCTAAACTTTAATCTTGCTACTGACACAAGTTTTAAAAATCGAGTACTTTGATCATCGGCAGAAGGGTCAGCTTTTGAGCCACTTTCATGGGAGCTCAGGCTGAAGATAGCAATCGGTGCAGCTCGAGGTCTTGCATTTTTACATGCTTCTGAGAGAAAAATTATATATAGGGATTTCAAGGCCTCAAATATCCTTCTTGACTTGGTACAGCACCAACCTGTTTGGTCATCCGCAGCCTAATTTCTCTTCGATAAGAGATGCTGATGACCGATGCTTTTGGCTCGTGCAGGACTTCAATGTGAAGCTTTCTGACTTTGGTTTGGCGAAGAATGGACCAACTGGAGAACAATCACATATCACCACACGAGTCGTGGGCACCCAGGGATATGCAGCTCCAGAGTATGTAGCCACAGGTATCCACCATTTTTTTATTTCTTATTTTGTCAATCAGATTACTTTTCATGTAAGACATTGCACTCATCAGACAATTTCAATGCACTATTTTGACATCAATGAATGCCATTACCGTTCTTGATGTTCTTGTTGTCGATCATTCACATTTAGTAAATATGTGTTTGTGTGACTAGTGAATGCAGATGAGCAAGAAACTCATTAACTGACTCGATTCAGTATTAATCTGAAAACTTTGAACTACTAGAAAATGGTCAGGATTATAAGAGTTGATAATGTATGATTCAACCCAATTTTGTATTGTTGGGGCTTGAGACGAAAAAGGACTGATGCCCAAATATTAATCTTTCTAAGTCAAACAAGATTTATGAACTAATAGCCAGACCAGAAGGTTAGTGTTACTGTTAATGTTGCAAAAGGTTTTTCTCAGTTTGAGTTCATTATCTGATGATTTAAATGCTGATAGATTCTATTCTTTTTCCTCAATATTTCAGTCATATCAATTTGTATATTAAGATGAGATTCTGTTCAGGACATCTATATGTCAAAAGTGATGTCTATGGATTTGGAGTAGTGTTGCTAGAGATACTCTCTGGTTTGAGGGCACTCGATGACAGTCGTCCGAGCGGGCAAATCAGCTTGGCAGATTATGCTAAGCCATTTCTTGTGGAACGAAGCAAGTTGAATAACTTGATGGATCCAAAGTTGGAGCGGAAGTATCCTTCGAAAGCCGCTCGACAGCAGCCGATCTTAGCTTACGGTGTATCTCTTCCAATCCAAAAGACAGACCATCCATGAAGGAAGTAGTCGAGATTCTTGAGCAGGTAGCAGACATAAAGAGAATACCAAAGGAGTCTAAACCAAAGTTTCCTAGCCAGAACACAAACCGAGGTATTCGCCCGGTGCATCCAAGATCACCACTTACTTCCAGTCATAGGCCCGGAATGGTGCTTAAGATAGTAAATTCTCAGAGAACATGGCGACTGGAAAGATTTGCTCTAGTTAATGCAGCTTGGAATCAATATCCAATTTCTATCCATGTTGACCTTGATATTTTTGAAACAAGGGTTATTAGTGCACTTCATTTCTATACAATTGTTTATAAGAGTTTGAAGGATCAAGTATGAACACTAATTCTCAAAATGATCCCAATGCATTTTCTTCATTTTCTGAATTGATGTTCTTCGAATGGTACCATTTGAGAGTTTTATGGTTGTGCATTGAATTGTCAAGAACAAAGAGCTCAAAGAACCTGAACCATGAAGACAAACAGGAAGTAGTTACTGTACACAAACCTAGTGCAACTTTCACTGAAATCCAAATGATGCAACAGAGCTCAAAAAAAGTCATTGGATCTGCCTAAAAAATGGTGGCAAATACCAACTTTACAAAACTATACATGATTACAGACTTCAAATTTGTTGTGGAAGGTCTTGGTGCATTAGCAATTCAGCTGACCGTGCTTCACCATGATGATCTGGTAGTTGGCTGAGCAACGTGAAGAATGGAAAGTTTGATGGTGTGAGCATTTGATTGTTTGTAGACGTCAATGCACTCCTTAAGGTCGTCATCGCATGTTATCAGGATCCATTCGAAGTCATCGTCGAGGTACTTGATATCTACTGATGTCGAATCGGCTATTCCGAACCGGTGCTGGATCTCTTGCTTTAAATCTTGGAACCCCAGGCAGGATGTAGTCTGAATACAACTCTCTCTTCCCCACAAACTGCCTTGACCTTGAACAAATCATGTTGATGCATTGGCAAAGAGAACAATGATCCATTTGAAGCTCTTGAATTTGGGGCAGTTCGTTGTGCGTTTGAGCTTCTTCTACAGGCGCAACAAGTTCATGAGCTCCATCACACTTTTGCTCACTGGAGCATCCCTGACTTGAATTAGAGTTTTTGCTGCCAGACGAGGAAAGGGAGTTCGATCCAGAGGCGAATCCACCTTCGATCACCGGGTTTAAGTTAGAGGACTCGGGCTGATCATGCGGCTTGGAGAAGGAAAAAGTGTTGTTCCCCGACCAAGTGGTTTGATGAACTTCTCATACACTGAACTGAACTGAATGCCTCCTCCTCCAAGCCATGAACTGAATCTATAACCGCTTGCAGTTTCTTCAAGGAGTGGCCGACTTTTCTTGATCTTTCGCGAAGGCCATCGATCGATTCCATGCTGCCTACAGATTCTTTCAGAGTTGTAGGACACACTGAAACAAACACGTACAAGAATGTTCATGTTAAGTATGTGCTGAAGAATCTTGGAATGCGTGCATGATGCTTGCTTACCTCCAAGGCTTTTTAGCAGCATCCTTTAAGCTGCCAGCAAAATATTTCTGAAGCTCCTGCAGAGTGACAGTCTTTCAGCCTTCGTCCGTTTCTTATCCGTCAACTTCTTCGTGTTCAGAGCACTAGATTCGGCTGAAAAAGATATCGTATAATCATGATGGGAAGGATCATCACGCAGCCGCGTTGAAAACGCTGAAACTCTCGAGTTCCATTTAATGGAGGCTGGAAAAAGATACTTCGATGAACCATTGATTCTGAACAGAGTAGCGTCGTCCTCTAATTCCCTACCCGTCACGACTCGCAAGGTTCTGCACACTTGCTGTATCGTGAAGAACAGGGTGCCATCAGTTCCTGTTCTTCACTTTCTGAGCAATCGGCGGGAAAGAAGAACTCCAATACGAAGTCGGCTTTTGCAGACATGAATGCACCGGAGCGGAATGGCCGCCGCAGCCCCAACTCGAACAGCTTCGCGTGGTGCGACAGTGGTACTCGATCTTGTGAAGGCTGTGATGTTCGACGCGAAGCAGNTATATGAATGTTATCTCAGCATCTATGGTAGAGCGCCTCAAACTTCCTACACAGCCACATCCCTGTTAGTGAGAGCCCTAGAGCCAATCATATGATGATTACTTTTTGGACTCATTGTATCATATTCTTGTATATATATTTCTTATATATAAAAGCATTTCTTATGGTTATTGTACTTATGTGTATTTGTGCCAAATAACTTAGTATAATAACGTCCTTGAGTAGAAGGTTCTTATCTATATCAATCGATTAGTTGAATCGATAGTGAGATGATATAGAGAACACTACTCTTAATTATTCCTAGTCAAGTATTAACATTCAAGGACAATGTTAATGCATAGAGACTAGCATGTAGGTCAACATGATGACTTGATCTCACAAGTCATGGATATGAGATATCAAGTTGACACATGGGTATACATTAGAGAATGTATACTGAATGACCCGCCATGAGAAAGTATCATGGATCGTTATATGAGTGTCATATACTTTCTCATGTGACTATTAGTATGACTATTAGTCCTTAGACCTGAAGTCACCATAGTTCCCTACATAAGAAGTTATGTACTTTGGTTTCGTCAAACGTCACCCGTAACTGGGTGGACTATAAAGGCGATTACTGGGTATGTAACAAATTATGCGGAGGGATGTGAGTGATGTAGATGGGATCTATCCCTCCTATATGACGGGAGAGATATCATAGTCTTGATAGAGTGAGATCACTAAGTGCATGGTCATGCCCAAATAAGGCAATATGAGATATTGAGCTTATTTGATTATAGTGAGTCTACTTGGAGTTCAAGACACATAGATTGATTGGAGGATGACACAGTCTATGCTTCATAGAAGATCAATCTAGATATCGAGGATAGAAAGACGTTGTCACATATTGTGATTGTCACAATTATTAGTCACAATGGTGATGTTCGATCTCGACATTCTTGTAACTTGGGTAGCAATGATGTGTTGCTAGATACCTCTCATTGCTTATGTCCTTAAATAGGTTTAAGGGCATTGCCAACGTTACAAGAACCTATAGGGTCACACACATAGAGTAATAGATGGAGAATAAGTCCATATGATGGACCGAGAGTAATGAAGTCAAAGTTTGACTTTGGCTAAATATGGAAAGTCCATAAAAGGCAAGTTTGATTTGACTCAAATTAGACAACTTGAGTTGGACTAGAGTTTGATACAAGTGTTGGATGAATCTAATCATGGGAGAATAATGAAGTCAAAGTTTGACTTTGGCTAAATATGGAAAGTCCATAAAAGGCAAGTTTGACTTGACTCAAATTAGACAACTTGAGTTGGACTCGAGTTTGATCCAAGTGTTGGATGAATCTAATCATGGGAGAATAATGAAGTCAAAGTTTGACTTTGGCTAAATATGGAAAGTCCATAAGAGGCAAGTTTGACTTGACTCAAGCCACATCACCTTGACTTGACCAAGTGATGACTTGGCATCATCATCAAGGCTAAGTAACCTCCCCATTTTGAATTTTGAATTCAAATAAGGGGGTTATGGAAGGTGGTGGCCGACCACTTAATGGCCAATAATGGCCATTAATTGGCCTGCCACTAATACACACAAAATGAGTTTTTCTTGTATGTGATTGATTCTTCTCCTAATGAGTTTTTGGTTTTGGCTCTCCCTCTCCTCTCATCTTGTCGAGACCCAATCAAGTGCTAGCACACTTTTGGGCTCTCCTCTCCACTCTCTTGCTTGTGTGGATACTTCTAGAGGGTTGCCACTTTGCATCCTTGAGATCCGACACCAACCGAGGAGCGAGCGGGAATTGCGGGGCACGCATCGAAGGTAGTTTTCTCTTCTCTAATAGATCTAGGTTGTAGATCGATTTTGAAGCATGTAAACGAGCACTCGTAATTTTTTGAAATGGGTTTCTTCGCTTGGATCCTTTCTATTGGGGCTTTCGGGGTTTCCGCGACGCGAAAAAGCGGTTTTCGCGGCCCGAAAAACTCTACAGTGGTATCAGAGCCACGAGCGAAGCTTGTGCTCGTTTTGGTTTTTATTTTTTTGTATTAGATACAAAATTTAGATAATTTTATGCTTCTGTAATTTTTCTAAATTTTAAGATTTTTTGAGTATTTTTCTCGTAGAGGCAAAGCGACGAGTGCGAAGCACTTGTAGACTTTGCCACCGAGAAAAACTTCTCCGAAACGGCAAGTTTCGCCCAAATGGATTTTGGGACAGCGGGTAAAGGCGTTGTATAATCGCAAGAAGACACTCGTGAAGGTTATTTCACGAGTAGGGGCGCTGCCCCTAACCCCGCAAGGGGCCTTGTCTCGCGATTACGCCCGAAACCCGCTTACCGGGACCGCCGCGGAGTTATGACTCGAAAAATTCTAAAAATCAGTAGAAAAATTATATAAAATCTGTAAAATTACATAATTTTGAATTATGTACAGTAGTGTGATGGTCATGGCCCAAAACCCAATTTTTAATAAGATTAAAATTGTGTTGTAATTCACAATACGGCCTGCGCGCCGTTTTTGTACATGTGCGTATTGTATTGTGTTTGCGACCTGCGTGTCGGCTTTTAATATTTTATTTCTGTTGTATTTCATATTTAGACTCGAATGTAACTCGAGTATAAAAATTTGTAATGTACAAAAGTGAAGACGACGGAAATTCC
Organism: Boesenbergia rotunda; assembly: GCA_024364735.1. Lineage (NCBI taxonomy): Eukaryota > Viridiplantae > Streptophyta > Magnoliopsida > Zingiberales > Zingiberaceae > Boesenbergia > Boesenbergia rotunda. The sequence continues at coordinate 1,264,996 of JAGFNQ010006334.1, read as the reverse complement.
GGAGAACTTGGACTCGGGAGAACTAGCCGACAACACCAAGACGGTCAAGAGGAAGCGCTTGGAGAAGCCCTAAAGCTAGGTTGACCATCGGATCCTCTCATTGGCTTGAGAGGGTCTTAGTAGGGCCATGACCAAGTCACTTATGTTTATTTTTATTATTGCTATGCTTGTGATGTATATGATACATGATAATGTAGAATAGTAAAAATAAACTTAAGTGTATGAGATGCACAAGTAATGTGGGAACCACATTTTGATGTGCACTTAATACACATTTAGGATTAAATTAGATTTCATAAATGCCTAGATGTGATGCACATCCTCGATTAGATTAGATCTAAAATCGAATCGACTCGTAAACGCCTACCGGGTCCTGATACCCATCACTACCTCGATCATATGCGCTTGTCGATTCTGCCAAAGCAGAGCAACGCATTTAATCTTGGTAGGATGCGGAGGGACAACCTTGGTCCCGCCTATCACGGCTCGGGTTAGATCGAGCTCAATCAGATTGAGTAACTAGTTAACTCAATTGGATCGAGTAAAGCTATAGGCGTATTCCAATAGTTGGAAAGGTAGGACAAGATCGCATTTATCAATAGTCTTGGGCGATTTAGCCAAAGCTAACTCAAGATTATTCATAAATGTTAATTCTTGATCCTATAAACAAGAGTTGCATAGAGATGTAATTGATAAATTAGTTATCTACTGATCATACTAAGTCTTGGCTAAATCAAGGCATAATATGATGTGGATCTTGTCCCACATAAATTATAGTAAATTGGTACGGATCTAGTAGTGTGGTTTGACCACTCCAATGACTTGATTCCACCAAAATTCCTATAATTTAGTGGGAGCATCATTTAATTAAAGGCATAATTAGATGATTACTAGAATATGATATTTATTCTCTGCATTTATCTGTTGTAGATTGCCATGTCTTCAAACGCGAATACTCTATCTCTGCGATCTGTCCTTGAGAAGGACAAGCTCACTGGAGCTAATTTCCTGGACTGGTACAGGAATTTGAGGATAGTCCTCAAACAGAAACGTAAGCTGTACGTTCTAGAGCAAGCAGTTCCTGAAGCACCACCACCCTCAGCCATCTGTAGCGTTAGAGATGCTCATCAGAAGCATCAAGACGACGCGTTAGACGTGTCGTGCCTAATGCTATGCTGCATGTCCTCTGAGCTTCAGAAGCAACACGAGAACATGAATGCTTACGATATGATTGACCACCTCAAGCAATTATATCAAGGGCAGGCAGGGCATTGGAAGCGGAACTGCAAGGTATACCTGGAGGATCTTAAGAAGAAGAGAAGCGAGCCTTCTACTTCAGGTATATATGTTATAGAAGTCAACCTTTCTATTTTTACATCATGGGTATTAGATACTGGATGTTCTTCTCACATTTGTACCAATGTGCAGGGGCTAAGAAATAGCAGGGCATTGGCAAAGGGCGAGGTAGACCTACGAGTAGGCAATGGAGCACGAGTTGCTGCTGTTGCTGTAGGAACTTATTTTCTATCTCTGCCCTCTGGGCTTGAACTGGAACTAGATGATTGTTGTTATGTACCTGCACTTACTAAGAACATAATTTCTGTTTCTTGTCTAGACAAGAAAGGCTTCTCATTTATAATTAAGAACAAATGTTGTTCAGTCTATTTAAATGAAATGTTCTATTGTAGTGCAGATCTTATCAACGGACTCTACATTCTAGACTTAGAACGCCCTATCTATAATGTAAGTACCAAGAGGTTGAGATCAAATGAGTTGAACCCAACCTATCTCTGGCACTGTCGCTTAGGCCACATAAATGAGAGTCGCTTGTCCCAGCTCCATAAGGATGGATTGCTGGATTCATTTGATTTTGAATCATATGAGACATGCGAGTCATGCCTTCTAGGCAAGATGACTAAGACTCCCTTTAGAGGACATAGCGAGAGGGCAACAGATTTGTTAGGACTCATACATTCTGATGTATGTGGCCCTTTCAATGTTGCTGCTCGAGGTGGTTATAGATACTTCATCACATTTACTGATGATTTCAGTAGATATGGTTATGTGTACTTGATGACACATAAGTCCGAGTCCTTTGAAAAGTTCAAAGAATTCAGAAATGAAGTACAAAACCAACTCGGCATGAGTATTAAAATACTTCGATCAGATCGAGGTGGAGAATACTTGAGCCATGAGTTTCGTGACTATTTAGCTGAGTGTGGGATTCTATCTCAACTCACTCCTCCTGGGACACCACAGTGGAATGGTGTATCCGAAAGGAGGAATCGTACCTTATTAGATATGGTACGATCTATGATGAGTCACACAGATCTTCCTATATCCTTTTGGGGATATGCTCTAGACACGGCAGCGTTCATACTTAACCGTGTTCCATCAAAGGCGGTCATGAAGACACCATATACGATATGGACTGGGAGGAGTCCCAAGATGTCTTTCATGAGAGTTTGGGGTTGTGAGGCTTACGTTAGACATCAAGTCTCAGACAAACTGGGACCCAAGTCCGATAAGTGCTATTTCGTGGGATATCCCAAGGAAACTAAGGGATATTACTTCTACATTCCCAGTCAGCACAAAGTGTTTGTTGCTAAGACTGGAGTTTTTCTAGAAAGGGACTTTGTTTCTAGAAAGACTAGTGGGAGTTCGTTTGATCTTGAAGAAGTTCAAGACAACGATCATAGCACTGAGCCCTTGATGGATACTGAACAGGAACCACAAGAAGTTGTGGATGAGATTGTTACACAAGAAGTTGTGGAACAACAACCTGTTCAGGTAGACCTACCTCTTCGCAGGTCTGATAGGGTACGTCGTCAGCCTGAGAGATATTCATTTCTCTTGCCTGACCATGATGACGTTATGATCATTAAGAATGAGCCTACCACCTATCAGGAAGCTGTGATGAGCCCAGATTCTGAGAAATGGCTAGAGGCCGTGAGTAGGGATGGAAACAGGCCAGGCCAGGTCAGGCTTTCACCTTAACAGGCCAGGCCTGTATAATAGCCAACAGGCCTGAGCCTGGCCTGTGGCCTGTTACAGGCTTTATTCTAGGCCTGAGCCTGGCCTGTTCAATAGCCTGGCCTGGCCTGTGGCCTGTTTACAAAGCCTGTAATTTAATTCGAAAACATGATAGATACAGATATTTTGATTTTGGATAAGAAAACATCAAAGGCATGTGATTTGTTGGTTAGGTGGGTGTAGATAAGTATTGGCTTGGGCGAGAGTCCAAGGTTCGAAACTCTACATTAGCGTTATATTTTGACATTTGATAATTTATAGAATATATGTTTAACAGGCCCAGGCCGGCCTGTCAGGCTTTATAGGCTTTATATTGAGCCTGGGCCTGACCTGATAAGAAAAACAGGCTTTCAAAAGGGCCTGTTTATTATTTTAATTTTTAACAGGCCAGGCCAGGCCAGGCCAAAGACAGGCCAGGCCACAGGCCCCTGACAGGCCGCCTGGCCTATTTCCATCCCTAGCCGTGAGATCCGAGATGGATTCCATGTACACCAACCAAGTATGGACTTTGGTTGATCCACCTGAAGGGGTCAAACCCATTGGGTGTAAGTGGGTCTTTAAGAGAAAGACTGACATGGATGGACTTGTACATACCTATAAGGGTAGACTAGTAGCTAAAGGTTTCAAGCAAATTCATGGTATTGACTATGATGAAACTTTTTCTCCAGTCGCGATGTTCAAGTTTATTAGGATCTTGCTTGCTATTGCAGCATACCACGATTATGAGATCTGGCAGATGGACGTCAAAACTGCGTTACTGAATGGAAACCTCATCGAGGAAGTGTACATGACACAACCTGAGGGTTTTGTAGATCCACAGCATACTGGCAGAGTATGCAAGCTACATAGGGCCATTTATGGTCTAAAGCAAGCTTCTCGGAGCTGAAATCTTCGATTCGATGATACGATCAAATAGTTTGGTTTCATCAAGAACGAAGATGAACCTTGTGTCTACAAGATGGTTAGTGGGAGCACAGTAGTCTTCCTAGTCTTGTATGTGGATGACATACTACTCATTGGGAACATCCCTTCGCTATAGTCTGTGAAGACTTGGTTGGGGACTTATTTCGCAATGAAGGACTTAGGTGAAGCAGCCTGCATTCTAGGCATAAAGATCTATAGAGATAGATCTAAGAGATTGCTTGGCCTAAGTCAGAGTACATACATTGATACCGTTTTGCAACGGTTTGCCATGCAGAATTCCAAGAAGGGAAATCTGCCAATGTCACATGGCGTGAGTCTTTCGAAGACTCAAGGTCCCTCTTCTAGAGAGGAGAGAGACCGCATGAGCAAGATCCCTTATGCCTCAGCCATAGGATCTATCATGTACGTCATGTTATGTACTCGTCCTGATGTCTCGTATGCTTTGAGCATGACGAGCAGGTACCAGTCAGATCCAGGTGAACGTCACTGGATAGCGGTCAAGAATATCCTTAAGTACTTGAGAAGGACTAAGGAATATTTTTTGATATTTGGAGGCGATGAGCATCTAGTTGTAAAGGGTTACACTGATGCCAGCTTCCAAACCGACCAGGATGATTACAGATCGCAGTCAGGGTTCGTGTTTTGCTTGAATGGCGGAGCTGTGAGCTGGAAGAGTTCGAAGCAGGACACAGTTGCGAATTCTACAACAGAAGCTGAGTATATTGCTGCATCAGAGGCAGCAAAGGAGGCAGTTTGGATCCGCAAGTTCATCACTGAGCTTGGGGTGGTTCCTAGCATATCTGATCCCGTAGAGCTCTATTGTGACAACAATGGAGCTATTGCGCAGACTAAGGAACCTCGCTCACACCAGCGGACCAAACACATACTACGACGATTCCATCTCATTCGAGAGATCATCGATCGAGGAGATGTGAAGATTTACAGAGTACCCACAGAGGCTAACGTCGCAGATCCCTTGACCAAGGCTTTGGCACAGATGAAGCATGATGGTCACACTAGGTCATTGGGTATTAGATACTACAGCGATTGGCACTAGTGCTAGTGGGAGATTGTTAGTGAGAGCCCTAGAGCCAATCATATGATGATTACTTTTTGGACTCATTGTATCATATTCTTGTATATATATTTCTTATATATAAAGGCATTTCTTATGGTTATTGTACTTATGTGTATTTGTGCCAAATAACTTAGTATAATAACGTCCTTGAGTAGAAGGTTCTTATCTATATCAATCGATTAGTTGAATCGATAGTGAGATGATATAGAGAACACTACTCTTAATTATTCCTAGTCAAGTATTAACATTCAAGGACAATGTTAATGCATAGAGACTAGCATGTAGGTCAACATGATGGCTTGATCTCACAAGTCATGGATATGAGATATCAAGTTGACATATGGGTATACATTAGAGAATGTATACTGAATGACCCGCCATGAGAAAGTATCATGGATCGTTATATGAGTGTCATATACTTTCTCATGTGACTATTAGTATGACTATTAGTCCTTAGACCTGAAGTCACCATAGTTCCCTACATAAGGAGTTATGTACTTTGGTTTCGTCAAACGTCATCCGTAACTGGGTGGACTATAAAGGCGATTGCTGGGTATGTAACAAATTATGCGGAGGGATGTGAGTGATGTAGATGGGATCTATCCCTCCTATATGACGGGAGAGATATCATAGTCTTGATAGAGTGAGATCACTAAGTGCATGGCCATGCCCAAATAAGGCAATATGAGATATTGAGCTTATTTGATTATAGTGAGTCTACTTGGAGTTCAAGACACATAGATTGATTGGAGGATGACACGGTCTATGCTTCATAGAAGATCAATCTAGATATCGAGGATAGAAGGACGTTGTCACATATTGTGATGGTCACAATTATTAGTCGCAATGGTGATGTTGGATCTCGACATTCTTGTAACTTGAGTAGCAATGATGTGTTGCTAGATACCTCTCATTGCTTATATCCTTAAATAGGTTTAAGGGCATTGCCAACGTTACAAGAACCTATAGGGTCACACACATAGAGCAATAGATGGAGAATAAGTCCATATGATGGACCGAGAGTAATGAAGTCAAAGTTTGACTTTGGCTAAATATGGAAAGTCCATAAAAGGCAAGTTTGACTTGACTCAAATTAGACAACTTGAGTTGGACTCGAGTTTGATCCAAGTGTTGGATGAATCTAATCATGGGAGAATAATGAAGTCAAAGTTTGACTTTGGCTAAATATGGAAAGTCCATAAAAGGCAAGTTTGACTTGACTCAAATTAGACAACTTGAGTTGGACTCGAGTTTGATCCAAGTGTTGGATGAATCTAATCATGGGAGAATAATGAAGTCAAAGTTTGACTTTGGCTAAATATGGAAAGTCCATAAGAGGCAAGTTTGACTTGACTCAAGCCACATCACCTTGACTTGACCAAGTGATGACTTGGCATCATCATCAAGGCTAAGTAACCTCCCCATTTTGAATTTTGAATTCAAATAAGGGGGTTATGGAAGGTGGTGGCCGGCCACTTAATGGCCAATAATGGCCATTAATTGGCTTGCCACTAATACACACAAAATGAGTTTTTCTTGTGTGTGATTGATTCTTCTCCTAATGAGTTTTTGGTTTTGGCTCTCCCTCTCCTCTCATCTTGCCGAGACCCAATCAAGTGCTAGCACACTTTTGGGCTCTCCTCTCCACTCTCTTGCTTGTGTGGATACTTCTAGAGGGTTGCCACTTTGCATCCTTGAGATCCGACACCAACCGAGGAGCGAGCGGGAATTGCGGGGCACGCATCGAAGGTAGTTTTCTCTTCTCTAATAGATCTAGGTTGTAGATCAGTTTTGAAGCATGTAAACGAGCACTCGTAATTTTTTGAAATGGGTTTCTTCGCTCGGATCCTTTCTATTGGGGCTTTCGGGGTTTCCGCGACGCGAAAAAATAGTTTTCGCGGCCCGAAAAACCCTACAATCCCCAGCCATACAAGGCTGTGTATGGATGGATAACACAATTAATCCAGTAATACAATGCTATTTTATTTCTCTTTCTTTTGAAAATTATAATGAATCTATTTGGTGTGATGTTATTCCTATGAAAATAACTCATACACTTCTTGGGAGACCTTGGCTATAAGATCGAGATGTGCATCATTATGGCAAGGAGAACACATACACTTTCATATTCAACAGCAAGACAGTATTATTGAAATCAATGCAAACTTCCAAAATAAAGAAATACAAACAAGAGAAGGCAAAAGCATGCTAGTAATAGTGGAAAATCTCTTCACGTTCTAACAAAGAAATATTTTCAACAGGAGAATAGAGAAAGTTCTACTATATATGCTCTTATAATCAAAGAATTATCTAGTCCCGAAGTTTCTTTATTTGCTGCAATAATCACTATGCTATTAATTAAATGACTTTTCTAATGTGACTCTAGAAGAATTACTTAGGGGTATTTAGTTTGTTCTATTTTCTATTTTTATTTTTCAGAAAATCGTATTTTCTCATTTTATGGAAAATGACTTTATTTCATTCTCTAGTTTTCCAGAAAACACTACATCTTTTTCTGGAAAACAAGCTGGAAAATGCAAACCAAACGCGTTTTCTAGAAAACCGTATTTTCTACGGAAAATGAAAATGAAAAACAAACGTACCAAACGCAGCCTTAGTGAGTTTCCACCCATGCATAAAATTCAGCATGTTATTGATTTTGTGTTAGGTTCATAACTGCCCAATCTACTAGCCTATTGATTAAATCCAAGTGATTATGCAGAATTAAAGAAGCAAGTGGAAGAATTATTGTCCAAGAGTTTCATTTGAGAAAGCTTAAGGCCGTGTGTTGTTCCTGCATTGTTAACCAAAAAAAGATGGTAGCTGGCACATGTGTATTGACAGTCATGCGATCAATAAGATCACTATCAAATATCGATTCTCAAGTTCTCACCTTGATGATATGCTAGATATGTTGGTTGGTTCTTTTATCTTTTCAAAAATTGATCTGAAAAGTTAGTATCATCAAATATTCATAAGGTCGAGAGATGAATGGAAAACATCTTTCAAGACTAAAGATAACCTTTACAAATGACTTGTCATGACTATTGGTATTTGTAATACTCCTAGCACATTTATGCGTTTTATGAATCAGGTACTACAATCATTTATCAAAAAATTTCTTGTTATTTATTTCAATGATATCTTAATTTTCAGTAAGAATAAAGAATATCATCTTATCTATTTGCAACAAGTCATGAGGATTCTTCGTAAAGTGAAGCTATATATAAATTTAAAGAAATGTCGCTTTATGACTTCCTCTACGGTATTCTTGGGCTTCGTGGTTTTCTCTAGAGGATTAGCGACAGATTCTGATAAGTAAGAGTCATCCAAGAGTGGTCATTGCCTAGGATACTACAAGAAATCATAAGTTTTCATGACCTAGCAACATTTTATAGCTGTTTAATCAAGAATTTCAGCACTATTATAACCCTATAACTGATTGCATCCAGAAATACTCATTTATTTGGATTAGCACGACTTCACAAGCTTTTCAAGAAATAAGAAAAAGATGAGCTGAAGCACCTATTTTCTCTAAGTACCAGATTTTTCAAGGTATTTGAAGTGGAATGTGATGCATCTAATGTTAGAATCATAGTTGTATTAAGTCAAGAAGGGTATCCTATTACATATTTTTGCGAGAAGTTGAATGAGGTGAAATAATGATATTCGACTTATGATAAGAAATTTTTTACCGTAGTTCAAACTTTGCGTTATTGGCGATACTACCTCTTACACAAGAGTTTGCCCTATATTATGATCACCAAATTCTTCAATATATCAATTCTAAGCCCAAAAAAAACTAAGTCATTGATAAGTGTTATTTTATTGATTATTTTAGTTGTTAAAATCTATTTTTGACCCATGTTTTTCTTGCTTAATTGTGAATTTATTCTAGGTTCTAGAAATTATTACTATTTTGGACTTAATTACAAATCTTTATATATTTGAATTATTTGGCTACTAAATTTTTGATCTATTTTTTATAGGCATGAAAGGATCATGGACCTAGGTTATGCTGGGTCAAATTTGAGTCGGAGGTGGACCCGAATCGAGTGATCAAGCTTCAAATAAATCTGGATCGTCCGATTCAAAAGCGGCTAGATCTGAGCCATCTGGGGCCATCTGAAGCAATCCGAGCTAGGGTTAGGGTTGATAAAGCACTGAGGTCAAGATCTGAGATTTTCATCCAAATCAGAGATCATTCCACCATTGGATCAAGCCAAGAGGATCTACATCGTCTATTCAAAGATCGGGTTGATCTGGGCCATCCGTTGCAAATCTGGAAGATCCGAGCTACCCCGAGGCAGATCTTGACCCTTGATCAACATCATCAAAGTTTGGTTCAGATTGGAGAAGATCCGACCGTTGGATTCATTCAAAACGATCTCAGCCATTCATTCCTATGTATTTAATCAAACATTTCCCACATAGCACAGCGTCGCGTCTTCTTCGCCGCAACTTTCTTCTTCAGTAGTTCTTCATTTTTCTTCAGATTTTCTTCAATCCAAGGGCGCGACCACCTCAATTCTTTATTTAGATCGAGTGCTAGGTCATTGGGAAGGATTCTCGGTGAAGTTCCAGCTCCGAATTGGCCAAAAACAGAGTTGAGTGAGGGTTTCCTCGGTTCTACCATTGATTGCTTCGATCTTGGTTTTGTTCAATACGTCATCCATTCCGAGCTATCAAGAGGGGTTCTCTGGAGTGCTTGGTTCATCCCCACACCATCCGCGCGATTGGACAAGGCGAGATTAAAGAAATCGCATGGGTTTTCAGTTTGGATCAGAATGTGAGCTGGATTTGAATCGCAGATGCAAGTTTCCATTGATTTGTTGAGCTTAGGGGTTCGAGACTCACCCTTGTATGACGAGCAAGGAGTACTTGAGCTGAGGGAGTGATTGAGGTATAGATTTCTTATTGAATTTCGATTTTTAGCTGTAATTTCCATTTCTGCAGTTCATTGTCAGATTTGATTACGTATCAGCTGTAGTTTACCTTTCTGAATTATTTTTTGCTTAATTAGGTTTCATTCGGCAAGTAGTTAGTTAGTGAACTTGTTTAGTGAACAATAGTTTGAGCTTTCAGTTGATTTCCTGTTTTAGAGCTTGCGTATCAGTTTTTGCCTTTGCGTATCAGGTTGTTTCTGCGTGCCAGTTCTATTTCTGATTTTTGCAGTTCTTTCCGAATTCAGTTTATGTTTAGTTTTGATGCCTTGAATTAGAGACAACAATTAGTGCGACAATGCAATTGATCTAAGTTTGTTCTACATATAGAATTCCTTCTGTATTTTTTTTGCCCAGTTTGCTCTTGTATCAAGTTTCTGCAATTCGTTTTCATGTCTGCAACTCTAAGTTTATTTCTGCAGCTCTAAGTTTGTAACTGCCGAAGTTTGTATCAGTGAAGCTTTGCATTAGAATTCTCTTGAAATTGACTTCAGTTGTTTGTTTGGTTTTAGCGTTCCAATCGGTTTCTGAATTGTCGCACTGCATTCCTGCATTTCTGCACTCATGTTTCTGCATTCGAATTGTTGTTGCATTCATGGACTGTTTCTGCAAAAACATGAGTTGATCCGAGCTGATTAATCTAAATTCTGAGCATCAGTTTTTGTGTATCAATGAATTGTTCTGAATTCATGCTCCTGCATTCTGAATGTCTGCATTCGAACTTTGTCTGAATTTCTGCATGTCAATGCTGCATCTAGATTCATTTCTGGGTTGTTGCCTTCAAGTCTGAATTTTTCCTTTTATTCATGCATAGCACTTCACTAAGAGCTTTGTTTTCCAATGAATTGATTAGTTTTATACTGAATCAATCAGTTATACATTCTGCATTTAGTTTCACTTTTTGGTACATCAGTTTTTCTACTTTTGGTATCAAGTTGTTCAATTGTTAGCACTTGCATCAAGTGAAATCTTGGCACGGTTTTTGTATCAATTTGGTTTTAGATTGCTTGTATTTGGTCTGTCTCGAGTTTGATTTGGTTGCTTCATGGCTTGGCATTTGTTTTGCATTTGAATCAGATTCGTTTTCCAAAAATTGGTTAAGTGCTTTAGATGAGTAAGTGGTCCTTTGGGTTGAGCTATAACTTGTTATCACTTGTTAAGTTCCATAGTTAAGTTTCCTTCTCTTTTCCTTGCGATTTCATTTATGATTGCAACCCAAAACCCAAATGTTATTTGAAACCCAAAAATATTCGACGACACATAAATACGAGCTCGAATCAAACAATCTCAACTAGCCCTAGGAAAAATACAACCTGTGGTCCCTTTACTACGTTTTCAGCTTTGATTGCAAAAAGGGTTTCCAGCTTACACATATCTAAATTTTGAGACCCACATTCGTGACACCTAGATAGGGTCCATCAAAATTTTTGGCGTCGTTGCCGGGGAAGCAACTAGTTGAGTTGTTTGATTTTTGTTGTGTGCTTATGGACATATCATTTGATTCTATTTTCTTGTGCTTTATCTTTTGTATACGGTTGCTGCCATTTTTCTTGTTTGTTTTGTGACAGGACTGCAGATGCAAAATGTTTTTGAATGCTTATTCATCTCCGCACCAGCAGCCGTGTCAACAATTTCAACAACCCTATTCAGATTTGCAGCAGTACGAAACTTTCAATCAGCCACCACAGCAGTTTCACCCACAATTTTAGAATTTTCAGCAAGGGTGCAATCGAAATTTTCAACAAAATTTTCAACCATTTCAGCAGTCTCAACAAAATTTTCAGCAACCTTTTAATCAGCCACCACAACAAGATTTCCAACAGCCCTATTCGAATTTTCAACAAACAAATCAGTTTTGTCAGCCACAATTTCAACAATTTCAGCAAGATTTTCAACCAAGTCAGAATTTTCAGCATGGGCATCCACAATTCCAGAGTTTTGAGCAACCAATTCAACAATTTCAGCCCCAATTTCAGCAACCATATCAATTACCACAGCAATTCCAGCCTTGCAACCAGAATTTCCAGCCACAAAATCAGAGTTTCCAGCTCACTCAAATTCAGTCTTCACCACCACAATTTCAACCTCAGATCCAGGATTTCCAGGGCTACAATTCTCAGCAAATTCAACCATCATTCCAGCCAAATTTTTAGCAGTTTAATCAGCCCATTCAATCATTTGAGCAGCCCCAACAGCTTCCATTTTAGAACTCACAGCCTACTCTTAATTTTCAGCAACCTTATGTCACATTTCAAGATCAACAGGAGTTCCACAACAATCAAGGAGGCTTTGAGAATCCTAATGAGAATGAGGCTCAACAACAGAGGATGAAAGAGATGCTTCAACAAATTTTACAGCAACAAGAGCGTCAAGACATCGCAGGACGCCTTAGGAAATTGGTTGATCAAATGAATCAAATACTAGCCCAAAGATCAGGACAATCAGATGAATCTACAGGTGTAGGGGATTGCACTGAGCCCCAAGAATCACCCATTCCTACTGATTTAGAGGCATTAGAGAAGATGGATAGCAGAGCTTATATGGTTGATGAAGCATGTGTTGGAGATGATTCTACAGGTGTAAGGGATTGCACTAAGCCCCAGTGACCACCAACAGTGATGGATACATTAGAAGATTCAGAGAACAAGTCAGAAAGTGTAGGGACTTGCATGGTGGAAGCAAGAACCCAAGGATCACCTGCTTTAGTTGAGTGCCCACCAGAACTTGAGCCTGAGATGGAACCTATACTTGACTAGGAGGAGCCAATAATTACATATATTCGTGTAGAACCTCCTGGCATTCTTCAGCACAATCAGGTAAGTATTCCTCTTATTTTTTCTGAAAATTGCATAGAGGTACCTCAAACTGATTTCATTGGTTGTGATACACTTATTGATACATCTTTCGTAGAATTTGATTGTGAAAAATTCATAGAGGTACCTAGTGCTGAACTTGTTGAATATGAAGCATGTGGTGATGCATATCACGAAAATGCTGAATGTGAAATTTTTTTAGAAATGCCTCAAATTGATGTTGATTGTTGTGATGAGTCTCTTGATATATCTTATGCTGAAAATAATTGTGAAAAATTTATTGAGGCACCTAAAGTTGATTTCATTGGTTGTAATACATTGCTTGATACATCCTTCGTGGAAAATAATTGTGAAATTTCTATTGAAGTACCAAAAATTGATTTCATTATTTGTGATGAGTTTCTGGATGCATTTTTTGTAGAAAATAATTGTGAAAAATTCATTGAGGTACCAAGAATTGATTTCATTGGATATGATGCAGTTTTGGATACATTTCATGCAGAGACTGATATAATTTCATTTCTTTCTTACCCTGCACGCTTAAGAGAGGTATTACATGGTTTTGCAGGGTCCAGAAGACTTCTGGAGTGTGTGCTCCATCTGAACAGACTCCAACCTCCTGGAAGAACTTTCAAAAGGCATCAAGAAGGAGGAGATGATTTTACTTTAATTCGAAGCACTACACCTCTTACATGGGTCTTGTACCTAAATCGTCTGCGGTCACCTGAACATTTTTTTGTAAAATTCAAGTGTGGGGGGAGACATGCACCATGACATAAATCAAATGAAGAAAGCTCTCTTAGCCACCCATACTCCTCCACTACCACGATGGAGGCTACTTCTTGATAGACTCCGTCCACCAGAAATAAAGGGGAGTTTGTTTTTTCTTGTATTTTCTTTCATTGCATGTTTCATTTTCATGTTTTCCGAAAGTAGAATTTTCTTTTAAATTGAGTCCTTGCTAATAAATACGTGAATATACCATGTTAGTCTTTTTGGAAATTTATTTCTTACATGATTAGGAATAAATGTATCCCTTTAGGTTATCTTCATGTCATTTTAAAGTCTTTTGAAAATAAATTAAATTTGGTTGTTAAAACTTGAGGTTTGAGCTAATGGATGAAACCTTGGATGCTTGAGTACTACTTAGCTATAGATTCTTAATTGATGACTTGAGATGGATTATTTGTGCCTAGTGAGAATTAGCCTTATTTTTGTGACACACATATGTGATTGTACTCTAGAACTTGCTTAGGTTCTTTCAAAACCATATTTCAATGATTGGATCACATCTATAGAGACTAATCAATTTGTTTACCTTTCCATATCAATTTTTTGCACTAATCATGTTTATTCTATTTTTCTTTTCTTATTTCCTACTCTTAACCACATTTTTCTATGGACTTGTTTGTTTGGGATGTTTCTTAATGCTACTTTGCCCGAGACGGACAACGGATTAAGTGTGGGGGAGTGACTAGTGTTTTGGAAAGATTTGGTATCAAAGAGGCATTTCATATCAAGAATTTTTTTTTTGCAATTACATGTGTCAAGTTAAGTTGAGTTTGGTATCAAGATCAAGTGGGAAGAAGTGGTTAATGATGGAAACGATTGAGGCATCTAGATTCTTAATGATAAATTGAAGATCCAAGAAATTTTGTGCCAAGCTCAATTCGGTTGAAGAAGAAATATTTGTGCCAAAATCCAAGTGGCACGCAGGTGGAGAAAAATCTGGGCCAAATTTCTAATGGTAAATTGATGAAGTGCAGAATTCCAGAAGAAGTCAAGTAAATGAATTGAAGACCCAAGCAATTTTGTGTCAAGAGGAATCCGGCTGACTGCAATCATCAAATTCTGAGCTGAATTGCAAGGATAGCTGTTGAAAATTGAGAAGTAGACTTTCACCAGCTACCAGAAAGTCTGAAAACTGCTAATCCAAAACAGAAATGGTGGTTGCTTGGATGTTTTAGATCAGAACAGAGAAAGGAAAAAATGCAGTGAAGCTGGACAAAAATTTTGAAGCTGTAAAAGAAAATGTAGAAACTAATTGACTGCAGCAACAAACAAAGGGGCAGAATTCAAATTGCTTTGGATTGCAGCTATACTAAATCTGAAATTCTGAATTGCAGCAGCATAGATCAGTAATTAAATTGAAGATGAACAAGTCTGGATTGTGCCGGGAAGAATTCAAATTGAGCTGGGCTGTCTTTAGTTTGTCCGAAGAGAAAGGATTGCTGATAAGGATTAAGAGATCCACCTTCACCAGCCATCAGATATTCTGAATAGTAGCAGAGTGGAACTGCAAGGTGCTGAAAAGGAAAAAATCGAAGAACTAATTGTTGAATCTGCATTGAAAAAAAAATGGTCTTGCAGTTTGGTATCAACTTCAAACTGAATTCATGCTCCCTAATTCAGAAATGCATAGCTGAACTTGCAGCATGGTCTTGCACTGAATTCAACCTTTTGGGGGGCAAATTTCAAGTGAAGGCAATTTGATGAAATCAGTTAAGGAAATGCAATGTAGTGCCATGGTCTCAAGTGAAGCAATTGAATTATCCACTACTATTTGATGCTAGGATCAATTGTGTAGTTGCTGGGAAGAAATCAGAGCATTGCAAGCTCTAAGAATTGATGGCGTTGATCTAAATTGGATACCGAAATATAGGGAAAAAAAGAACAAGAGTTGGAATAGCAGATGCACTATTTGGTAAGCTAATGGAAGTGGAAATTTTTCTTTTCAATTCAAGAATTGGAGCTAGATCTGAGAAGGAGTTGGGCACAACACGGCTGAACAGAATGAGAACAAAAACAGAAAGTTACAGCCGAACCTAAAAAAAAAGAAGGAAGAAACAAGTTGGCACCATGAGACTAGTGGAGAGATCATCTTCTGGATCAAAACCTTGCTCCACTTCCATTCTGATTTTACTAGAGAGAAAGGAAGCAGCTGATATAAAAAGAAATTCATTTCTGCAGTTTTAAAAGGAAGAAAAGAAAAATCAGAAAAGAAAAGAGAAGGAGATAAGGTGGCACGCAAATGGCAAATGGGCACAAAGGAATTAGTGAGGATTTTTCATCAAATTCTTGAAGGGCAATGTCATAGCCTCACTCCATCACACTTTTGACTTCATTACAAGGACGGACAAGAGGGCAAAGCACATTGGAAACATTCTTGAGCAACCAAGTCTTCCACTTCATCAAATTGTCTATTTTCTTAGCTTTTATTTCATTTTTACCATTTCCTATGTTTTTCACTTGTTTTTTATAGATATTGATCCTAATCATGAATAATGATGGAGAGTAGATAACAAGCAAGCATATGGTAGTACAAAAAGTATGTGTGTTTGAGTGAGCTCCACTTCCATCATCAACTTAGAACTTAAGGAGAGAGCTACCAAAACCTCCCTTGAAAGTCTTAGTGAGTTAAATTCATCTCCATGACTCATTAAGGATGAAAATGCTAAGTTGTTGATTTAAGGACGAGGTACTAATCCTCAGAGCTTAAATTTTTTGAGAATTTACAACCTTAGGTAATTTCTTTTCATTTGCTTCTAATTATGCTTGGAAAAAGTCTAAGGGATACATACTTAGTGGTTTCGCGAGACGCTCAAGCTTAAGTGTGGGGGAGTTCAAACTTTGCGTTATTGGCGATACTACCTCTTACACAAGAGTTTGCTCTATATTATGATCGATCACCAAATTCTTCAATATATCAATTCTAAGCCAAAAAAAAAAAAAACTAAGTCATCCATATGGGAAGTTGGTCTCCTTCTTACATGAATATACCTTTGTAATCAAACACAAATCCATACTTGAAAACAAAGCGGCTGATGCACTTAGTAGAGTGGTATATATCCTTTCTTCTATGACAATATAAGTGGTGGGATTTGAACTACTTAAGAAGGACTATCCTTTGTGCAAAGATTTCAACAATATATTTGCTGATTTAATTGCAGGATAGCATAAAAATTCCTCAGATATTTTGCTGCATAGCGATTATATCTTTAAAGGAACTCAATTTTATTTGCCAATATTTCTTTTCGTGAACAAGTGATATGGGAGCTATATGCTGGAGGGGCATCAGGTCATTTTGGAAGGTTTTAAAACCGTTGCTACAGTTGGAGATTGTTTCTATTGGCCTAGCCTTAAGAAGGATGTGGCCAAGATTGTCACTCAATGTCGCACATGCCAATTATCTAAAAAAAATGAAAAATACTGATTTATATATGCCTCTATCTGTGCCACACAAACCATGGCAAGATCTAAGCATGGATTTTGTGCTTTGTTTGCCTAAAATCATTAGTGGACAAGACTCTAAATTTGTAATAGTGGATTGGTTTTCAAAAATAGCTCACTTTATTTTATGTTCAAAAACATGACATGTTGTTCACATTGCTAAACTTTTCTTCAAGGAAATTGTTTGTCTTCATGGATTACCATTAACAATTTTGTCTAATTGAGATGTGAAATTCACAAACTGCTTCTGGCAAATCTTATGAAAATTAATGAATATAAGGTTGAAGTTTTTTTTCATCTTTTAACAATCAAATAAATAGTTAAACAGAAGTAGTCAATAGAAGTTTGAATAATTTACTTTGTAATTGCTTTGTCGAAGATCATGTATACTATTAAGTCTCAGTTAGTTCCTGTATGAATATTGAGATCGTGCTCTGTTTGGGCAACAAGCAGATCCAATTGCCATGCTCCTTTCGTCAAGATCTTGGATGAAGAATTTGGTAAGGGCATTGCTAGCTGATTGTGTTGCCTGTCGTCGATTACTCACTATAATATTGTTTTTAAAAATTCAACATCGCTTGATGGTTGAAAATCAAAATTAATTACAATGATATTGATTAAAATATAATACAATATTCATACTGTTCTTTGAAATACGTATTATTTTTTGATTGCATTCTTTGAAAAATTATGGACGTATTTTAAGAATCAACTCTAAATGTATTCTTTTAGATTGCTGAATTCGATAAGATCAAATTAATTAGTTCATATCATCAATTATATATGCTGAATCGATTGTGATGTGATGCAGCTAAAGAGTTGTTGATTTAGCATATCTAGTGGCGAGCAAGTGGCCAGCCGCTCATCCACATGGAAGTGGAGATCTTTTGGAAGATTTCTGCCAGACTAACTCGGCCAGGGACGAATTTAGGGTAGGACTCGGAGTCATAGCTCTCTTTTAAATTTTTAATAATAATATTTTTATATATAATTTTTTATTATTGTAGCATAGAAATTGTTATTATTTTTTTAATATATATATTATTTGACCTCTATAAAAATAAGTTTTTATAATTTATCTAATAGTAAATTTAATTATTTTTTTATCACACATCTAAAATTCATAAGAATTGAGGATTAAATTTTAATTTTTTATCTCTTTATTTTTATAGATTTTAACTAAATATATGTTATACATCTTGATGGTAAAGATAATTTATTCACCCCTAAGATTCTAGCCAATCTGTCCCAGAACTGACACGGAGAATGTAAATCATGTGGGATTACTAATCCGGAGATTAATACGTGAGGAGGACGAACATACTAATTTTGATATGGTTTGATCTATAAATTTCACGATAACAATATTTATATATTAACTATTAGTGGTGGGGATAAATATATTATGCATTTTGAAGGATTGTGGACGTTGTACATATATAATAATTAATTTCATTAGACTCTCTTAAATTTAAAATTTTATATCCTTTCATGAACCGGCGACTGTCTTATGCAAAGTCTTTGAAAGTCGAAAAGATCGATGAGGACTTTTCGATCATAGTTTGGTTGGATTTGTACTAGTTTTATTCTGAGAATTTGTACCCGTCACTTTTATAACGAATTCATATTCAAACCATTAAATGTGTGACAGTATCCTAAATAAGAAAGTGGCTTTGGCCAAAATAATAATAATAATAATAAAATAAATAAAAATGGAGATTTATTTTCAAACTGTTCTGTTTTCTTTTCTAAACTTTTCTAAAATTTGTGACTTCACGAGCGACGTAATGCTGTGATACGAATTTCCAGGGAAAAAACTATGATAATACAAATATATTTATTTTATTGTTGTCTAAACCTAACCCAAGATAATTAGTCAAGCTCATGTTTCTTAATGTCTCTCTTCATCTCATATTTTCCATTGTGTTTGCCTTGGAAACTATATTTTGATGGAAAAGTCCATTTTGACTAAACTATTTCAATCATTAAACGTCAAATATAAACTATATAATAATTTTCTGAAAAGTTACTAATTTGGATATAAAAGTATACTTTTCTTTTAGATATTTTTTCACCTTTGCCAATGCTTCATAATTAATTTTTTGGTATAAAAAACTGCTTATATGATTTTTGGACTGGCGACAAAGACTTGTATGAAGCCGCGTTAGATTAGTATTCCACTACACGACAGAGTATGTTGACTTGAATTTTTCACGACACGGTGGCATGCCGTTTGATGTTGGATCCTTTGTTTGACTTTGACAGTGGCTCGGTTTCCCACGCATCCTCATTTTCACCTCCATGCTTGAATCAACGCGGTGGACCAAGTCAACATCAATATTTAGTTTTTCTTTTTTTCTCGTTAAATAGAGAGAGTGCTCGTTCTCTGAACGTGGTACAGGTCCATATAGGAAATTCAGTGAAAAATTTTAAAAAAATAATAAATAATGTGATATTTTATATATAGTGATTTTTAACGGATTTATCGTACCTCCAGGATATAATTTGATTCGGGACGGCGATCGAAGGCCGTCGATGATGTCCAAGCTATAATTGAACATGTGCATGTAAAATATCACGTCATTCACTGAGCGTTTCATTAAGTTTTTTCACTGAAAATACCAGTGCTCGTCCATTTATGTTGAAATTTAATATGATCTTCCAAATTTGGAAGGGTATAATATTTATAGGAGAGGATTTTATCTTGATCAATATTTTATTTTGAATTAAAATCGTCTAATTAATTATTTTTTTATAAAAAATTTAATTTTTTTTATAAAATTAAAATTAAAATTTTTTAATTAAAATTTATTTATTTTTATTTGGATCATAGGTGATATAAATAAAAGTTCTATCTAAGCATTGGAGATCATCCCCTATTTATAATAAATTTTTTTTCTTATGATAAAATTGAGAGAATAATATTTTCTCTTATTTTTAGGAAAATTCTCTATTTATTCTTCACATCTATCTCTCCTTCTCGATTATCCATGGAATAATCGTTATCCAGTCTTTTCCTCCGTGACAAAGAAATTTAAATCTCTATATCATTTTCATAAACCATTTGTTAAAAAAATTGCACTAATTCATTGAAAAAAAATTATAGAAATATTATGCCAATATTTAACCTTACCTCGAGTCTCAAATCAGAAACATAAATAATATTTTACCTCTAGAGAGACCTCCTATAAAATTGAAACAATACTGAAAAGATTTACATGTGGTAAAATGGTGAAATGTTCATCTTCAGTACCCCCGCCAGTTCGCCTCAGGGTCAATACAGAGGAGGTAAATCACGATGACTGAGAAGGTAAGAGGTTGGGAAGAGAGACTTTTTACACAATGTATAAGGATTTACGTCCCACCAGCCCCGTGGCTCGAACCCAAGATCTTTAGTGGCAAATTACCAACTCCTTATCATCTCAGCTATGCCCCCTGAAAAGATTTATATGGCTCTTGCATAAGGATGACATAAATAAATCGAGAAATAATTTAAATTTTTATTTTGTTGGATTAGTGTTTTCACGAGCTTAACTGGAATAGTCAGTGCGTGAAAACTTATCACTTGAGGGTATGGGTTTGAACCACAGGACAATCAGGAATCAGGATATAATTTTTTGGTCTCGTGTATTTTTCTCACTACGTACTAATTTCTTCCATAATCATATTTATCTTTTATCTTGGAGCGGAGTGACGGATATGTTGAGATGAACGAATCAATCTTTTTACTCAAACAGGAAGCATAAAGATTGACAAGATTTAGTCAAACAAATCGTCCTACCAAGCGGCATGATAACTTTGATTGTCAAAGCTTTGACTTGAGAGTTAATCAAGATACTAATGCAATGGTTAAATACATCAAATCAAATACATGACATGAAGATAAATTGAAGGCAAATATAAAACTTTAGTTGATCAAGAACTTCTTAATAACTATATATTACAGTGAATGAAGTAGATCGTTTTAAATTGGAGGATTTGAACTTGAAATTCATGAGGTATTTGTTTGTTCATGAAATTTTATCTGTATAACACAAGCCATTTGATGATGTGAAAGTCAAATTTTGGAAGTAAAAAATGGCAATCAAAACCGCTTCTTGTCCGTACAAAACAAGCACTTACCTACTTCCTTCCTCTCCTTTTCCTCACCTTCTTCCTTCCTTTTCCTGCTTTCCAGGGTCATCTCCATTACTGAGAGGAAAGGCAGCGGAGAACCAGTTTAGGCAGTAGAGCAGCAAATATAGACACAAAGGCGACCTTTTTCTGATCATGGGGATCTGTTTTGGTTCTCCTGTGAAGGATTTGAGCCCTCATGATTCCAGACCCTCACCCGAAGGTACTACCTCCTGTGACCTTCACAATCTATGTCGATTATCGAAGCTTGCATCTTTGGAATCCTAATTTGTTTAAAGGGGTTCCCTATTTCCTGGAATGGTCACAACTTTTCATGTTGGCTCCATTGTTTGTGACCAAGCTTTGTGCTTGTTTCCTTGTCCCTCAACAAAAATTGCTTGAACTGGGCAAACTTTGAGCTTTCGCGACCTGTTGCTATTATCAGCAAAGGATTATAAAAATCTGATTTTTTTTTTCTTCATCTGTTCTTGCTGATAGTTTTAAATGCTCAGATAAACCTTCCCTTTTCTTCTCACACAGGCATGGGCAGCAGCGTCGAGAATGTTGAAGATGCAAGTTTGGAAGGTCGGATCCTGGAGGTTCCGAATCTCCGGATCTTTACCTTTGCAGAACTGAAAAGTGCCACTAAGAACTTCAAACCAGACACAGTTCTTGGGGAAGGAGGATTTGGCCGGGTCTACAAGGGATGGGTTGATGAGAAAACACTGAATCCCACAAAGACTGGGGTTGGGATCACTGTAGCTGTGAAGAAACTGAACCCTGAGAGTGTGCAAGGCATGGAGGAATGGGAGGTCATTTGCTATATCATTTCGTTGTTACGATTAGTTAAATAAGTAGAAACATAGAAAAAAAAAATGATGAGATTTCCTTCTCTTGTGAGTTTTCTTTCATCAGAATGAACAACAGCCAAAACTGAAATCACTTCAATAAGTTGTGTGATTTTTTTTGCTTCCTAGAATAAGTGAACTAGAAGGAACACTGTTCCTACATAATTGTAAAGTGAAACAATCTGCTTACTTTGCTAATAAACAGTAGTTTGGTTTCTTAGTCCCTGCTTCTTAAATTGCAGTCGGAAGTGAACTTTCTCGGAAGGTTGTCACATCCCAACCTTGTCAAACTCTTAGGCTATTGTTTGGAGGACCCTGAGCTTCTACTTGTTTATGAGCACATGGCCAGAGGGAGCTTGGAGAATCACCTTTTCAGAAGTTTGTATTTGTTGCTCTTTCCAATTTGAAATTTTTATAGTGACGACTAAATTATGCCGATATGAGTAAGCTTAGCAATGACCGCAAAGTTGTCTTTTGCATCTTATTATTGCTTAAACAGTTTAATGATTCTTTCTCTTCGAAGCCTTATGATATAATTGCAAATTAACTTAGTTTACACACACAGTTATCTGTTTTCTGAAAGCTGTCTAAACTTTAATCTTGCTACTGACACAAGTTTTAAAAATCGAGTACTTTGATCATCGGCAGAAGGGTCAGCTTTTGAGCCACTTTCATGGGAGCTCAGGCTGAAGATAGCAATCGGTGCAGCTCGAGGTCTTGCATTTTTACATGCTTCTGAGAGAAAAATTATATATAGGGATTTCAAGGCCTCAAATATCCTTCTTGACTTGGTACAGCACCAACCTGTTTGGTCATCCGCAGCCTAATTTCTCTTCGATACGAGATGCTGATGACCGATGCTTTTGGCTCGTGCAGGACTTCAATGTGAAGCTTTCTGACTTTGGTTTGGCGAAGAATGGACCGACTGGAGAACAATCACATATCACCACACGAGTCGTGGGCACCCAGGGATATGCAGCTCCAGAGTATGTAGCCACAGGTATCCACCATTTTTTATTTCTTATTTTGTCAATCAGATTACTTTTCATGTAAGACATTGCACTCATCAGACAATTTCAATGCACTATTTTGACATCAATGAATGCCATTACCGTTCTTGATGTTCTTGTTGTCGATCATTCACATTTAGTAAATATGTGTTTGTGTGACTAGTGAATGCAGATGAGCAAGAAACTCATTAACCGACTCGATTCAGTATTAATCTGAAAACTTTGAACTATTAGAAAATGGTCAGGATTATAGGAGTTGATAATGTATGATTCAACCCAATTTTGTATTGTTGGGGCTTGAGACGAAAAAGGACTGTCAAACAAGATTTATGAACTAATAGCCAGGCCAGAAGTTTACTGTTACTGTTAATGTTGCAAAAGGTTTTTCTCAGTTTGAGTTCATTATCTGATGATTTAAATGCTGATACATTCTATTATTTTTCCTCAATATTTCAGTCATATCAATTTGTATATTAAGATGAGATTCTGTTCAGGACATCTATATGTCAAAAGTGATGTCTATGGATTTGGAGTAGTGTTGCTAGAGATACTCTCTGGTTTGAGGGCACTCGATGACAGTCGTCCGAGCGGGCAAATCAGCTTGGCAGATTATGCTAAGCCATTTCTTGTGGAACGAAGCAAGTTGAATAACTTGATGGATCCAAAGTTGGAGCGGAAGTATCCTTCGAAAGCCGCTCGACAAGCAGCCGATCTTAGCTTACGGTGTATCTCTTCCAATCCAAAAGACAGACCATCCATGAAGGAAGTAGTCGAGATTCTTGAGCAGGTAGCAGACATAAAGAGAATACCAAAGGAGTCTAAACCAAAGTTTCCTAGCCAGAACACAAACCGAGGTATTCGCCCGGTGCATCCAAGATCACCACTTACTTCCAGTCATAGGCCCGGAAATGGTGCTTAAGATAGTAAAATTCTCAGAGAACATGGCGACTGGAAAGATTTGCTCTAGTTAATGCAGCTTGGAATCAATATCCAATTTCTATCCATGTTGACCTTGATATTTTTGAAACAAGGGTTATTAGTGCACTTCATTTCTATACAATTGTTTATAAGAGTTTGAAGGATCAAGTATGAACACTAATTCTCAAAATGATCCCAATGCATTTTCTTCATTTTCTGAATTGATGTTCTTCGAATGGTACCATTTGAGAGTTTTATGGTTGTGCATTGAATTGTCAAGAACAAAGAGCTCAAAGAACCTGAACCATGAAGACAAACAGGAAGTAGTTACTGTACACAAACCTAGTGCAACTTTCACTGAAATCCAAATGATGCAACAGAGCTCAAAAAAGTCATTGGATCTGCCTAAAAAATGGTGGCAAATACCAACTTTACAAAACTATACATGATTACAGACTTCAAATTTGTTGTGGAAGGTCTTGGTGCATTAGCAATTCAGCTGACCGTGCTTCACCATGATGATCTGGTAGTTGGCTGAGCAACGTGAAGAATGGAAAGTTTGATGGTGTGAGCATTTGATTGTTTGTAGACGTCAATGCACTCCTTAAGGTCGTCATCGCATGTTATCAGGATCCATTCGAAGTCATCGTCGAGGTACTTGATATCTACTGATGTCGAATCGGCTATTCCGAACCGGTGCTGGATCTCTTGCTTTAAATCTTGGAACCCCCAGGCAGGATGTAGTCTGAATACAACTCTCTCTTCCCCACAAACTGCCTTGACCTTGAACAAATCATGTTGATGCATTGGCAAAAGAGAACAATGATCCATTTGAAGCTCTTGAATTTGGGGCAGTTCGTTGTGCGTTTGAGCTTCTTCTACAGGCGCAACAAGTTCATGAGCTCCATCACACTTTTGCTCACTGGAGCATCCCTGACTTGAATTAGAGTTTTTGCTGCCAGACGAGGAAAGGGAGTTCGATCCAGAGGCGAATCCACCTTCGATCACCGGGTTTAAGTTAGAGGACTCGGGCTGATCATGCGGCTTGGAGAAGGAAAAAGTGTTGTTCCCCGACCAAGTGGTTTTGATGAACTTCTCATACACTGAACTGAACTGAATGCCTCCTCCTCCAGAGCCATGAACTGAATCTATAACCGCTTGCAGTTTCTTCAAGGAGTGGCCGACTTTCTTGATCTTTCGCGAAGGCCATCGATCGATTCCATGCTGCCTACAGATTCTTTTCAGAGTTGTAGGACACACTGAAACAAACACGTACAAGAATGTTCATGTTAAGTATGTGCTGAAGAATCTTGGAATGCGTGCATGATGCTTGCTTACCTCCAAGGCTTTTAGCAGCATCCTTTAAGCTGCCAGCAAAATATTTCTGAAGCTCCTGCAGAGTGACAGTCTTTTCAGCCTTCGTCCGTTTCTTATCCGTCAACTTCTTCGTGTTCAGAGCACTAGATTCGGCTGAAAAAGATATCGTATAATCATGATGGGAAGGATCATCACGCAGCCGCGTTGAAACGCTGAACCTCTCGAGTTCCATTTTAATGGAGGCTGGAAAAAGATACTTCGATGAACCATTGATTCTGAACAGAGTAGCGTCGTCCTCTAATTCCCTACCCGTCACGACTCGCAAGGTTCTGCACACTTGCTGTATCGTGAAGAACAGGGTGCCCATCAGTTCCTGTTCTTCACTTTCTGAGCAATCGGCGGGAAAGAAGAACTCCAATACGAAGTCGGCTTTTGCAGCATGAATGCACCGGAGCGGAATGGCCGCCGCAGCCCTCAACTCGAACAGCTTCGCGTGGTGCGACAGTGGGTACTCGATCTTGCTGAAGGCTGTGATGTTCGACGCGAAGCAGGGCTGGTTCGTCGTAAACGCTTTGCCGACGACGCCTTGGCCTCTGAGCAAGTGGTGCTCGGAGCATGCTTGTTGAAAGTCCGCCATGGTGGGATCGTGCACGTAGCAAGCATCGTCGACGGTTGAGATGCAGTCCATGAAGGTTTCGTCGGAGTGGCGGTTGCCCGTTTTGCCCTGCTGAAGGCATGAAATCCATGTTTGAGCTAGTGGCAGCCGGTGACTCTCGCAGGCCGTCTTCAAGACCGTCTGGATCTCCGGCAAGGCGGCTCGGTATGAGTCGCCGGCCATCTGACAAAGAACGGATATGCGTGTTAGTGTGGCCATGGATTCAATCTGTTTTGAGAAAGTTCATGTAGCTCACTGTTAAACGGGGCACACCAAAAACTTCAGAGGTCCGGAGATCAACAGCCTGCAATGAAAACCATAATAATATAATAATAATAATAATAAATCGAGAGACTAATAAAAGCATGCAAGAACAGTACATGACGATGAACTCACCTGAAGAGCATTGCAAATTTTCTCAATATCAGAACTGTAATTGACCTGCTGCGTGGTCATCACCAGCTCCACCACCCCCAAGCAAGATCGATTCTCCTTCTCGAAGATCGGCAGCGCTATCGTGCCGCGAACATCGAACTGCTGAGCATCCCTCAGGCGAGGGTACTCAAAGTTGCTGAAGAACCGGACGTCCGGCGACCACTCAGGCAACTTGTCCAGAAACACCCGGCCGGGCAAGCCCACCGCCTGATGAGAGCCCTCATCGGCCATGAACTGGTACTTGGTCGAGGCCGTTCGATAATTGACAAGGCTCTGGCAAGCGGAATCTAGCGAGAAAGGTTGGCCGTGAGTAGTGAGGATCTGCTTGTTCCCTTGCATGACAGGGACCCAAATCTGAACAAGGATATGGCTGCCTCTGTGCGATTCCATGATGTACCTAAGAGCATGGTTCAGTCTTTGCTCGACGGTAGGCACTGGATCTTTAGTCTGAATCTGCCAGATCATGTCTGGCTCGTAACCGAAACCTGTGAAGGAAGGTTGAAGAACAGCACGAAGTGGTCTCCCTGCGGCAACTCGATCATCGAAGTTGGAAAAATTAGTGCTCAAGGCGGCAGATGATGTGTTTGTTTGCAAGAGATCAGAGCAATCAAAGTCTGGCCCTGATAACAACTCGTCCAGTAGGTCCAAATCAACCTCGGAATCTTCCATGAGAAGGCAGCAGGTTAATTTAATCTTCGGAGCCCCATGGCCGGGATCTTCAATCGATCCATGCAGCAAGGAAGAGTAGAGAGAAATAACACAGCATTCGCAGAGCTAGAGAACGACAAACAATAAATGGAAGGTGAAAGAAACCTTTTTTCTGAAGGAAAAAAAAAATCTGAACTTGTTTGGAGAAAGCAGTGTCTCCGTCCTCGCGGGTGAATCCGAAGAAGTGTGTGATGGAATTTGAGGCGGCCGTGGAATCTCAACCCACGCCGGCTCTCCCTTCGGCTCACCAGCACCGGAATTTCCAGGGGGATCCCCGCGGAATTTCTGCCTACGAGGCCGGCCGCCGCAGAGAGCTGTCGTTGACCGCGAAGGAGATGCAAATCCAGATTCCTCATTCTCGTTCGGGATCTTGGGAGATATTCACGATTCACGCGCGGCCCGTAACAACCGACGGCAGGGATCGAGCGTTTGCTTCTTGACCTTCAAATCCACGGAGCTGCTGCTGCTGCTGCTGGTCCTCAGATTCGCTAGAATCTGGCAAAAAATTACTGCTAAAAAAAGACCAATGATTGGTTTCTACGTTTTACTTAAATTGGAAAAAATACGAGTTTGATTTAGGGTTTGATGTTTATTTAGACGAGCCACGTTATTAAAGATAAATATATATCTAATACGCAACACTAACTAATATATAATATATATTTATATATAAATTAAGTTAGTTGTCATGTCATTAACATCATCGGCCACTCTTGTAAATATTTAAAAGATGGAGGACCAATGAGATGAAAAATGGGCTACGGAATACAAAAGCCACAAATTTGACTTTCGATTTCGAATGGTGACATGCTTATGGCAACAGGAAGGACAAAGTCAAAATAAAGAAACAAGTGAAATGAAATAATTGGTTGTGTACTGCTCATCAGCATCAAGTATGTGTATACCTAGACTCGATCATGGATCGGAATCGACGGTTCACGGTTCGATTCACGATTCGTCACGATTCAAGATTATTATATTAAAAAAATTAAAAAAAATAAATTTTATTAAAAAAAGGGCTTACACTTATATAAGTTGTCTATGTATTCCCTTAGGTTGCGTTTGGTAAGGTGTAATCTACTCTGTAATATAATTCAGATTACATTACAAGTTCGATTCCTTTGTTTGGAATAACTTTAAAATTGTAAAGTAATGTAATCTCGATTACAAAACAGGTTGATGATTTGTAATCTGGATTACATAACAGCTTGTAAAGTCGTCGACCGGGTGGCGATCGTCGTCGGTCGTCGACGGTTCGCCGGTCGGTGGCCGGAGACCGGCGGCCGGTGGCCGGCGACCGGCGGCCGGTGGCCGGCGACCGGTGGCCGGCGACCGGCGGCCGGTGGCCGGCGACCGGCGGCCGGTGGCCGGCGAGCGGCCGTCGGTGACCGACGGCCGGCGACCGGCGGCCGTCGCCGCCGCCGCTGACGCCGACCACCAGCGGCCGTCGACCGGCGACCAGCGGCCGGCGACCGGCGACCAGCGGCCGGCGACCGGCGGCCGGCGACCGCCGCCAGCGGCCGACGGCCGGTGACCGCCGCCGGTGGCCGACGGCCGGCGGTCGCCGCCGACGACCGCCGATGGTCGTCGGTCGTCGGTTGACGACGGTTCGCCGGTCGCCGGCCGCCGGCGGTTCGCCGGTCGTCGGCCGCCGGCGGTTCGCCGGTCGCCGGCCGCCGGCGGTTCGCCGGTCGTCGGCCGCCGGCGGTTCGCCGGTCGCCGGCCGCTGCCGACGGTCGCCAGCCGGTCGATGGTCACCTACCGGCCGGCGGCGGTCGTCGGTCGTTAATCTTGATTACATTACAGGATGGATTACCCCTCACCAAACAAAGGAATCCAACTTGTAATGGTTATCAAAGAATACATACAACTCATTACCAAACATAACAATGTAATCAAAATTACATTACATTACATTACAAACTTGATTACATTACAGACCCGATTACATTACCCTCTACCAAACGTAGCCTTAGGGCGTAGGGGAATCAAAGCCCACGTAATTCTTTTACATTTTTACCCTTTCTCACTCACTTTCATTTTTCCCGTTCCCGTTGTATTTATTCCTTTGGTATTAAATTCTTCGACTTCGTCTTCTGAAAGTTGCATTCCTTGGATTCGCTTCTCGACTCTGGTCCAATCATCAAGTAATACTTGAGCTTCCAATGAGTCGGGAGACATAGTTGATCGTCGTTCATCTAATATGTTGCCGCGGGCACTGAACGTCTGCTCCACATCAACAATTTTCATCGGAGAAGCTAAAATTTCTTTTGCGATCACGGAGAGAACGGGAAAGCTTTGAGCTTCGTGGACGTTTCGTCCGTTCTTTTAATAAAAGTTGTGCTTTTGTAAATTTTAAATTAGTAGTAGTAGGTTGTTGTGTTTCAAAAATATTAGTTTGTGTTCCATATTTAACATAATATTGATTATAAAGATCATATAAATAATTTTTAATATTATATACAATATTAGTTGGATCCGGAGAGGAAGAATCTTTAATAGGAATTAAAGCGTTATAATATAAAGTTAACATTTCTTGTAAAACTTTTAATTTAAATCTAAAATCTAAAGCAAATATAATTAAATAAATTTCAGAAATTAAATAAAAATATTTTTCCTATTTAGTTTTCATAGCTATTATACATAAAGTTAAAGTTTCATCATTTACATGTTTATTTAATATTAATACTATATTACCAAAATTCACTAAAATTAAATGAGCAGTAGGATAATAAACACCAGAAAGTTGTTCAGTTGCATCGTTAAAAACTTTTAAAATTTCACAAATATTACTACAAATATTCCATTGTTGTGAAAATAAATATATATTAGTATTACTATTTTGTGTAAAAAATAAACATAATAAATTTTTATATTGAAAAGAATCTTTTAATAATTGATATGTTGAATTCCAACGTGTTGGAACATCACGTGGAAATTTTTTAGGTCTCATTCCATTAGCTTTATAAAATCTACCTCATTGTTTTATCATAGATGGATGAGACCATAAGTATAAAATTACGATTCTAATTAGTTGAATATAATTTTGTAAAAATTTTAATCCATCTTGAACACATAAATTTAAAATATGGCATACACAACGAATATGAAAAAATATACCACCAATAACAGATTGACAAATAAATTTTAGTTCATCTATTGAAGCGGTATTAGAACTAGCATTGTCTAATGATATTGAAAATATTTGATAAGTCAATCCATATTCTTCTAAAACTATGTGTAATAATTGTGCAATGTTATGAGCAGTATGTGATTCATCAAAAACTCTATAAGCTAATAATCTTTTTTTTGAAGGATCCAAGAGTTATCAATCCAATGACATGTTACACCCATATAAGAATGAGTTTGCCAATGACCACTCCAAATATCGGAACATAAAGAAACTTTATTATTTAATTTACTAAATTCTTCAATTAATTTTTTTCTCCTTGTTTTACTAATCTTTTAATTGTACGAGTAAGTGTAGTCCTAGGTACACGTTTAACAGCAGGATTAAGAGATTCTTTACAAAAATCTTCAAATATGCATTTAGATTCAAAACTAAAAGAAAGATATTCTACGGAAACAAATTTAGCTAATGATTCTTTTAATTTATTATTCAAATATAAAAATAAACCAGAATCAGTACTACTACCACTAGAAAATCTAGATAATTGTGTTTGAGAGCGGTCATACCCATATTCCGTCGGGTGCTTTGTTTCTACATGTCGTTTCAACGACCCATAGTCACCGGCGGCTTGGAATTTGTAGGAAGCATTGCAATGCTTGCATTTTGCACGTATTTTTCCCGATGGAAGTGTGACCTTCTCAAAATGTTTAGTGAAAATAGACGATTTTAAAGAAGGATTTTCCCGAACCTTAGAAGTAATCGCATCAGTACTTCCTTGCGTTTCGGGGATCGGAGGGCATTAGGGCTGAGCGTCGGTCTCATCATCGGTGGATTGAATTTGAAGGTTGGGATCCTCGTATGCAATTTCTTTTCCCCTTCGAGATCGAGATAATGAAGCTTCGTGACCTCCTTCCATTATCATCGAAAAATGAAGAACGCGGAGAGAAGTTGAGAGTTAGAGAGTTGAGAATGAGAGATTGAGATAAGAGAAGTTGTGTGTGAAAATGATGAAATGAGCTACCTATTTATAGAGTTCGGATCATAACGGTCATTAAATCATAGCCATTGATCAAAAACGATCAAATAATCTCATCCGTCGAAAAAAGAAAATTTTTTTAAAAAAACCCTCCAACGGCGGTTCAGTGCTGTTGGAACCGACGGTTAACCGCCGGTTCAGGCCGATTCGCGGTTTCTGGTGGCTGGAATCGGAATCGGCCCGGCCTCTAGCCCAGCGAACCGGGTCAACGTGCCACCCAGCCTGTTGACTCGAGCTGGACCCGGCCCGGGGTCGGGTCTATGTATACCTCGCCCAGGGAATGGCAAAGTGGTTAGATATCTTTTTAATTAGATATTTAAGGATTGAATTTTAATTGTGATGTATTTTTTAAAAAAAAAGTTAAGGGGACGCTTGGTAAGCGGGTTTAGAAGGTGGGAATGGAAATGAAATAGATTTCATTCCCATTGATGATGCTTGGTATACGGGAATCGGAATCAAAATAAGAATATGATATCCTTGATTTCATAACCCACCCCCACTAGGTTATTACCAAACTCATACACTCCTCAATCAAACTCATTACCATTCTCATTACTAAATTTATACCAAGCGCCTCCTAAGTGGATGAAAATTTTAAGAATATTAACTATTTGAAAGAATTTCTATGAACACTTTTTGACATATCGCGATCACTATGAAAAATTTTATATATGAGATTGGAATAATCATCTTCAAAATTGATCGATTATAATCGTTATATATCACACTTGCAAATTTTTAAATAGGGTCAAATTTTTCTAGCTTCTAATTTTGTTTAATTTTTTTTGACAAAAAAATAGTTCTGCACCACTAGGGCGCCTGATCCAGTATAATTTTGGAAAATTCAAGGGTGTTTTTCTTAAAATCTTAAAAGTAAAAAATGGGGGAAATTTGCATTTGCCCTCAGTAAGACTGTAAAGGTGAAATTCGTCACATAATAATCCAAATTGAACTAACCAAATGTTTTTTTTAACCAACTAACAAACTGAACTTTGTCTTTGAAATCTTATAGATGGAATCGATATAGAATTGATTAATTCAATTGGTTATCAAATCAATTAACTTTTTTTATTAATCGAGTGATATTCCATGATCCCGGCCCATGCTTATAGGCCCCGCCCAACTTGCACGTAAGGAGGCCGGTCAGCCTGGCGTCCCGTTAAAGGGGGTCTGGATCAAGGGTCCTCGAAGGCCCACTGGACAGGGGGCTCAGGCGGGTGATTCAACCCGGACCGACCTAGGAATAGTCACAAGGTCAACAGATGTTAGAACCCCAGAATATTACAGAATAAGGGTCCTAGTCAGAGGAATCTCGATCGGAGTCCCAGAGCTCCCCTTGGCGGGGACCTGAGTCGGCAAAGCCCCGAGTTGCAGGGTTACCAAGCCTTCAACCAACTCATTTCGAACCCAGTCAGGGTATTCCGGATCAGACACCCTTGACTTGGGAACACATAACTATCCTTGATAATAACAAACATAGGGCCCGAGTCCATCTCGAGTCGCCAGTCGACACCATCGTTTAAAGCTTTGTCGCGACACACAGGAACACCCACTCCCTGACACAAGACTAGCAAATGAAGTACGGGGTTGGTGTAGACTTGGTATCATTCCGACCCAAATCGCGGATATCCCGTCGATACCTTGATTCCCCTGCCATCTCATACCACGACCACTTGCGTTCTTGTCAGGCCGAGCGGCGCCTGGCGATGCACATTAATGAGCCGGCAGTGCCCCTTATCTTATTTGGGCATGCACCACCTCACCCTGCCAGCACTGGCCACACACTGCCCTGTGCTCGCTTACGTCATGGAATGGTAGGTCGGGCAGAAGCTGCCGACTCCGCTGGCTATATAAGCCTCTCCGCCTCTCGTTCCTCAGATATGCGCAATAATGTTTTTGCTACTGTTCCATTGCTTTCGCTCTTCCACCACCGGGGACTGACTTGACCGTCGGAATGCATTGTCGGGGACTTTTTCCGACGGGTTCACTAACGGTTTTTTCCTTTCAGATCGAAGCCAATCTCTACAGCTTGTGATATTCGAAAGATCGCATGCTCTTAGGAGTTCACTTTACTTCACGACATTACATATAGATCGATTTATATTGGACCGTCAAATCTCCCAATATTAAGAGTCTAGCCGATGTTTTAAGCTTTACGATTTCAAATATATTTGTTCACATCATAACCGTCGCTAATAACGATTCGATTTAATCAATTTTTAAATTTTAAAATTGAGACAGAATCAAATGAATGAAATAATAGAGATTCTTTTTTTTTTAAATAAAATACAATTCTAAATTTATTCTTCGATTTAATTGATATTTTATTGACCACCAGTGAAGCATCTGTTTGCCGTATTTTATCTTTCTTTTATTTTTTGTTTTTCTGATTATATAAATGTAGGCTTGCAACATGAATTATAATTTACCGATGCTCTTTAAGCATGAAAAAGTCTAAATCCTTAGGGGGGAAAAATATTAAACTTAAAGCGATTATTAGGAATTTTTTAACCTTATCAAAACAAACATAATTTGGAAAAATAAATGAAATTTCTTATTAAAAGGATGCATTCCACTATATGTTTTTTATATGAAAAGAATTTGCCCAATAGATTTTAGTTTCCTTAAAGAAATTATGGAAACTTTATTCATGCGAAATAAAAAAAAAAAATAAAAGTCGCTTTCGTGGGAAAAAAAAGGTCGGTAGGCTTCCCAATAGGAAACCTAAGAATTGCTCATTGGGGGCCCAAATAAGAGGTGGCAAAGTAGTCACATTCCATTTGGAAAATATATAAATAATTAATTAATTAAAACTAATACATGAGATAAGTTTCATAGCATTTTATATACACCATCTTTTTTTCTATGGCCTTGGAATCTAATAAGTAAATTTAAAAGGAATTAACTTTACCCACTAATTAATTAAACCTATTCATATTGCATGGTAGGCCTTTTATGTTATTACTTTAATCCTTTTTATTATTATGCTATAATGACATGGAAAGTTTTACTGCAACTTGACGCTAGGTTGTCTTTGTTCTATCTATTACATTGGTTTGACTAATTAAGTGGACGCCAGCTGTAGAAAAAGACAAGTTTGGTTTACGAGCCCTGAAATTGACTTTACTCATCTTCAACTCCTATTTATTTATTTATTTTAAAGAAAGCAATTGGATAATGATATGCATTAGGGATGTTAATTTTTTAAAAAAACATCCGACGAAGATATGATATTTGATCCAAATAGAGGAGGTTATGGAGGCATTATTAATATTTAATATCTTATCCAAAAACTCGATTTTATATATATATATATATATATATATATATATATAAAAGACTATTAAAAGTATGTTATATAAATGTTTGATATATTTTTTAATTATGATTTTATTTTTTAATATTATGCTAATTTTAATATATTTTGTTGAATAATAATAGTGAGATGGAAAAAAGAAAAATTATTAATATAAAAGATATTTGATCTTTCAATGAATATGAATATAGAGATGAATATTTAATACCTAATAAATATGAGAATAGAGGATATAAAATTTTACCTGAATGAATATCATCCTTATTTATTAATAATGATTATAGTTTCCCTACTACAAAATAATAGTAAAATATTTTCATAATAAATACGGATCAATTCTTAAGTACATTTAAATTAATATGAGCGATGAGCCATTCCCACTTTAAATTATCAAATAATAATAATAATAATAATATTTATTATTATTATTATAATTACAGTTCGTTAGTAAAGGCAGTCATGGAAGTTTAAGGATACTCAATTATGGATAATTCATAAGATGATTCTTTATATATACACACACCAATTATAGTGCTTTATATCAGAACATATAGACTAATCTGATCCAGAATTAGTGTCAAATTTTATTCATCAACACAAGCACAAGTTAATGAGGATCAAATAAACACAATGGAAATGCATTGACTAATTTTTTTTAATCGTCCTAAACTTAAAAGTCTATCTTCAAGTTGTTCATACGATCCTCAAGGTTCAGACCATTTGAGTCAATTAACAAGTAGCTAACTTTGGAAATAATGATATCCCGCCTACAAAGAAAGTTGACACAAAATACAAAACATATGCCAAACTTAAACTCATTGTTAAAGATTTAAATGGAAGAATGACAAGAGTACTCACACTAATTGCTAGCTTATTTAGTGGATGAAGATTCATGTCTCCCCTTTTAGATGGAACCCAAGGCTTGAATGAGCAAGACAAAAAGAATGGTTTCATTTGATTCTTAAAGATAACTCAGACTTGCATCCACAGAGTCATTGATGAATCGAAAAGATTATTCAAATCAAATTTATTATCCAAAATCCATCAAAAGATCAAGTCTTACAGATTATAAAAAAAAATAAAAAATCAAAGGCAAACCGTAGTTAGTCCTCGTATCGGCGTGTTTTGTGATAAAAAATACACCAAAAGACATTGAAACTCAAATAAAAAAATAAGAGTACTATGCGATTGCAGATAGAAATATCTGTGGCTATGTGGATCAATTGAATGAACGTGAGATCCTCTTCAATGCTTTGATTTGTAAAATCGAGGCCTGTTGGTGAATGTCCTACCGTTAGCTCGAACGTATGCTGTGATTCCCAGACTCAATCCAGTCCAAATAAATGATAGAAATAGATGTCGAAGATCGGTTTGAGCTGACAAAAACAAAAGTGAGTCAAGACGGTTGTAAATCTCAGAGATTTTTTTGATTATATTCGAGCATGACAAAAATGATGCAGCTTTACTATTCAGGAATACAAAGTATTTTGATGTACAGACAATCAAACTTTTGTTCCAATAAATCATCTTAATACTTAGAGTAAAAAAGAAAGAATGGTTTGAGTTCCAAGCAAGTTATAAGAACTGTCACAAAAGTTTCAGAAACCAAAATTACAAATCTTACCTCGTCGAAGAGACATGAATGCAAACATAAACCCACACAAGACTAGTGCCAACGCCAATCGGAAGGACTACAAATGAAAACATTTAGCAAGCAATTAGGTTGCAAATTGTGGGGAAAATAGCACACAAGCTCCAATTTAACCACCCAAACAGGAAGATGTATTTACGAGGATATCTTTGATTGAATATTTCTTTCTAATGATTAATTTGGAAAAAAAAAATCATGACATTTCCCTCCACTTCCTCTATATATCATTGATTAATACTAGGAACATTTTATATGCTTTCATTATGGTAGTTATCTTTAAATCTTAAAATTTACCCCAGATAATCTACATTCTCAGAGTACATGAATTCAAACTTTTAGTATTAGAAAAGATCGAGTCAAACCTACCATATATGTCTCCAATGCTCCAGCTTTGGTCGAAGAATTCAAATCTCGACTCACAGACACAATGTAGTGTCCTTGGAACAAATCCATTGCATCCTTGTATAAAGAACCAAAAAAAAAAATATTAGTCATAAATGAAGGCAAATAAACAAGTAATAATAAAAAAAAACAATAGTAACATTAAACAGAATAAAAATAAAAAAGTGTTGTTGATGTTTACCATTCCATTGCTATAAAACATAGGAGATAACATAAAAGAAGGAATAACTTCTGGTCAGTAACAAAGAATATTTAGTTCAGATTAGCATATAAATAATCAAGTTTATGAAACATGGATAAAATATGGTTATAGAAAAACAATGGATTAGGTATTAAGTGGCATATGCTAATATACAACGCTGCTTTCTTGTAACAAGCCTGTGGACTTTGGCAATGGACCATAAGTAATTCACATAAAAGTATGTATTGTGATTCAAGTAAACAAAAGTAATTCACATGCATAAAATTGGTTTCCATCATATCGGAGAAATCAAGGGAGAATATAAAATCTTGGCGGATTAACAAATTTAGGTGGCGCATCAATCAAGCACTGTATTCTAAAACTGTCTTTTGCTACGAAGATAGTATGAGATCAATGAGCGCGTTTAGTTTGTCCATGAGCTTCAATACTATCAACTGTCAATACGATCAAATCCTAATGCCTAGGTAACTTGCAATTGACTTTCACATGCAAAAGCAACGATATGGGTTGGTGGTTTCATTCCTTCAGTTATTATACATTCAGACCCATATTTGCAATTCTTTTTATTGTAGTCAATAACTTGCCACACCAAAACAACATTGTACCTTGGTGTCTGCAGAGCATCTAGCACTTCTAATAACACCCAGCACAAACTTTGGGGCTATTTTACTCAGGGAGATTGCAAGCTAATGATCGGAGTAAAAGTGGACATTGAATATCCCTCATACATTCCTATTAGAATCTCATGCCTCAGCAAACTCACATGCATGCTTGCCTCTCATCACCTTCCTTCTTAGGCATCCTTTTCAACTAATGTTTTTCACTATGCTTTTCTTATGAGAAGGAAAAGAGCAATGACAATCGAAACTATAAATAAGAAAAAAATAATTGTATCCTTTGATTCTCACATATATGAATTATGAACTATGTATACCACAAATAAGGAAATATTAGAGGAACTGAAGGATTTTGACTAAAGGTTGTTCAACAAGTGTTTAAATTGAAAATTAGCCATCCCACAGATTATAGATATATAATCACCAGTCTATACCTGTTTTGTCCCATCAGCAAAGTTGTTCAAATAATAACGAGCAAGAGCATTCCATCCATCCTTTGCAATTCCTTGAGCTGTCCGTTTCCCATACCTGGAAAAATCAAATAAGACTAAGCAATATACTAGACATGAATATAGAAATATGCATATGACGTTAGACAAAACTATGCCACAGCAAATTCAATGAAAAAGTTCGAGGATATCAATACAAAACGTAATAATAGAACATTCTGAAGACAATAGAAGAAAGGCAAAAACATTATTCTTCAAATGCTAACTATCAAGTAGGTAGAGAACCTAATAATGGTCATCGAACTCCAAAAAAACATTATTCTTCTAGTTTATTTCTTAACAATACAAATTATCTTAATTTGGAGAAGTCAAAACTTTCAATCCTTGCCCATATTCAGCTTAAGAAAAGTTATATCTAGTACACATTAACATGCAGATTGACATATATATTTCCCTAAGATCTGGGTATGATGTCCTTGTTCAACAGTAATGTAGTTGAGTATCAAAAAAAAAAAATGGAGCAAATGATATTTAGAGTTAGACTGTTTGTACTTTTTTAAAAATCAGTGTTCTGGCTCTTGCAACACCTCCTAAAAGGATAATCATAAGGAATCATTCAGCAGAATCAAAGTATTGAAAACCATTCCGATACGGGTTTCAACATCTTGTTATAGATTAGCATACCAAGTAAACACCTAGTGATAATCCACATTTTAGTAATCAATCTCCAAAAATAAATACCAGATAATTATGAGCTTTAAGATTCCTATTGAGTTGTATCGCCATCGTTAATCATTGGAACAAAAGGTGATAACAATCACCCCAAGTGGCCTAGTATCGCCAACCCCTGGCTAGATACAGACAAGTAGGTCACGGAGGGCATTTTGCCCTAACACAACAGCCCTTTGAATGAGGAAGGTTAGGCACCTAACGAGGTATTTTGTACTTGTTGGGAATTGATCCCAAGACCTATTGGAGTAACCACCCATGTAGGCACCAACTATGCCAACCCCGTGGGGGCTGCCATAGTTAATCATTGAACTAAACAAAAATAGACAATAAGAAATACTACCTTGGATCTTGAACACCTCAAAAGATTAACTATTCAGAGCATACCTAACAAAATCTCCTTTCAATGC
The DNA here is from genome assembly GCA_024364735.1 of Boesenbergia rotunda. Lineage (NCBI taxonomy): Eukaryota > Viridiplantae > Streptophyta > Magnoliopsida > Zingiberales > Zingiberaceae > Boesenbergia > Boesenbergia rotunda. Next base: position 1,226,029 of record JAGFNQ010006334.1, on the reverse strand, counting down.
AGGAGTTCCTGAATACTGTATACTAATTGCATCTCCATGGTTAGCCCATACTGAAAGTAGAAATTACAATATTAGATATTGTCCAAAAAAAAATATATACAAAGCTTTACAGAAACTCACAAATTTTATAGTTAGCATCGAAAAATGGATGGGCAGTGATTGTCTCATCAGGACCAAAAAGACCAATTCGCTTGAGTTGGCTTTCCAACATCTTTCTCCCAATCATGCTCTGTTATTACAAGATAGAATATCTAGAATGAATAGCACTTTCTAGAACATAGAAACTTGAGCATGTCAGAAGACAACAAGTACAAAAGATAAATTCAAAGGAACTTTTATGAACTTCCTACTTGGAAATTAACATGAACTAAAAAAGCAGTTATTCAGAACATTTAACAGTAAAGGACCTTACCCCCAAAAAGAATAAATAATGAAGACTCCAACACTGAAGAGATAATACAGTGCAAAATAAATAAAAGTGTTACATTTTATAAGGGATATCAGTTTTGAAATATCTCCTTATAGAAAATATGATGAATTAAATCACTTAATCTAACATCTTTAAGCTCGAAGCCGTCACATAAATTGGGCTGGTAAAACAAGGAAAACAGTAAAAAGGTTGTTTCTTATAGAACTTGGTTGTCTTATGACCTAAAAAAAGCAAGCATAGCAAGTCAAAGGTAAGTAGGTAATGTTCAAATTGCCCATCAATCTAAACATATACTACAGCAAAGAAATATAATAATAGAGGAAAGATGTATATCTGTCAAGAGTACATGCAAACAGGAGTAATGAGAGCATTGAAAAACTGAGATTTCAAAACATTGATATATTTGAATTGATTTGTTCAAGTTGTAGTACATGCTAACATTAACTATGATGCACAAAACTTCTAGGTTGAAACATAAGGTGAAATCCATAGTTAAGCTACTTAGGTATTACATTTGTATGGCTACTATTTTATCTTCTTGAAATTGCACATTCTAATACTCAACTGCTTAAAGGTTCAAATTAAATTGTGATTTAACTTCACAAACGTTATCAAAGTAAATAAAAATAAAAAGAATGTTCAGCTTAACTATAAAGGAAAAGAATTATTTCTGATGATGAGAATGAGTCATTACAACAACAACCTCCATCAACAATAAACAAAATAATTCAAAAGGAGCAAATGAGTAGAATAGCTGACAACAATTGTTTTGCTTCTTTTCATAGGCTTAAATTAGCCTTCGATAGGTTTAGATTGCATGAGCGAAGAAATCAAATAAAAATAACATCTGTTGCATAACTAAAATACCAAATATTAACATTCACCTGTGTAACATTTGTTCGATCTAAGCAGTCAATACAATTGGTTCTCACAATTCCTGTCTGACTCGTAACTTTCTCACCTTTGTCATTTGATAGGAAGTACCTAAAAGATCGCCATAGTATTCATTGATTACCATCAATGAGCCAGTTTCCATTAGAGGCACACAGATAATGAAATATTAAAAGAAACTTGAATGATTATAGAGTCATCCACCCTGTTCTTCATCTGCCTAAATAATCAGATGAACACATCGTTTATTCCTAATCCTGGATAAGAACAAATCCAATAGATTAACTGTGTTGACCACCCAATGGCAAGGTCATCAGTTACCCTTTGATACCACGTGAACCAAATTAAATATAGAAAACCATTTTTCAACCATTTGACATGACTTATTAATCAAGGCAGAACCAAGAATCTACTGATTCTCAGTAAATACCAGACGATAAATCTGATATTTCAGGTAGCAGGCGAGTGCTCTGCTCGAGAAACCTTGTGACTCTTGAGTTTCCACGAGTCCACTATGAGTGGAACTTCTTTCTATCCTTAAACCATTTTGCAAAAAAAAAAAAAAAACACTTCACCTATAAGTAGATAATCCAATTCCCATTGGTATGCAATTCTCATGTACTGCTAAATAGGTCATGCAACACCAGGGCCAACAAACCAAGAAAAATAATTTTTAAAATTTTATTAAGCTGACAAGTGAGCTAACACGAAGGGTTGGGGCTTCTTTTAGAGGCTCAACTACGACCGAACTTAGGAATGAAAAATACGATATTGTTGCAAACTAGGTAAATAAACATATCCTTAAACTAACTTAATTTCCTAAAAGATAATTAAAATAACCTAGTTTGTTGTGACTTATATTGCATCTCTTAATACTCATAAAATTCAAGATTTTCAGAATTTAAAACTACTTAATTTTTCTACAACATTATACTCCAAAGAAAAACACATTTGGCTGTCCTTTCTAATCAGTAGCTGTTCCACTTCATGATATTTAACATATTGTAAGTTTACAAAGGAACCCAATTCCTATAAAAGATTAGCAAGTCAAAAGTTGTTTGCATAAATGAACATTGAGCAAGATGGTGCTGAATCAAAAAGAAAGACACTAGAGCAAACAGCATACCCATGCTTATTCAGGAAATCCTCTATTTGGTTATAAAGGATCGACAGGCGTTCAAAATGTATGTGGCCACAGATCTGGTGGAAGTCAAAATGTATATACCTAGAGAAGATAATAGATATAACTAAAGAAATAAGACAGAACAATTTTATTATCATGATGCTTTTTTTGAACAGGGGAAATGTGTATGTATTGATATAAAAAAGGATGTGTACATGTACTACTATTGTCTGCATGCTACAGTACCTAATATCATCATTTTGAATTGTCTGCATGGCATTTGCAAATCTTTCACTCAGTCGTCCCTCACTTCCATGCTGAAGATTGTGCCAAATATAAGAAAGCATGAATAAAATCTGTACAGCTTAAAATTGTCTTTTGTATACGCAGAAAGATAAGTTAGCATTGTAACACGTAAAATAATAAAAACAACAACATCCAATAAGTTCACCACAGACAAGAGGAGTTTAGTCAGTTAAGAAAATAGCATTTGTAATACGATTTCTTGATAGACTAGCTCTTAAGTTGAGATAGGAGGAAGTAAAGATGCAAAATTAATCTTGACATTTAGCATTAACGAAACTATGAATGCGCTCATTACTCATTATAGCATCTCCATTCCTGAACAATCCTATTCTTTCTGAGTTTGCATTGCAGGCTCATGCCAATGCCACTCAAAGGAATCCATCTATGCTATTACACGATGTTAATAATGTAACGAGCATACTAGATTGGAGGGGTATGTATGTTGGGTTCTATTTTTAAAATCAAGTCCTGTATTTGGCATATCGTACATTTACCTAGCATAGTAGCATGGCACTTTTGGCTGTGGTCATTATGTAGCTTCTCAAATATTTCTCTTTTTCTTGCTTTGCAAGCTAAGATGTTTCCATAATATATTAATTTCTATGTTTGAGCATCGAACTTTCTGGGTAAATCAAAGCCTTACTTTCAATTAATTAGCCTACATTATTTCTTATATTAAGAAAGTTCGTTGCCCATACATATGTTTGAGATTCAAAAAACCCAAGTTCCCTTGCAAACATTAACATAGAATTTGAGACTCGGATCAATCTCAAATATACTCTCATGCAGACTCACTAAAGCCACAAGACTGAGGCAGAGACATAATCAAGCTAGGTTACTTTCCCTTTTTTTCACCTTAGCTAAACTCTATTTAAGTTGATTCACTAAAATGATTAGGTTTGGATCTCTCATTTTCACTATATTATTCACAGTTGACATAACTAGTCTAATAGAAAGATTATCTACAGATATATGCGAACAAAATATAACAGAGCACAAAATATGTGCCTACCAACCCTGCAAGACAGTTCAAGCCCATATGTATCTGAAGCAAACACATGGGGAACAGGAGATAGATCTGTGACTACATTGATACCTCTCTCGAACAAGGAGGTTGGGTGATAATACTACCACTCCAAGATCCCAATATTGCCATCAAACAGGTAAGGTCTAATGTAGTGTGTATGGTACATACTGGTCCGTCCAATATAGATTAAATTTCTCTAAGCAATGCTATTAAGGACATATCATCCAACTAATAGTGAATTAAAAGTTAATAAAATATTCATCGCATCAATGTAGGCCAGAATGTCATATTTAACCACAAAAGCAAATACTTTGTATAAACATAATGTGCAAATTTCTGAGGGACGTGAATAGTTAACAATAAGATAGGCATGAAGGATGCTGGAGTAATGATTACCTGATTGACAAGGTCAACCGCTACAACTGAACCATATTTTTTATTTAAATCTAAGAAGTGCCTTTCGGCCACCCGAGACTGTCAAATAGAAAGAAGAGGGCAATGAGAGAAACCACAAAGAGCCTATTTTAGAGAGGAGAGAATATCAATGAATTATTACCGCCTCATCAGGCCTAACAATATCAAATTTAGGTTTATATGTCAAGTCCACAATCTGCTCCCATAGAAATGGCATCGATCCACGAATCTGCAAGCATTAATTTGATAAATCCACTTTCAAAAAGGCATTCTATAAACTATACCCATAATATATCATTTTTCTTAAATGTTTCAACTACCCATAAAATAGACACCAAATGAGAAATAAGGATATGGAGTAACCAGATGCTAAAATCAATTTGCTTAAACAAAGAATACTATATTATTGATTAAACAGGAAGAAAGCTAACTATTTTGGTAGATACTTAACCTACATATTGTCTGCTTAATTATTCTATCAAATATCAGAAAGAGAAATTCACCTCTATTTAGCAATTGTATGCCTAATCAAATGGACTGCCTGCTTGCTTCTATGCAACACTTGGAATACAGAGTTTAATATAAACAATACTTTTTGTATAGTCAAGTAGTTCAGCAAAGAAACATATCTATCTAGAAGAGCAATCAACGATACTATTGAGCAATCTAAATTCCTGATGATGCTCATAAATATCTCAATGGATTATGTAAACAAGTGCATCCAGTGAAAGCATAAAAACAATTTCTAAACAATTTGTGCCTAACACCAACCGCAACCACACAAACAAACATAGCAAACAAATTTTGCTAGACATGGGGTAATTTGATTCAATCTAACATTATAACAAAAAGGAAAAGAAGTAGTACTTGGACGAGGATGCTGTAAACCCATTAGTTTGCAAAATCTGTTCTGATTCAACAAAATTTGCAACATAGCCTTCTGAGTCAGCTCCTCTTCTCCACATCCGAGTACCTTAAAGCAAAATATAGACATGATAGTACAACAATTTTTTACAAAAGAAGAAACTAAAATTGAAATGAACGAGGCACATCATGTTATGATTTGAACTTCGGTTTCCTTCCACTTGGACCCTTGGTCACAGTGCTATAATTCAAATAAATAATCCAAAACTGAAGCAAATAACAGTGAGTTTTTCTAATGAACAAAAACCTGCTCTCCTTGTGCATCGACGTGCAATTAAGGTAACATCAATGATTTGTGAACCAATGGCTGCTTGAAAACTTTGGAAACCTGATATATGGTTAAGGCTATTGCAATAACTTAATAAGTTACTCGAAACTCACAAAAGAGGACTAAAAACAAGCAAGTAAAATACAATATAAGGATACTTCCTTGGATGATCGGTAGCATATACGAATCCAACTGCATAAAGAAATGCAACATATTAACATATCTGATAAGCTCATGCTAACTCATTGAAGGAGTTTCTGAGAATCACATCTCACTTTGTTATCGATAAGTGCTTCCAACATATAGCTATTCCAAAGAAATCTAGGTTCTGCCTGCATGATAGCATTGATTCAAGTGATAAAGACAAGTAGCAAATTGTCATAATTAACACAATTTTGACAATTCAAATTTCATACTGTATCTATGTAAAACAAGCAATTATATCCTTATTTTTAAAAAATAAAATGGTTAAGATCATACGAGTCCTCAACTGTCTAAATTAATATAGGCTACTATAAGACTATAACACATGCCAACTTGTTAAATACAGGTATGACATAGCACAATAAAATTCAATTCAATTGACTATTTAATTGTTATATCCTTATTTTTAAATAAAAAATAAGCTAAGTGAAAGAGTACTGAAAGAGTAAAGCACATCCAAATTTATCTCATGTTTTGTGTGATAAGTGTCAACACTACGTGGTGCCAAAACATACATTTTGAATGGGGATTGACATGGAACAACATTGGCAATGTGACAGCAGAGCTACTATTGGGCCTAATAGAAGTTCAAAATGACTAATTGGACAAGTCAATTTTGCTTGATTGTTTAGGTAAATGATGGTCCCTTGCTAACTGAAACTCAACATTTTGCTGAATTTTTGTCTCATGCTTTAGAATACCATGAAGATCAGCATGGCTGAAACAAATTCCGCAAATTGCATGACACATAGAACCATAGTTGCTAAACTTAGTCGAGCCCAATGTAGATGAGTTGGATCAAAAAAAGATATCAGGTATATGGAAGACAAATTTTGAAAAATCAAAGATATGATCAAAAGGAAGTATGCACTAAACCTACAAAGCAAGTGAGTAGGATTTTTTTTTTTTATTACCAACTTCTCACTGAATTGAGATCTAGACCTAAATTGTGGGATGGAGAACAATCTAGAAACAAGGATGTCGCAAATGAATTATTGACCTTGTTAGCTATGCCTCGACCTAAGTATTTCTCTTCTTCATCTAACAAACCCTCTTCTTCTTGTCAACAACACCAATTAAACCAAAAGACACTGGAAAACATTTTTGAACTAGGCATTGCTTTTTCTTCTACCTAGCAACATTACCTCTTTTTATCCTCAATATCACTTCTTTTTTCGGGCGCAACTACGCATGTGTTTCTGAGGTGACAGACGCAATAGGAAGTTGACACTATGAGGTTGATTCTATACAAGCAACAACATCTAACACTAGTAAATCAATGGATGACAAAATGAGATCGAAGCTTTAAAGAATGACTAGGCAAATCCAAGTACGGGCACACTCAAAAGGCCAGCATGATGCCAACACATCTTGTTTCTGTCGAGGACCGCAACCTTGATTTTGAATGAGACTTACAAACTTGTCTTGCTTGTCTATGTCATCCTACATACAACTCATATCAGGAAATAGGTGTTCAAAAAATTCATTCATTTAAGAGAGAGATAAACCTAACTTGAAACTCTAACTTAGATTATTTTAGGTTGCGCATCAAAATCTCAATTTTTTGTGAGCTCCTTCTATCAAAAACAGGATTTTGGTGCTAAACTGAGATGGAATATTTGAAATTTAATATAGCATAAGCCAAGTGTCTTTAATGGAACATTTTTGTAAGAGTTAAAACATTATATGAGGTAGAGTGTTGATAGTTAGTCTAAATTGCTTGTCAAAGATGCAATAGTTGAGTTCATTAACATTTTCTCATTTCTTGATGAAGTACATACATGGGGAAAAAGATAATCAAATCAAATGGTTGTTCTAGGAACATAAATACAACATAAAGGCATCAAAAAACCCTCAATAAATATCAGACTTCCAAATTATTCTCAATCTACTAAAAGGTACAAGAAAATCTTGAATGAAAACTATGCAAACCTAAATCAACAAAAATTTCTCTTACATGTCAAAAGTAAAAAATTTGTACCTGTCTCCAAAGAGGAACCATCTTCGAGTCATTTCCCAACTCATGTAACTTCTGCAAGCTGCCAAACAATAATCATTATGAGCATTAGAAAACAGCAGAACAAAGACATTTGTAGCTTAAGCCACAAATGTCCAAAAAAGTAGAAATTAGTATACTGAACATATTCGTCAGACTATGATTATGAGATACAGAGTAAGAGGCATTGTTCAAAATAGGCCATAGCATTAATCAGGTTTTTGTTGTGGAGAATGTTAAGTTATTAGTAATCATTATGAAGTAATATAAAGCAAGACTTGCCTAGACATGAAGAAACTCACCGTCAAGTTGAAGAATTTGTAGTTGTAATTGAGAGAATAATAAATCTGTGGTGTTCATCCAATTAGAATAGCATTTAATATTTTCAATCAACTCTCAAAGCTCTATAACAAAATTAATCTCTTTTAGAAAGCACAGGTGCTTCTTGAGGGGCTTTTTGGGTTCAAGCATTAAGTCCGCATGAAATAGGAATATGATAAGAGTTTACTAACTAAAGTTGATTTCAAAATTACATACAAGTCGTACAACCATTTCTGACTTTGACTTTGTGGAAGAAAATTGCCATGTTAGTTATATGCATAATGGTCAACTAGTTGAACTGTCAGCAAATTAGGGTTGAGACAAAAAAGTGAGAGTTTACTAACTAAAGTTGATTTCAAAATTACATACAAGTCGTACAACCATTTCTGACTTTGACTTTGTGGAAGAAAATTGCCATGTTAGTTATATGCATAATGGTCAACTAGTTGAACTGTCAGCAAATTAGGGTTGAGACAAAAAAGTGAGAGTTGCACCAATGGTCTTCTTGGTAACCTAGAAGACTAGCATAAGATTACCTCCCTGCAGGCATGATTAGGGTAATTCCACATTAGAAATTGACTGATGCATTATGAGACCATTTCCAAGAGAATGTAGTGCCTGATGGTAAGAGTGATTATTTCTTTATGGCATCAAAAGTAACAAGGAATTAAAGAAAATATAGGAGGCTGACTTATTTTAAACTCCTCAGTCTCTTGCTATAATTGCCATCTGAACAAAAGAGCACATACTTGGCATCAAATCATTGACCAGTAGACTGACTTAGTATATTCAATTGCCAAAAAATTTCAACACATGTAAAATCAATGACAAAAGAGAGAATCGGAAGAATCAAATCAAGAAAACTTTCTAACTGGTTAGACAAAAATTAACGAATCTGACATCACAGACTATTGATACTACAGGTTAAATTTTGCATGTTACACACATCTAACAAAGATTCCAACAATACACATATTAAATCAATAAATTAGTTCATCAGGTGAAAAGAAAATGTGGCTAAGAACAGATGTTTAGTATAAGTATAAAATTATAGGAAACCTGAAAGTAAAATGACTTCAGTTTTAATTTATATATATAGCTCATAAGCGACGAACACTAGAAATGATAAAATCAGAAAGAAACATACTTACCATAGAGTTAAATTGACGTCATAGGAGAAGTACAGGCCTGGCGTACTTTGTGCAGCCTCTAGAAGAACAGAAAACTCAGATTCCATCTTTTTCTGTCAACATATATTTTAATACAAATTATTATTTATGAATAGATATTTTCAATGAACCAAAAACATATATTTTAACCACATAAGCTACAATTGCTGAGTAAATGTTACCAGTGAACCAACATTTAAACAAAACCCTTCCAACCTGTTCAGACGAGGAATTTTTCAGAGAATTATTGCACGGAAGAATCTGCATGCCTGAGACCTTGTAAATTGCATGCCCTAGGTAAGATCCAACACTTTCACGCTCTGTTACAACCAACAAATATGATCCTGCAGCATGAGCAAATTAGTTAGTAAGAATATCATACTAGTAGAAGCTAGAAAGTGCAACACGAAGAGATAAGTATGAAGTCTCATTTAACTAGATGGTTCTTTGTCCTCCACTAAACTTAATATAACTATATCAATAGTAATGTTCATATTTAAAAAAAATATTTGAATTATGTTAAATGAAGCTTTCAGCTCTAATCAAGTCAAGTCAAAATATAGAATCAATTGGTCATCTTCCAATACATATATACCAATTCCAATGCATTGTCTCCAATTTTACCATCAAATTACACCTAATGCTCTTGAATAGTATTTTTCCCCTAACAACTCCACTTATCCATGTTAACATTAACATCTTTGCTAACTAATTTCTTGTATATGTTCTTTCCTAACTATCAAAATAGATGGTCATACCACAATGAGGCACAAATGATCACACAAGATTCTAGAACCTTCTCAATCACTGGCTTTTTATTTATCCTATTAATGATATTTTCATATATATCATATTGTTGAATCTAAAATTGTTACTAACTAAAATCTTCTCTTTGACCATATTAATTATGCTCACTTATTTTCTTGTTCTCAAAAGCTACAAGGTATGGTTAAAATAATATAATGCATTTAATTTGGCTATAAATAGTATGAAAAAGTATTCAAAAGAAAGCATTATGTGAAAATAGCAGAGTCCAACTCAGTGGATAGAATGTGAACTCAGTCAGAGATTCGACCAACACCTCATCTTTCATGATTTAAAGGAAAGCAAACGATTCCTACATTAACATGGGAAGAAATGGATGAATTCCCATGAGTTTTCCATGTCAATGACCGTCGAGTTGCCGAAGCAACTTAATAAAGTATCAGCTGAAGGCTAACAGATAATTTGATCACACACTTCCATCAAATTGTGTATAAATTATAAAATTCATAAAGGCAGGATAAATCTTCCACATATGGAATTGTTTGTGTCCAGCAACAAAAATAATGTTCTTCATTTGAGACAATTAGCTGCTTCTGCATCCTCTCTACATGTTACAAGCTATGCTAACCCTAATTACCAAAAAGGATCTCATTAGAAACACTGACAATGTTGAATATGGTAGCAACATCTATCCGATATGGGCGTAGATATTATGGAAGCAAAGAATATTATATTATTATGTTGTATTGGCCTTACAACCTACCCTTAATCTATGCTAAAAAGGATCGCATTAGAAACAGTGATAATGTTGAACATGGTAGCAACAGCTATCACATATGGAGGTAGATATTAAGGCAACAAAGAATTATGCTTGCATTGGCCTTACAATCTGTCCTTATACTTGATTCGCCTTCAATATAAGCCCACATTTGTTGCACTTATTCATCTCCATGGAGTCGTCTGTGTCCTATAGGGTCATCATTTATCTTCTGCAACACTGATTCCTCTGCTCCCAAAAGTCGAGCATCAAATATGTTTTCTTCCAGTTCACCATCTCCATTTTCTCCTTGTTGCTTTTGCCTCTGCCTGGGTCTCCTTCGATTCGGATGATGCCTCACCAACCTTGCATCATCCTCTTGTGGCCCTCTTTGACTGCTTTCTCTGATATTTGCCACTTCATTGGTTGCTCTCGCTGCTCTCTGTGTTTCTTTGCATTTGTGTCTGCTCTAGACAATCAAATATCCTCCTCTTGCATCTACTCATCTCAGTTTTCTTCAATGCCAACCTTTCAAATTGACAGCTGCACTGTCATCCGCAATAATCTGCTACAGATGTAGCAAGGATGTAGCTCCTGTGCATTCGACAAGGGCTTCTCATCCTCCATTGCAGTATCCATGACACCTAAAGTCAACATCACCCTTGATTGTTCCTTTGTTTTGTTTTCTTTGGTATTCAAATTTGGATGGATATGCTAACAAAAAGAAAAGAAAGCACTTCTTCCTCTCCTTCACGGCAACCGCAGCCTACTATCCTCTTATCATCCTATCCACCTTGCGCCGGTCACCTCTTCTTCCTAATAAGAGAGCTTTACCTCCCTCAATTCTCACTAACTTTTGTTCCCTCAAGCACTGTTGATGCCTCTCTTATTTTTCATCTTTTGCTCTGATGCTCTTTTTTCCTTCACATTTTGCCTCCTCCGGATGAGTTCTCTAGAGCTGCCTGGCTGCCTCTCCAATGTCTGGTTCAATTCCTTCCATATCAGCTCCATCTAGATCCAGATCTGAATCCTTTCAGCATCTGACCTCTCAACTTCCAATGCCTATTTGAATCAATTAAGAACATACTCATCAGCTCCAAGACCCAATTCTAGCATCTCCAGCCAAATGACAAGAGAAGTGTTTGCTTCTTCATTATCTTTGTTAAAGCAATGTTATGTCTTCCTATTCAGTCGTTTCAAGAGATCACCGTCCCTCTCCATTGAATTTCTTCTTTGAGCGCAAGATTCTTCTCCAATGATCTGTCCACCACATTGTCATTTGTGCTTATTTGTTCATCTTCTCGTTCATGCTCTCGTTGTTATCCTCTTAGCTGACCCTTAGGAAACCTCATCGAGTGATTTCCTTCAACTCCTTCATTTGACTATGATATGTTGTCAACATCACTGCAAGGAGAAGCTCACTCAAGATATATCTCCTAGATTTTTGGTTCATCTATTGTGTCTTTCAGTGTTGTAAATGGAGGTAGATAGTGGCGGGGTAGTCAGTGAATGTCTACCGCCTCAACGGCGGTTGAATATATTTTTACTAATTTTTATACATAATATTATAAATAGTCATTATTCTTATATTTACTTTTAATAAAATATTAATTAAAAATAAAAAAATAATTATATATATATAATTAATGGGATAATTTTATTAGGCTCTAATTAAGTCTATTTAAATTATCCCAATAATAACTAGGAATTGATTAAAATTATTAACCTAAAGTTTAATTAAACCGTGTACCCTGTTTCGGTTGGGCGACAGTCCGACGTGTCGCCAAGACCGCACGACGAGTTTGGGTGCGTCGTCGGGCCTGGGTGACTCGTTCAGGCCCATCGTCGGACCTGGGATACCCTTTCGAGCCCATTGCCGAGCTCGGACGACGTGTCCAAGTCAGGGCTCGGACGACGTTTCCGGGCTTGCGGTGGTGAAACGGCGACGATGGCGAAAGGACGTGAGTTACCGCTTAAAACACCGCCTTTGCCTAAGGCGGTGCAGTTGATACCCGCCTCCCGCCTAGGCGGCCGCCTTAGAACACGTGTTTTTATTTTCATCATTGTCATATCTTAGTCAATTTTTATGAGACCTTTATAGTTTATATAACAAGATGGGCATATATAGTATGGGGAGTGATTAAAGTATTTACAATATTGTGGATTTAGTCCCAGATTGAATATGTTAGGTTTAGAGTTTATATTGAGTCCAATATATACTATGTAATAGATGTCTCTCATCACTAGCGTACAATATTTCCTTCCTATTTAATAAGAGACAAATAGAATCACATTTAACAAGAACCAAATAAAAGGCTCCACTGTCATAAGTTCACCCATGTTATGTAGATAGGCCTGTGATCATACATTTTCAAACCTTTGTGACACTTGAACCTGCAGTTACTGGTCAACGAAATGATCATTACTTTTCTTCACCAATCACTCTTGAAGTAAAGACTAAAATTGGATCTCGCCATTATTTTGAAATTGGTTCAATGGTCAACAATACAACACAAATAATACCTAACAACAATATGCAAGGGACAACATACACATACCTACTAAAAGCTTAAGCATGCCAATCACGCCAAAAATAGTGCGAACACTTGGAGATTGTGTTGTGCACTTTGGAAGTTGAGCTGTATATCAAAACAGATAAAATTAGGTGAAAAAAATTCTTTATAGCTTCAAGGTAGTAATTCTGTAGAACTAAATGTCAAAAAAACTTCTTTAAACAAGTTGATGAACAAGGTAAAGAAATTACTTCATGAGTGTAATGACGTTCAACTAAAAAAAAGTTACCACTACAAAGAAATATTTCTAGTCAGCAATTGATTAACATGATCAAATTAATGAGACTTGCAATCGGGTTCAATGTTCTACTGTCCCAACTCCCAACTATTTGGAAGAATATATACATGGTGGCAAAAGGCGATTCGCTAGCCCCCAGCACCCCCGCCAATCCATCACAGGGTCAACACGGAGGAAGTAAATCACGAGGACTACTAGCCCGGATGTTGTAGCTAGTGCATGGGGAGGGCGGGCACACTGGCTTTGCCAGGTTTTGACCCCCAAACCTCATGGTGGCAACACCCACGCACTAACCATCAGTCCATCCCATGGGAACCAGAAAAATATATACATGATCTTACACACCATTTAACTCTGACAGTCGGTTTATTTATGTCCCTTCATATTAAGTCAAGGACAATTTTGTTTAGTCTATAATCTACCACCCATAGGTTTAATTGTATCAATTCAACAAATAAAAAAACAGAAAGTAGAAAGAATATATTAGCCAAAAATAGGAAGTCCTTAATCCATACATTTGTTATTTAAGAAACTATACTTGATTATAAAAACAAGCCAGCAAGACAATAACAAAAAAAATGAGGGGAAATAGACCTATTAAGCTGCTTGATCCATCAATGCGACTGATCGACAAATAAGAATCAGATGAGACATCAATTGGCTCAAGAATATACTTCTCGGGGAATTGCCATAACCTCAACCGCGTGTAAAGCATCTTTCCATGATCACCCTTATCATTGTCATCCATCACTGTACAGTCAAGAATTAGAAAAACTGAATATTTTCTGCCATTGTAAAATCACATGCATATGAGTTTATTAAGATGCAAAGATATGGAATGGGCCAACAAAAGGAATGTTTGTATCAACCCCATAAACCAATTGTAATAAAATCATCCAATGAAGAAAGAAATAACAAAAACAAAAATGATAGTTTGCAATTACTTATCCATATCTAATTGAAAATGAGAAGAATAATCAGGGGAAACTCAATTCTAAAATTTATATAGATACAGTGCAAACATGACTGCAGGCAAAGTAAACTTGCCATCCAGATATTGTTCCTTGTAAGGTCAGAAGAATTTGAAGGACAAAAAGTTCCCATTCCTCAAAAGAATGAAGATTTGGCCAATGAACACATCAAAATTCAAGGAGAAAGAACATTGTAAAAAGACTAGAGGTCAATATTTATATGAAGATTGTTCTCAAAAAAGATAGAAGCGAAACCATTATTGAAAGTATCAAACCTAAATTTTTGCATGCACATAAGCCCACTTACCCAGTTCATGAGTTTAGATTCAAGAACGGGAGTGCTGAATATAGCAGTGGAACAAACATGTAGATTGGATTCAAAATTTGAGGGTTATATATCAAGACACTGAACAAATCATATATATAATAAAGACAATAGGAACGAGGGATAAGAGATCAAACAACAAAATCAGTAATTGTGCAAAAATAGACGAGATCCATGGAGAATGCTATTGTCTTGTGGGATAGACAATTTTACCTAAGGAGGGACGGACCAGAAATTATTATTTTATCTTTCAGATCCGCCGACGTGAATTCAAAATTGAAGAATCAGCCATTATGAAAGCGGGTGCGATGCGGGAGATAAGGGATCAACCATCAAATTTGCTAATCGTATTAAAAAGATCATCGAGAATGCTATGTTTGATGGGAAACAAAGAGTAAATTTACAAATTCAAGGACTGGGAAGAGTTCAATTTACCCTAAAAATATGAAGCAGTCGATTTTTCTTGTCCGAAAAACTCTAGATTGACGTCGTGAAATCCGAATTGAAGAATTCAGAGAAGATCACAATAACAGTGTAAACAGAAACTTAATTAAGCGGAGAAGAAGAGTATTGGGTCTTGCGTTACCTGCAAAGCGACGAAAAGAGGGGATGATAAAGCGGAGGCGCCGAGGGGCGGGAGAGAGGAGGAGAGGGCAGGGGAGAAGTGAACGGGAGAGCAGCGACGAGGAGGAAGAGAGGCAAGAAATAGGAGTGGGGAAGGCGGAGGAGGGAGCAATCTGCGGTCGCGGGCTTCGCGGTGGGGACGGCCAGCGAGCGCCGATGGAGAGCATGCGCTGCGCACAACGCCACAACGGTATCCAGTCTCCCTTCTTCCCTGTTGTTATCGCCACGTTTATTCGAGCTTATTCTGTGTTGGTGGAAATTTCATTTTACCCACTAAAAGTTACTTAATTTGTAAAAGATACTCCGAAATTATCAAAATTAAGGATGACAATGGACCATCATCCCAATCCCATCGTATTTTAACTTTCATATATATATCATTTAATTGAAATATATTAAAATAAACATTAAAAAGATATATAATTCAAAAATTATATATTATCTCAATATTCATATTCAATTATTCGATTATTTAATTGGATATAAAAAATTTTATTCTTCTTCATTCAAATCTAATATCGAATCTTTCAAAATTATTATCCTAGTCAATATTATTATAATTTTCTCAATTTATAAAGCATACTCCGAAATCATCAATATTATCAAAAATTACTTAATTTGTAAATGATATTTTAAAATTATCAATATTATTATGTTTAAATTAACATCAAATATCTAAACCTACCTGACTAATCTTGGATGATTGATCTTATTTCATGAAAATGTTTTATCGTCATCCAAATAAATCTAGAAAATGTAAGGGAGCGTTTGGTTTGCTCAATTTTTTTTCACTTTCCAGACAATTATATTTTTTTTATTTTTCAAAAAATAATTTTATTTCATTCTTCAATTTTTCAGAAAATATTATTTTTTTTGAAAAACAAATCTAGAAAATACAAATCCAACATGTTTTCTGAAAAATCATATTTTTTATTAAAAATAAAATTGAAAAATAAACATACCAAATGCAGGCTAAGTATCCTAATCCCGTATTCGTTCGATGTTATTCTCACGGACAGTGCAATAAAGGTGGCGCGACTTAAAATGTTTAGGATGATAGTGATATAGTTGTCATATGCCATCAGTAACATTCTGTTTGGAAAGTTTTTAAAGCAATGAAATTGAATTGAATTTCATCTAAAATTGAATTTCAGCGAGAATTGAATTCAATTCTTATGTTTGGAATGAGTCGGTAAACAAAGGTTTGGAATAAGTTTAAAACTAAATGAATTTAATTATTTTTATTATTTTACCTTTTATTGATAGGTTAGGAATCAAACATTATATTTATGTGAAGTTATTTTAGTATTTTAATGTGTTGAAATTCAATTCCCACATTAAATCACACCTATTTAGAATGAAATTAAATTCTTAAATTTTGTTGGATTTGAATTCTCATGAGAATTTAATTCTTTTACTTAAATTACTTGTAAATTATCGAATTCTCGATGGGTTTCCAAACCAGTGTAAATCTTGAAGTATGCATCTAAAATTTTTTTCCATTTGATTTTTTTATATTTAATATTATAAATCTATTGACAAAATTTTATTTGACATAATCGGCAATTTTAAAAAAATCAGAAAAAAATAGTCAGTAATTGGAGCAACACCGGTAAATAATTGTGTCCACTGGTGGACTATAAAAAGTCGACTCCTAATCCTCGTCATCGGAGACCGCGATGGACAACGCCGTGATCCTCCGAGAATGGTACGACCGCGTCGATTCCAATCGCTCCGGCAACATCACGGCCCACCAGCTCCAGGTTCTTATTCCTCATTTCACCCCCTCAGCTTGTTTTGATCCAGTAATACTTGGTCTGTTCTCCTAACCAAAACCCTAGTTCTGATTATTTCGGCATCGATGAACCTGCTATCAGAGAGCCCTCGCCGTCGGAAACCTCTCCCTCTCCCTCTCCGTAGTACAGCAGATGATCAGGTTTGTCTCTGTGCCTCCTCCTGTTTCCGTCAGTTACTGGTCGGGGCTCTGCTTATTAATTTGATGTTTCTTAAACTGCAGAATGTACGACTTTGATGGAAATGGGACCATGAACTTTGAAGGTGGTTTCAATGTCTCCTTTCTTAGATATGCAATGCGTTGGATGCTGTTTCCATGAGTAGTAATTGGTTACTTTTCTGTAATTACTTAGTGTTTAATTACAATGTGCATTTGGCGGATTTTGTTCTCTCAATCAGTAATAAGTTGATTTAGTTAATCAATTAGCACTGACCGTTATGTTGCATATAAAACTACATCATGTGCAATCACTGGCAAAGGTACATCACAGTTTACATTAAGAACAGCAAAAAATTATTTCACGGTGGTGGTTTCTATAAGGTTGTAATACTATAATGATGGTTCGTACAACTATATCAATCATAGTAATGAAAAAAACCTTCTTAACTTGCCCGTGGATAAACTAATTGGAACTGAGAGATCTGCTGCAAAATAATGTTGTACCTTTTTTTAGTGTCAAGTTATGCGTTTCCACATTTGATTTTGTTAACCCAATGTAGTGTTGATTGGGAATGGTCTCATTCTTATTGTTTTAATTGAACCATGTTTGATCATATGTACCTTTATTGAGCTACAATGCATCTGGTTAGATTTGTTGGAATAACTAGTTTGCTTGCATAAGGTCAAGACGCCCATGGTACAGCTGGAATCACTAGCTTTATATCTCTTACTAGCAAAAGTTAACTAATGCTTTGTTTTGCTGAATGCCGTTGCTTTCTAGATATAAGTCCATTAATCTGTCTAATTGTGTTGTTCACAGAGTTTCTTGCTCTCAACAAGTTTCTTCTCAAGGTCAGCTCTCATATCAACTGTGTATAAAAAGCTGATGGTACAATCTTAGTTTGCGTAAAACTGAAGTAGGACCAAGTGCAACAATTTATGTTTCTAATTTTACATAGCTTGTACTGAAGATATAGTCAATATAACTGATGTTTTGTAATAGTTCATCCATATTTTATGTTCTTTAATTTTGTCCCTTCCAGACTGCAGGCATGCTTGGCTTTCCCATGTATAATGTTTTTAACCATTGGGACTTATACAAAGGGATTTCTAAACCATCTATTTACCTTTTTGCTTTAAAAAATACATGTGGCAATAATAGTGTGATAGAATTATCATTTTTTGTTATAAAGTAACCACATTTTGAAAGAGAATATTATGTTTCTTAAATATGGTTGCACTTAAGTGGCTTGGTTTTTTTGTTCTTTGTCCTAACATCTAACTACTTGAGATTTGCTTGTATTTTTTTATTCATTAACATTTGGAAATCGCATCTCATCTTTTTTTCTTTTCTAGTAGATGTTATGAATTTCTTTATCTTGTGTATACATATTGGTGAATTTTAAACACATGGAAATTCTAATGTTAATATTTGTGGCAACAAATTATGACACAAAATTGTGATCCATTCATCGCTAATGGCATTCATTGAATCCTTGTTTAGTGTGCATAGTAGGATGTTCCTGACAGCACATAGCATATTATTGCAACTGATAACTAATTTGTTAGATATTTGAACTGAAACCCACACTAGAAAGGTCTAAAAGAAGGAAGCTGACTTCGTGGATCTTTGCTCTCTTATATGTTCATCCTAGTTAAGCTCAAATGTCCGTGCTGTTGACACTGTTACACAACTTTTACATTTGGCATTTTGGTTATTTTAATTGATTTTCTTCAATTACTAAAGGGTAATAGCAACATTTTACCTTCAAGTTTACTACAATTGTTTTAGCTTAAGTGAACTGGTTTATCATACCCGATGAACTCTAAGTACAGTCTGAAGAAGGAAAATGGTAGATTTAGTTTGTTTTGATGATTCTAAACTGTACCAATGTATTACCTGTTTTCATGGAGTCTTTTTTTTGGAAGTTATTGCCCAATAATTATTGGATCATTTCTAAACTAATAAAAATGAAATACAGATGCATTATTTATTTTTATTTTAACCAATATACTGTCCTGTGGGTGGGGGGTATTGAATCATTATTAATCTAGAGGTTGTATTATTGTAAACTTTGATCTCTACCTTTGCGTTTGTTCCCTCCAACTCTTGAAAACTTTATAATCTGCTTTATCCGACCATATATTTCCATTTAGAATGTTTGAAATGCTACTAAACTAGAATCAGATTTATTTGCAACTTTTATCTATTATGTTACAGATCTAATGGTTGTTATCTTGTATAAGGTTCCTATCTAACCAAAGTTATGTAACACCCTATTTGCCTCATGATTTTTCTGTATATTTTGATTAAGATTGTGATAATTTTTTTGTTTCTTCCTTGTTTCTTTTCTACTGGTACATAAACACTCTAATCCTTTTGCAGGTTCAAAATGCTTTCACCCTCAAAGAAAGGTATTGATCTTCATCCTTACATGTGGTTATCTCAGCAATGTTGCTTGCAGAATCAGAACTGACCAACTTACCATAAGTTTCTTGGATTTAGAAAACTTTCACAGAAAATGATCACAGAATTTTTGTTACTTGTTATAAGATGGCCTTTCCATATTCAGCTTTTGAAGTAATGTTTTGGTATTATTTTCTTGCATTTTTGTTTGTGCATACATAGTCGTATTTTGGGTATTTAACTCGAAACATACAGCCTTGCAGAAGCAACAGTTCAACTAAAATAAACTAAATAATCAAAGTGCAATAGAACTTACTGTGGAATCTACAAGATTAGATACTAGTTGGAAAATGAGTGTTTTTCATACCATCAACTATGGTCCCTGTAGTAATCTATGTTGGAGTGGTGAGGTCACCTACGAGAAGTATCCTGTGTCATTGTACATTAGTGACCTCAAAATACTGAGTTGAGCTTACTGTTAGTTGGCATAGGTTTTTCTATGCACAAGATAGTCGAGCTCACTCTTAGGTAGGATCAAACAATGCTAGGCTAGGTTCATGAACTTAGACCAAGAACGGATCTTAAGCTTGTAAGAGTCTGCAAATCAGACCAAATTAATTATATTTTCTTTAAGTTCTATCATTTATTTATATCTTAAAATGTATTCTTACTATTTTTTGAGTGTTCCTTTATCCCTTTAATTTTATACTCTAAATCCATTTAATTTTTCTAACTATAGAATCTCTTGGCTGCCTTTGGACATGTTCATAGTAATAGAACTTCGACACTTTGTCAATCGTCTAGTCACTCATGACAGCTGAGTCGTCAACCCAAATTTTCCTACTAAGTTGTTAGCATTTATGGTTGCTAATTGAGTGATGGTGAAGAAGGCTGGGAAATGAACCTCCAGGCATGTTGGGATATCATATCCTCGGAACCTCGAGCATCCACCTTAGCTTTCTCATGTCTAGCACATTATTAGTCATTATCAATATCATGTATGTTATAAATGTTCAAATTGTACAAGAAGTATCATTTATACTTGTCAGCACGTGCTTAATAATTAGTACATGTTAATGCATTGCCATGCTAACAGTTGCAAACGATAACATTAGTTTTCTGCTAGACACATATATCTAGAACATATATAATTCAGTATTTTATCGACTAATATAGTTAGATAACCATTTGCATAAGTTTTCTAGACAACTTAGTGTTATGAATCAAAAATAAAAATTGTGTTGTTAAGTTACAGTAATTTATCATTGTATCATCAAATGTGATTCGTTGCATGTGATCACATATATTCAATTTAGCGCATAAATTCCACAATAAGCCATGACCACATGCCCCATAAGTTTACACGGGGACCATCTCCATGGACAGTATCAACTCATCAAAGACTTCTCATGGTAGTTACAAACTCTGAAGCTTCTTGTAGTGATGACATGCTTCACATAGTTTTCTTATGGGCACTACAAAGATGCGCTCTGTTATGTCCGCTTGTATAAAAAGTGGATCTTGCAAGTAAAGGTTTCTGCTTCATCTCTTCCAAAACAGCTTTTCCCTTCGCTCGATTTCTCTCATATATAGTTATTTGCTCTCTGTTATATCTTGTGTTAGAGAGCTAAAATTTGTAGCAATTGAACTGCTTAGGGTTCAATCTCAGCATCGTGGCACATTCTTCATTCCACCTAGTCCATAGTTTGGATCATGATCCACAAGGCTTGCCTGTTTACAACACTATAGGGGATGAGTCAACTTGGCTCACATGTTTTGGACTGTAGAATTGCACAATTCTGTGGCCTAGCCCATTAATTCGTAAACCTCGTCTGTGCTTAATTTATTTGTTCTTTGGTTACTTCTTGTAACGTGCTCACTTTTTAACTAGTTCTTGCTTTAATTTCTCTCACAGGTGTTGGAAATTCATTATTTTTTTTAGGACGACATTGTACAATAAATAAGTCATTTGTAATTGTGTATAGATAAGTGTATTTTCAGTTGATATTTCATACAAAGTTGCAGAATTCGGAATTAAATCATCAGGGCCCTGCTTGAGTCTTCATTTGCTTCTTCAACCTACATGCTATACGTTGCTCACCAAAAACCTATTTAGTATTTACTAGATGAGCATGATCCTTCTAGTTCGTCCTTGGGTAGCTTTGGAATCTGACATATGAAATGGACATGCACGAGTATTTATATTGGTTCTCTCTAATATGCATTTTGTTGATTTTTGATATACATAATTACATATGTCTCATAATACGTTTCTTACCGAGTTTCAATTAAGAATAGAATAATTTTATTCAATTTTTTGTAAGTTACCATGCCAAGTTAGTATAATCATAATATTATCCTGTTTGTACATTGTGCTCATCATGTATAACTTTTTTTCTACTTGGATATTTAGGGGTCGTGGATATCTAAATCCTGATGATGTCTATGAGGTAATGGTTTCTTGTCATAGTGATTTGTTTAGAAAATTATTCTTTCCTTAATGTAGGAAGAGGTTTATTTACCTTATGAATGCTATATTTTTTCCAAGGAAGACCCTCCACTCCTGATTTTTTTAAATTCAATGCTGGAAAGTTTCTGTTACAAAATTAATTACTTATGTTTCTTATTTCATTTTGATTATTTTTCCCTTAATTTATTTCTTTTAACTTATGCAAATTGTTACAAGGAGCCTTGGTGCCTTGGTGGTTTCTTTCTTTCTTTTTTAATATTTTTAGAAAAGGAGCTTGTTAAGGAAATTTATAGTTCTTAGAACAACAATGGAAATTTATAGTTCTTGCTTAAATCATAACAAAATAGATGAATTATATATTTTAATCGAACAATATGAGTGTGATTGCCATTTATTACCATCGCAGCAATATATGACAACTCCAATCAACCTCTCCAAAGATGTGTTACGTATATAATCTGTATTACCTTTATACAATGTATTACCTTCAAAATTAAGAATTTTTTTTTTTGCTCATGTTATGAAGTTTGTGGTATATGATATCTGTTTTTCTTTTTATTTCTGAATAGACAAAATAAACTGAGGAGAAACTTTCTTTTAATCTTCTAAACAATGTCGATGATAATTTTTCTGAAAAAAAAGCATTATATTCTAATTATAGTTTTTCTTCCAGTTTTCAAACTCTTGCCTGTAATTCACATAACCTTATCCATAAGATGGGAATGAACTTACCTTGCATATTTGATTGTCTTTGTATTCTCTTCTTTGCAGTGTATTATGTCTCTCAATTATAGGGGAAATGATTGCTATAAAGTGGGTTGCAAAACCTAGCTATAAACACATATGATTCTTCGAAGTTTTATTCTTAGCGTTGCCTTGGATGTTCTGACTCAAAAATAAGGAGTTGATACTTTTGGAGTACTGAAAATGATACCTCAAGTTTCATGTCTCCCCTTTCTTGCAAAAGATATTATCAGATAGTGCCCTTTACATTGTAATTTCTTTCATTCTCATAATGTTTGTGGCGAGAACTACTGGACGTGAGAATTAAGGTAGAGTAGCTGTAAATTAGGGCCAGTTTTTCAATTGGAAAATAGCAAGATACTTCTGTTTTTGATTTAACTGTTATTCTTAATAATTAACATTCACTTTCTTGACTTCTGTCGCATGATATTTAGGGTTTGATTTGTGTTATGACTTTTCTGTCAGTATGAATATTCTGTACAGTTGTATACATCTGCAGCACATGCTGTCCTTTTTTTTCCACCTTAATGTTGAGAATTTCGACAACATTCTTGCAGGGACTGGTCAGCCTTGGCTTCTCCCTTGATTCACCTTCTTTCTTAACAGTCTGCGAGGTAGATGACATGCTATTTTATTTGTATTTGGATATTGGCGTATGAAAGGCATGCTTGATATTTAGCTTCTATCTTCATGATTTTGTCTTTCATAAGATACTATGGACCAATCCTTATGAAATTAATGTGCATTGTTTTTTATAATATGATATCAAACTTCTGTCTGTTTGTGTCTTAACCTAACACTGCTTTTCTTTCATTACATGCTTCACTCGCATGAGTTTCAGAATAGCAAAATTTAAATTCTTTTGAAATTTGTTTCTTAATATTTTCCTATTGTCTCATTTCTGATGCTGTCAAATTTTGTGAACGTAACTTAGTTTCCTTCTTATGCTTGCATTATTACTAATTTTGATTGATAATTGATGTCAGAGCTTTGACAAGAACAAGAGGGGAATGGTTCAGTTGGATGACTTCATCTCACTTTGCATATTTGTACAGTCAGCTCGGTATGCATATTCTTTTGCTCGAAGGTGGAGTAGTTAACTTACCGACTCCAACATGATTCTGTGCTCTTTATTTCTTAAAATTCCGACGGATATGGGGAAATTGTGGATTTACTTTTTCTGAAAAATGCCACAATGAGCCACTTTTTCTGAGTAGGCATGACTGACTTAACAAGGTCATTTTGTCCGACCAAACCAACCTTGCTTGCCCAACCTTTTTGGTGCATTCAGCCCACCACCTAGTTCATTCAACTCGTCGGGACTACCAATCTTGTTGCATTGCTCAGCCCGTCTTGAGCATTCAGCCAAACTGACCCAACTAAACCATACTAACTACCTGATTTGACTAGTATGACTCTTTTATTTGTCATGGTTATTTACATTTTTCAAATAGATAAAGAATAGCCACGAGAAGTGATATTTGGAGTTCATTTTTACAATGCTACAGCAATTCACAGGGAATACACAGGCTTTTCTATCCAAACATGCAATTTGTCTTAAACATGTTAAGCTTCAGAGTTTTCATCTATGTGTCTATGAATGAACGAAGACGTGCAAGTCAGATAATTGTTTCCTTTTTCGTTGCAGGAATCTGTTTAATTCCTTTGATACAACCAAACAAGGCAGAGTAACATTAGATTTCAACCAGTTTGTATACTGCAGTGAGTAACTCAGATTCATTTTTATTTGGTTCTCTGGCTTACAGTTACCAGAAGTCCACATTTTGTTAACCCTTTCTATCACTCAGCTTCATACTCATCAACCATATTATGTCTTTTATTTCCAGCTGCTAATTCTCGAATATAATTAAATTCTGCTGCTCTTCGGGGTTCATCGCTCTGGATCTGGTGAGACTTTGTCTCCTTTGTGTTCATGTAAATTACTTGTATTTTTGTTTCATGGTACTCGTTAATCAGCTTAAATAACACCGTTGGAGGAAAAATGTGAAAAGCAATAACTTAGACTTTTATTTTTCTTTGATAGCGTTTAGAAAATTTGGCCTGGCTGAATGAGATTACACAGCTCTTCCCGCTCTCTCACTGAGAATTCGTTTGATTTTTTTCTCCCACTTTACACTGCATGAGAAATTCAAGTCACTTTTTAAAAAATAAACTAAATATCTAAATTGCTCTCGTTTCTCGAAATTATTATTTTTAATTTAGTATAAAATTCTCTTTTATATATATATATATATATATATATTCCAAAAATCATTCCTTTCGATTAGGGAAAATTAGAATATTTTTCTTGATACTGGTGAAACATTTTTCTTTTTGATCTTATTGAAAAAAATGAATTGCTCTGAGTAATAAAAAAAAAATCTTACTAGACAGTATAAGTAAAGAAACAGGTCTTTTCTAAGATCAGCATCTTCGTTTCCTCTTCTTGACCAGGTTTGTCAAGTTTTGGGACCAGTGCAGAGGTGTCGAAACCTCTATTTAAAACCTTGAGCAAATTTAACTTTTAAGTTGGCATCCGATACAAATGCAGAAGATTCATGTGACACATTATATATATGATAACAGAAAAAAAAAACTTTGGAAAAATGTCCAGCATAGATCGATCAGTGAAAGTATGCCGTCTTTGGGAAATTAACCAGGTGAGGATTGACCAAACAAAACATACTAATGGCTAAATCAAAGACTTGCCACCGATCGATCATCTTGATCAAATTTAACCTTAAAATGCCTTGATTGAAAATTCATGTGTTTAAGTGGCTTCGTTTCCCAATCGATCCGAATCCACTATTACAAAAAACAAAAACAAAAAAAAAAACCTGAATTGAAGCAATTTGTTAGATCAATCTCCTGAGCACGTGAGATCTAAGAGTACATTTGGCGTATCTTGGCAAGCAAGGTGTGGTTTGTTCGAAGCCTTTTACTCTAGAAGAAGCAAAGAGAAGCATTAGCTTAGCTTGCTTGTTCTTTTGGGATCTCTACAATGCTCTCCCTATTTAATTTGGTTTCTTGTTGATTTTGACCTCATATGGATCGATTTTCTAATTTATTTTTTTATAAATAATTATGTGGCCAAGTGTACGAGAAGTTTAGGGTAACGTAGGACTTTTTTTTCTTTTGCAGAAATTATTGATTTTGAGGATTTAAGTTTTCATTCTCTTTTTTTTTTTCGCTGCTTGATTCTGTTTGCCATTGTATGAGCCCATATAACTAACAGCATCATAAAGCTTTTTGTACACGCCGGTTCTCCGTTTTGGGGCCTTAAATTTTATTACAAGCTGATATGCAATTCCGCCAGATGTGAATAGTAAACTTAGATTGCATTTCGATAAATAATAATTATTATTATTATGACTCACTTTATTCTTATGAATGAGTTTAGGACGGGCATTTTAATAAAAGCATATTAAACCTTATTGTTGACGTGTTTTGAAAATTAACTACCGAATTTCCAAAATTCCATAAATT
This sequence comes from Boesenbergia rotunda, assembly GCA_024364735.1. NCBI lineage: Eukaryota > Viridiplantae > Streptophyta > Magnoliopsida > Zingiberales > Zingiberaceae > Boesenbergia > Boesenbergia rotunda. The sequence goes on along the minus strand of JAGFNQ010006334.1, from coordinate 1,199,642 downwards.
TTTAAAAGTTAATTAATTTTTATATTTTATTTCAAATCTAGTATAAAGTTTAATTTTTTTAATATAAGTATTATTATTTTACTCTCATAGTTTAATTATTTTTTAAAATAACCTTTATAATTTCGTTATTATTATTTTAAAATTTACATAAACTTGTTTAGGTGTCTTTTATAATTTACTATTAATTAAAATTTACGTTTAAGTAATACTCATCTAACTTTTTATTTATATGGACAATACTAACACAAAAAATGAAACGACTTTATTGTCAAATTTGATCGATTTAACATTATTTAAAATTTTGGCACACCAATAAAAAAATCTAAAGCATAGAATAATTTGAAGTTAGGTGGAGCACAAGAAAGAGTGTTAATTTGCTTAAGAATTTTAGCAATTTAGCTCCATCTTGTATAGTCTTTGAAAACTTAAATTGAAAATTTTAAAACATATATACAGTCAAATAAATAAATTTAACTAGGGGACAAATGATTCTATGCATCCTTTTATACATGTACGATATTTATATTAATAATTTTAACTATATATGTTTCAATCTTAAAAGACTCTTCTACTAAGCTTAAATGAATAAGTTTCAATCTCCCACTATAATTGATATCGGTGACATTTGAAATTGAAGAACAAATATTAAGTTTATGCTCGAAGGTAGACATCAAGCTAGCCTTTCTTGTGAAAATATATATTCTTGATCTTGTCGACAAGCGAAAAAGGATCTCGATCAGGGGGGGCTTATGGTCAGACCGAAGGCTTGCAAGAGGATCAAGGGGCTCGGAGCTAGAACGAGATGAGGGGTAAAGAAGCGAAAAGGTGAAGCAACAAAGAGCCAATCCTTGTTTCAGAGTCTTGCGTGAACCTTATATGGGGGGTGACCCCCTGTCTTGTCTTAGTCATCTTTTCTTATAAAAGTTCAATCTTCCGACAGACAATCTCATGGCAGCTTTAGTTCTCCCAAGGGTCTAGCAGGGCCGCCAAAAGGTCATTCGCTTGTCTATGCTGTCATTCTATTGTCAGCATTAATGCTTGATGTCCTGGGAAGGTGTGATTACGACGAATGTATCTTCCTCATAATGAGGGAATTTTGTGTATCTTTTTATATCTGGTGGAGTCTAATTGTCTTTAAACGGTTCTGATTGCAGAATTACTTTTGTTCGCTATATAATGCAGCTCTGTAAATCTGTTCGGCCTTAGCCGACTGACCGCAAGGGGTCATCCTGAGGGGCTTGATTACCCGACAATCAATCACTCTTGAATGAGACAGGCCACCTATGAGTGAGTCTAGTCGATCTTGGCGCTTGACAGTCCGATCGGACGATTGGGTGCGCCCGACAGGACAGTCGGTCATCAGGCCACCAGGTGCGTTTTGGAATGGGGCGAGCTCTAAGTGCATGACCTCCGGGTCGGCCGACCGGAAATTCCCGCTCGGTACCCAGATGCCCGACTAAAAGTCAGCATCTTGAGATGAGGGGTCTTAATTGCGCGACCTATAGGTCGTCCGACTATGTACGCCCGACCGAGCACCTCCAACCGGAACTTAGACTCCTGAATGAAAGTCGACCTCTTTGGGGGGGGGGGGGGGCGAGTTGTGCTTAAGTGCCTACCTGATCGGATCAGCCTGCCTGTCCGGTCGGCCAATGAGTATGACCAACCGACCCTCACTCACCAGCACAAAGGACGAGCCTGATTACTTCATCAAGCCAGCTATAGCCCCAATCAAATTTATCCGGTCGGACCAACACCATACCCAACCGGGCACCCTTATTCGACCGGATTATTTACCCGATCGGATCAATTCTCCTTACATGTTAACCATGTGAATAGCCCATCATATAAAAAAAACAAATAATATAACTATATTAGGCGACCATATAGTTAAATTAGAGTAAATATCTAAATAGAAATTTTCTAAGTAAAATTTTCCAAGTTGATATATGGTTAAGCTAAGCTCTTTTCTACATCTAAATGTTTCGCTGGATAGTTTATAAATCATATCCATACTAAAGTTGGAAAAAAAACCCAGCAAATTATAGAACTGCCTAAGTAAGTTTCTCAAATATTTAAATTATCCAGTGTGTCCGTCTTACTCATACGCTAACTAATAGTCTACATGATTTATCTCTTTTATATTGGTTCTGAGACGATTTAGCGGAGGTGTTAAGGTGAATGAATTGTCTTTTACCATCTCAAATATTTAAATTACGTATTCAAATTTTAAAATAAATAAATCATGTATCTAATACTCATTTTATCCCTCTGTATTTACCCCAATCGTTTATTATAGTAACAGGATTAGTAAAGGGACGAACGATGTGTCAAAAGCAATTAATATAAAGGAATCATCTGCGTCTAGAATTTGCCATTTTAATTGATTAGATGTTAATGTACAAGTAGTTTCCTCCGATGACGACGACCACCTGGATGGACTTCCGTGAAAGAACAGTTATCAGAAAAGAGAGAACTAAAAACAGAATGTAAGGACAGAAAGAGTGATCAGTTCACATCCGATTCTCTAGTATTTGTTTTCTTTCTTCTTCTTCTTCTTTTATTAATATTTTTGGAATTTTAAAATTTAAATACGTAAAATGAATAATACTGCAACTTACGATTTAGTAAAATACCGTTTTCTTATTGAGTTGAATCTTTGAAACGGTCATTAAAGATTTTGATGTCCAATAGTGATTATCTGATGGACTGCGATTAAAATAAAATTATCCGACTGAGATTAAAAATAAATAAATAGAATTATTATAGATTAATTATGATTTATAATTATCAAACATATCAAAAATATATTAAATATCATAAAATCGAAAATTATCATATATAGTAATAAAAATGATGATGGACCGATTAAGGGCTAAATAGTGAAATTTGAATCTAAAAGTTACGGTTACAAATTCCTCAACAATATATATAGATCTCTGAAATATGTATGTATAATTACCGACAAAATTTAATTCCAAATTTCGAATTAAAAATTATTTGAAATTAGACCACGTTGAGTATATACTGCATCAGATTATGTAAGGCCCTGTACATGTAGAGTTAGTTGAGTAGAAAGATATGCAGCTGAGAAAATGCGATTAGCATAACAGATATAATTTTTAACTTTAACTGTTGACAATCAGATAGATAGCGAAGTGACAAATATAATTTAGTAACGCAACCCAAATGAAATAAACATAGAAAAAAAAAACTAACAAGCGAGTCTTGTTTACACAATTTAGCAGAGCAGAGATAGATGTACTTCTTGATCAAATGTAGACAATTACAAAAGACTTGTTTGGGTCATCGTTTGCTAAGAAAAGACTCTTCTACCAAGTTTAAATGGATATGTCCCAAGCTCCTACTAGCGTCTCAAGCTCCTACTATCGCCGGTATGCATAGTGTTTGAAATTGAAGAACAAACATAAAGTCCCATGCTCGAAGGTACACTTGAAACCCTTATCATGAGAATACTCCCATTCTTTGTTTACAATGCGAAAAGCCTGTCAAAGTTTTACACAAACAAACAATAAAAGCATATTAGGCAACCATGTAAGTATTAAATTACAACTAGAGCAAATACCTAGCTCAAATCTTTCTAATTAAAATTTCTAAGTTCGGATATCTTTATTTGAAATGGTTAAGCGAAGCCGCCTCGCCCGCCGTGCTAATAAGTTCTTTTTAACCATCAAAATGTTTTGCCCATAGCTTATAAAAGATATTCCTACTAAACTTGACAAAAATTGATTGCAAATGGTTCCAATAAATTCAAAGATGAGGAAAAGTATAAATGATATTCATAATAAACTTGGCAAAATTTGATTCTAGGTGACACTAATAAATTAAAAGATGAGGAAAAAGTACCGTAGACGCAAAAAATTGAGCAACTTTCGATCTATTAATTTCATTCACCAAAAGTGTGTGAAATTTATAATGATAACATTTTGTATTAAAATTAACCTATATGTAAGAGTGTATTGGTTAATTATGACAATTTTGACAGAAAATACCCTTTATCAAGTTAGTTGGCAACATGACTTGATGACTACAAAAGGATATCTTAATACACTAGATGGAAATATGCTTTGATTGAATATTTTAGAATAGGATTACAATTTAAAATTCTTCATTAACAAGTGCTGAATGTCAGCATTTGCTATTTTAATTAACATATTATTAGAAACTTTAGATAAATTGCAACTCACAATATCCTCGTAGGGCGGCCCAGCATGAAATCTGATAATGCAAGTCTCATCACTGTCGCCGTCCTTCTCAACAGTATACACTGGTGCTCTCGACTTGTCAACAAGATTAGTGTAAAATATCTTGAACTTGTATCCCTGGACAATCGTAGGGGGAGGATTGTCGTGATCATAATGAGTTTGATTGTATTTGTTCCATTTGTATCCGGCATGAACCAAATTGGTATACTTCGGCTTTCGCAGACGGTATTTATCATGCCACCAATATACCTGAAAAAATGAAAGCCCAATAGAAAAGAAAATAAGTGTGCTTCAACATGAATTCCATTAAAACTTTCACTTGTTAGGTATCTCTTTTTTTTTTTTCAATCTGCACACAATGTTCTTCAAAATGATTCATATATGAAGCTTCTAAGACAAAATGGATTTCATATAAATTAGTAACTGATGAAAAAAAAGTCACAGCACAAAAGAACATGTAGTTTTGATACGAAGAAAAGAGAGTAAAATAATACCAATGAATCCAGAGTTACTTCAGAGTTGCCGCCAAAAACTGCATCCCCTTCATCCATAGCTCCCATCACTCTCATGGCTTCGAGTTTCATATTCTCTTCGGGTGTGCTCGCCTTCTTTGCAGTCATTGCTTCCCGAGTCCTCATTTGCTGCTCCATTTCTACAGCCTTGCGTTTCTGCCCCTGCAAGAGATGATCTATTAAATTAAGCATGCCATGAAAAGTCTCCCAATTCAGAAAGTGATGCAATAAGGAGAAGAGCAAACAAGAGCTTATCCATCACTGATCACACAGTTGAATGGATGATATGGGCAGTTCATCCTTCCAAATCAGCCATACCAAACACCAACTAATCAAAAAGAAAGAGTTGGAGGAAACTTTGGGCAGCAGAATTAGTCATCAGGATTCAAAATCAGCGACGACCGGAAGAGAAACAAATTGCCATATTCATATTAATAGCATATTATAAGATCGCAAAAAACAACAATTTTAATATGTACTTTGTAGACTTACCTTTTACAAATTTGAGCCAAAAAATATGTAATAGACAAAACTATCACCTGCATTACCAATCTAATTACTGCGAACGCAGAAACCAAACCCTATAATCTCCCTGGGAGTGACCAACTCAACATGGAATATCATGAATAGAAACAAAAAGTCAAGATAAATTCTAGGGTTGTTCCATAACACGTACAGTAAAACCCCAACATGGGATTCAACTTGGAATATCAAGAATAAGAACAAAAAGTCGAGATGAATTCTAGGCTTGTTCCATGACATGTACAATAGAAGTTGCCCAACAGTAGGAGAGGAACATTACCAGTTTAATCCAGTCTTCCTCAGGATCAATTGCTTTGTTGTCTTCATCACCTTGAAAGAGTTGAGGTGAGAATGAACCTGCTTCTTCAGGTTCATCAGCTTCCTCAATTACATGCTCAGGAGAATAATGCTTGGAATCTAGGGGGGAAAAAAGTTACAGCATAAGTATAGCACTCAGACAAATTCAGATAACTAAGTCAATTAAATTCCAAAGTTATATACCCTCAAGATCCTGCAACTCTTCCTCTTCTGCTTTTGCATCTTCATGTTCTTTTAACTGGTTCTTGATCTCTGCAAGATGCTCCGAACATTGAAGATGCATTTGTAGAAGTGAGGCATGGATTTCTCTAAGAGTAGCCTACATATAGTGTTTGAGCAATAATACCCATAAATTAAAAGAGCTAAGTTCATCTTAATAAAACCAATAGATTGAGTGAAACACTCTAAAATGCACAAGTATAGGCATAGATTACATAAAGCCTAAAATTTTAATTTTGAACAATATAACCAGATGCATAATGGAAGATATATGTTTTATTAAATGTGTGTTTGTGGCACATTCTTTACCATTGAAATGGAAAGGATAAGTAATGAGATAAGGGCACATATGATATGGGTCCTCAATTATCCTTTTCTATTTGAGGACTCCTATCCCTACTTGAGAAAAAATAAGGCTATCTCTAACTGATGGTTGGAAGATATAACTATAAGCTCAGTTTCTTAGACAATGGGTAATTTTTTCACATAACCAATAGATGTGCAAGTGCCCACTTGAAGTGTTGGAATGGGAGTGACAGTGTTGCCCCCACGGGTTGGCACGGTTGGTAATTACATGGGTGGTTGCTCCAATAGGTCTTGGGGTTAATTCCCTCCCCTAGCCCGGAGACCGGCGATATTGGGTTACCTAAGATGAGCGTTATCACCTTTTGCTCCAATGGAGTGACAATGTTCAAGTCCAACATGGGCAAATAGAATAACTTGAAGCGTCCACTGAAGGGGTCCAATAACCACAGCTTACAAGATGGAAAGCACATTATCTATACCTGATGTTTACTGAGAGGAGGAAATAGAACGTAATGAAATAGTTTAAGTTGAAGAGAAAAGAAAAGAATAGTATCTTATATTGTTTAGCTAGACAAAATTGAAAAGAGAGAATACACATTGTATTTATGAGATGTCTAAACTCCATTCTGCCTAGTCTGAGTGGAAATAAAGGAAACTTAAGGAATTAAATTACTTTCTCTTTTTTTATTTACTTCCAAGTAAACAAGAGAGTCATTTCATTCCATTCTAGTTCAAGTTCACACAACATTAATGTTACAACGCAAGGTACAGGCACTCTTACTATGGTTTATTCCAATAGCAGATAGCCAAGATTTCAATTTAACTCCAATAGTAAAACTTGCAGAGGACATAGATTTAAAGACCAATATGAAGGAATATAGAAGAGGCATGAAGCCTAACATCTGATTATGAAGTTGATTCAACTCTAGCAGAACGAAAGAGGTCATTGTAGATGATTCCAATCATTTAAAACATGCAATTATTGTACTAGAGACTAAATACTAGCACTAGTACAAAGCTTTAACAGAAGTAAATGCCAAAAAAGCCTAATCTCACTTTTACTGTCAAGATTGGTAGCATACCTTCGCCTTGTATATTTGCAAGCGTTCCAGAATTGCCTCCCAATACTCAACAACCTTGGCAGTGCCTGAGCGCATTAGTGACTCAATTCTTTGTTGCATCAACTCCAACTCCTTGGACTTTTTCCTTTCCAACAGATTCATCACATCAGCTTCAATGCTCAAGTGCAAACCCCTTTCTTCTGCAAGAATTTCAGGAGGTGCTTGCTCACCACGTACTCTAGCTCGATCAATTGCATCTCTTTTCTGAGCTTCTGCAAGTTCCCAGTTACAAACTACCATCAACGCCTGTGCAACATCAGGAGCACACAAGATATCAACTACATTAGGAAAAAAAAGGAAAACAATTCATAGGGGTAAGAAAAAATATCAAAGTTATGTGACCATAGTTCACAAATCAGATTAGAACTGTCAATAGCCTTATTACAATATTATCCTTTGAGTAACAGAAAGAGTTCAATCAAATAATGAAGTATGGATAGATAAAAGACGATAACAAGTTATTACACAAATTAGTGTTGACATTTCCATAGCCCAATTAGAATATTACCATTTGAGTAACAGAAAGAGTTCAATCAATTTGTGAAATACAGTAATAACCTATCCATCAAGATAAATAAAAGAATCAAAGTTATTAATCAATAGCATAATTAGAAGATTATAATTTGACTATCAGAAAAGGTTCAATTTCATCAACTTTTAAATGAATATGAAATCCCAAGCTTTGTTTTCATTAATCTGATCTAATGATCAGAAGCTCAAACTGAGACACATCAACTAAATAGAAAATTTTAGGAACACGTGTATCTTCTACCTTTTGAACCCACTCTTTTGCTAATTATTTTTGGATGGAGATGGACCACCTATATAATCTGAAATCTTAAAGTTGTTCAGAAAACATAATTCTCTTTTTATAACATAAATTGAACATGTGCAAGTTTATTCGAAGATATTTGCATTGCATTAGACATCCCTCACTTTCATTCATCCAAATTCATGTAAATAATATTTTCCTTCTGAATCAGCTAAATTAAAAATGTTAAGCCATTAGAGCCTATAAAAAATATGATTATGTAAATGACAAATTTTAAAAGGATAAATCTAGAATAAACATTCTTCTCATGTGAGAGAAAGAGAGAGAAGGCAATACAATGGAATGAACAAAAATTCAAATTGTGAACGCCAAGAAAGATCTAAAGCCAAAGACTTCACCTCCCAATATCTGATATGAATTGGTGTTGTTGTATCCAAATATAAATGCAGTTTAATGTCATTACAAAGTTCTTCCAAATCCATCACGCTAAGCCCCTGCAGTTTCAACGTTTAGCATCTATGAATAATTGACTCAAATATCAAAAAAGGAAATCGCATCACGAGGTAACTGTTATGGAAATCTACAATTCTCAAAGTTATTCATGGAGTAACATAGACTTCAATATTACAAAGAGTACTCAAGAAACCTAATCTACATGTAAACATCGACATCAGCAAATTTTAAGTTAGAGCTTTATCAAAAGGGGTTGAGAACTGAGAGCTAAATACCTTAAATACAATGTATGGTTCATTTAGATCAAAGTCAAATTCTTCTAAACCGTTAAGGGTCTTGGTAAGTATGTCAATGGGTTTTGCACGACCTTCTTGCCGTCTAATCTTGGATCTAACTTTGCTTTGATGAAAGTGAAACTGCACAGTAGAACAAAATTAATAGAAGATGATAAGAATATCATGAAAGACTACAAAATCAGGAGTAGAAAAAATGTGGCAAGTTGAAAATATAATCACTTCTTCTTCTTTCTTCTCCCAATCTAGAAACTCAGCCTGGGCTCTCTCTCTTGCCAACATTGTCTGTGGCATTTTACCAAAGAAAGTATGAGAAGATTTAACTAAACTAACATAAGGAAAACATTTACAAAGATTCAGATAAGTGTATTCATATAAAATTGAGAATTTGGCCAAACCATTTCTTCCTCATGTTGTGCTTTCTCAATTGCCCTTTCTTCCCTTCTTTTCTTGATATTTTCAATCTCAGCCTACATCAGTAGATTATATTAGTATGCAGCAATAAATACCTACCTAGATATAAACTTTGGATCTGTAGCAAATAAAAAGAAGTAAATTAGAGAATTATATCTGCTGTATAATGTCAATCCTTTTTTTTTTTGTCAAAAAGAGAACATAGAATAAAAAACTGAACCACTCAAAAGAGTTGAATCCAGGAAAATCTACTTAGGATTATGCAATGGAATACACTTTTCTTTTAGCAGATTAGAAAGCTTTATCTTTATTCATGAACAATAATCACCATTCATTTCCCTTAGGCCTTAAGTACAGCATATCTCGAGACAGAACGCAAAATCATGCACAAACTACAAATTCAGCAAATATAAAGAGAAGTCGAAGAAGTTGACTAATATGTAATGATATTATATTATCACATACACAAATGGAATTAAAGTGTATATTCTCTAACAGGAAGCAACTCTGCACTTAATGCGACCATCTTAGTTAGTGACAGGTGGAGCAAACCTTAAATGCCACTATGAGATTTTAAGTTGTACACTCATGAGTATCCATGCAAGGAATAAGCACTAGGAAACTATACTTAATTAGTTACTAAAGCCAGTCTTCCTTGATCATCCAATCAAAACAAAATATATAACATAAAAGAACTGACTATTACGAATTGTATCATTATCAACGATAATTACCATTCTTTCTCTTTGTCTACGCTTTTCAGCCTTCACTGATGTATCAAGCAGTACACCTCGTGTAATATCAGATTCTATCTTTTTCATCCATACAAACCTACCAATACGTAAATGAATAGAGTAATAAGTACAAAACAGTGATATGATGTTTCTACAGGAACTAACATGCAACTCAATGATGAATGTCTAACTAGAAAGAAGACATATATTCTGTAGAAATAAGGAAATGAATGCATAAGATAAAGACGAAAAATGTCATATCTAATTATTCATGTCTGATTTTCTACGTGCCTTGGTGTGTAGAGCAAATATATACAATGAAAGCTTTGGTAGCCTTGTCGTAGAGTGGCTTTTACTAAGCAATCTAATTGTAAGTAATTGAGTATGCTATGCTAACCCTAAAACTTATTTCCATTTCATGTTTGTCTACCTTTGCTTTCTCCAACTAAACCTAATTTGGAGGAAAGGAGCTAATAAGAGAACTCAAATACCAAAGCCGCCCTCTACAGACATCCTTTAAACAAAGCACTGAAATGTGCCTTTTCAGCTTTTCCCTATCAATTTTTCATATCATCTTCTCTCTTATTCACTTTGTTTTCTTTTGATTTTGCAACTTGTCCAATCTAAATTTTAGTTCTACATTCTTAACAATAACAAGGATTCTCAACCTGATCACTCTATGTCTGTTACATTTTCCCCCTTCTACCTAACACATTTTCTCACTAATCATTACAAATTATTTCAAGTGATGGTATAAAAATATAGTCCACATAAAAACCCGTCTCAACTATACAATTATGTCCTGCTATTTGATAAATTCAATCGTTAATGGTATGATTGATTGCAAATCACGACTATTCTTCTATATCTTTAATGCACTATCACAGTTACAATCATGCAAACCGAGGATCAAGAATTTTTTCTTGGGATTAAATCAAAATGACAGAAACAATGAAAGATTAAAAATGAACATACGAATAAATAAAATATCTAAACACAATTTATTTGGAAAAAATCGACTTAAAAAAAGAGCATTACTTCTCAGTCAGATTATGGTCTCCAAAAGGATTTGAATCGTTAGAATATCCAGTCACCTTGTTTGCTTTGAGTTTCTTCGCAACCTTCAGAGCCTAAAAAGAAGCACATTTTGCCCTCACTTGAGAACACTCACAAACCCTAATAAACGTATGCAAAAGAAATAAAGACAAATACCTTCTTTTGCACCTTCTTCACCATGTAGTTCATGACCTCCTCCTCTGTGATATCCCTCGTAAACCTCGGATCTTCCGGCTCGGAGAAACGACATCCGTCTCTTCGCTTAGTCCCCTTACTCCTCTCGTGGTTGCGACGCCGGGAATATCTCCGAGAATCGTCGGTTGATCTCTGCCGCCGCTCCATGATACCTACTGCCCTTACGGCGGTCTTTGAAATGATCGGATATACTCGACTACCCCTTTTACGGTCTGTTTTGAAACGATCGCATACTACCCGAGGGGAAGGGGAAGTAAGGGCAAGCGCGTGGGGGGAAAGAATTCACCACTGCTTTTGGAAACTTTCGATGAGAAGAGTTGAATTGAATTGAATTTGAATTCTATTAGAATTTAAATTGGATTTTTTTTATTTGAAATGATCCGTTAAATAAAAAAATTAAATTAAATTTTTTATTTAAAATGAGTCTAAATTAAATACAGTATACACCTTGCTACTTGGACGGGCCTAGGAAAGGAAGGAAAAACAAAATTAAAAAGGGAGAAAGTAAAATATTTATTTGAAATGGATGAAAGATTAATTGATATAATATGTGTTATCTTATTGGATAAATATATAAAATTATAAAATTATTCAATGAACAAATTTATCATATGACTTTCCTTTCTTCCATTCCTTTCCCTTTCTTACATCCTGTTTGGAAACCTTTTAAGTAAGAAATTAGGTGGAATTGAATTCCAATTCTCATGTTTGGAATGAATTAATAAACAACAGAATTGAATTGAATTCTTATATTTAGAATCAATCAGAATTGAAATCAATTGTTATACTTTTACCATTTTATCCTTCAAATAAAATAAAGATCATCAAGCAAAATAAAAAATAAAATTCTTCTTTATTTAGTTTCAATGTGCATCGAAACCAATACAATTATAAGAAAACTATTATAAAAGGAAGCTAAAATCAAAGACAAGCTGAGAAAAGATAATAGGAAAATCAGTTGTGACAGCACAACAAAAACTTAATTCCGAAGCACAAGTATGCTATTTTCTTCTAGCTAATTGATAGAAATAAGATAATTGAGCAGCGAGCAGAGTCGTGGGAGAAGAGAGAAGAGCGCAGAGTCGTGGGAGAATAGCACAGTCCGAAACGGCGCTGAGCAACGAGTAAGGTTGTAGCAGTCTGAAACGGTACTGATTTGTTTTATTAAGAAGGGTGAATTAGTAATTTAAAATTTGGAAGGGAATTCCCTTCCCAAATCAGACTCAAAGAGGTCTGATTTATTTTGGGGGGTGTGAAAGTAATTGGTTCCTTTCCAATTTCTTTCTAAAAATTATTATCAAAGGAGGGAATTGAATTCCAATTCTTAACACTCTGTTTGGAAACATGTTAAGTGAGGAATTGAAATTCAATTCCGGTCGGAATTAAATTCCATCTGGAATTGAATTCCAATTCTCATGTTTGGAATTAATTGTAAAAACAGAATTCAATTGAATTCAATTGTTATACTTTTACGATTTTATCCTGCGAGAATAGAGCCAGAGCAACTTTAATTTGTTTTGTGAGGGGGCGATTTGGTAATTTAATTTGTTTAAGTGAATTCCTTTTATAAATTACATGTGTTTATTTAGGTGTGATTTATTTTGAAGGATTTGAAAGAAATTAAAATTTAATTCTTTAATAATTCTTACCTGAAAATTACTATCAAATAATAAAATTGAACCTAAAGGAAATCAATTCCTTCCTTTCTGTTAACATCTCTCGTTTCCACCGACTTCCAAAACTTCGCCTGCAACTCCTCGACCGCAGCTCCATCTCTCCTAGCGGCGAACCTATGTGAAGCACGTGGTGGCGCTGTCGACTTCGTGGGCCGGCACGGTGCAAGAGATGCTCGCCTTCGCGTTCGAGTACACGCTCGGCATCCTGGTTGTGGATCCCCTGCTGATGCGGGGGCGAGCAGAGGAGCTTGGAGAGTAATATCTGGCTCCTTCCCTCACCGAAGGTGTTCGGCGAGAGGCCTTTGTCGGTGACCGCGAAATCGTAGTGTAAGAAAAGGAAAGGGGAACCCAAACAAAATTTATTCCAATTTTATACTCGAGCTGCCAAAGCTTGAGGAGGAGGAGGAGATGGTTGGGGCGTCTCCACCTCGCCGCCCACCACGCACGTAACCGTTACGCCCGCCTTCGGCAGCCCTTCCGCCACCATCGGGAGGATACAGGTCCTGTACGGCCGCACACCTTCCTCGAACCCGTTGTCATCCAAGAACTCTGCCATGTCCTGCGCTAAGTAGCTCATGTTTTCATGTGATTATTGCCCATTAGTTTGGATCATTTCTAAGCTAATAAACACGAAATACAAATGCATTATTTATTTTTATTTAACCACTATGCTGTTCTAGGGGGTATTGAATTCTTATAAATCTAGAGGTTATATTGTTGTGAACTTTGATATCTACCTTTGTTCTTGTTCCCTCCAACTCTTGAAACATTTATAATCTGCTTTATCCAACCAATTACCGTTTAGAATGTCCCCCTTGGCGACATGAATCCAATACTTTAATGTAAAAACATTGAAATGCTAGAAATGCTACCCAACCAGAATCAGATTTATCTGCCACTGTCGTCTGTTTCTATTACAAATCTAATGGTTGTTATCTTGTATAAGGTTCATATCTAACCAAAGATGCAACACCCTATTTGCCTCATGATTTTTCTGTGTATTTCGATTAAGATTCTCATACTTTTTTTGTTACTTTCTTGTTTCTTTTGTACTGGCACATAAACACTCTAATCCTTTTGCAGGTCCAAAGTGCCTTCACCTTCAAAGAGGTATTGTCCTTCATCCTTGCATGTGGTTATCTTTCAGTAATGTGGCTTGCAGAATCAGAATATGACCAACTTACGATAAGTTTCTTGGATTTAGAAAATTTCCACAGATAATGATCATATAATTTTATTACTATGTTTTGGTTTTATTTTCTTGCATTTTTTTGTGCTTACATAATTTTATTTTGGGTATTTAACTCGATGCTAACAAACTGCATGAAGAATGAGACGACCTAAATGGACATGTCGGAATGAAAAATGAGAAATATGAAAGGGTACATGGGATTATGGGTTTGGAACAAGAAATGAAAAAGAGAAAAATATATTGGATTTTGCGATAGCATATGATCTTATTCTAACTAATATATTTTTTAAGGAAAAAGAAGAACATTTGGTCACATTCAAAAGTAGGAATAATAAATCGTAAATTGACTTTTTTATGGTTAGGAAGAGGGATAGAAAGATTTGTAAAGATTGTGAGATAATCCCGGAGAAAGTTTAATTATCCAACATAAGTTAGTAGTGTTAGGATATACGCTTTGATCATAGTATCAATAGAAAAAAAATATACACGACTCATAAAATTAAGTGGTGAAAGTTGAAGGACGGGAAGCAACACATATTTAAGAAGAAGATAATAGTACAAAAATTAAGTGAAATATACAGTGACTCTATACGATATGGGATAAAATGATATCAAAGTTAAAAATAGTAGTTAAGAGTGTACTTGGTGACAATCGTGAGTCAAGAGGGCATGCACCACCAAGTAAGGAATCATGGCGGTGGAATGAGAAAGTACTAGAGAAAATGTTGAAAAAACGAATAGCCTATAAATTTAGCAATATTAGATGTAATAACATAATTGTTAAAATAGGAGATGACAAGTTGTCTGGAACTGAGAGCTTTAAGTATTTAGGATCATTTTTGCAAAATGATGGAGGTACATAGAATACAAGCAGGATGGTTGAAATAGAGGTTAACATTGGGTGTTTTATGTGATCGTAAAGTTCCTCTAAAACTTAAAGGGAAGTTCGACAGTTAGACCTGTTATGTTATATTGTGTTGAATGTTGGGCTATGACTCGAGCACATATGCAGAAGATGGAAGTTAAGGTGGATGCGTGGACATACGAGGATGGATAAAATAAGAAATGAGAGCATTACAGCCTGTTTGGAAAGGAGGGAATTGGAATTCCCAAGGGAATTGGAATTCAATTCCCTTCTTTGGTAGCAAATTTTAAGAAGGAATTGGAAAGGAATTGAATTCCAATTCCCTTCACACACCCCAAAATAAATCAGACCCAAAAGGGTCTGATTTGGGAAAGGAATTGAATTCCATTCCCTTCCAACTTTAAAATGACTAATTCACCCTGCTGCATGCAACCCTGCTTCCATCTTTATTTTGCTTAAGGGTAAAATGGTAAAAATATAACAATTGATTTCAATTCCGATTGATTCCAAACATGGGAATTGGAATTCAATTCTGTTGTTTACTATTCATTCCAAACATGGGAATTGGAATTCAATTCCGGTCGGAATTCAATTCCGACCGGAATTGAATTCCAATTCCTTACTTGAAAGTTTCCAAACAGGGTGTTAGAGAAAAAGTTAGAGTTGTATCTATTGATGAAAAACTTCGAGAGACGCGTTTAAGATGGTATGGACATATACTTATATGTCCAATAAATGCTCCAGTTAGGCGATATGAAACTATGATAAATACGCATATTAAACGAGAGAGAGGAAGGTCAAAAAAAGACTTGGTTAGCAATAATAAAACAAGATAAAATTTATTTAAATATAAATGATAATATAATAGGTGCAAAAAGGCGATTACGCTCGCCCCCAGCGCCCCCGACAGCCTGCCCCTAAGCCAAGACGAGGGAGGTAAATCACGGTAACCGAAACAGTTAGGACACAGTTGGGCCGAGAACTTTGTACACAGGACGCCTTTGATATTATCGCAGCGCGCCCCGTGCGGCTCGAACCCAGGCGGTTAGATGCAAGCCCCTGTGCTCTAACCATCTCGGCTGCCCGTGGGGCCTAAATGATAATATAATAGGGATAGACTCAATGGCGTAGAAGGATTCATATAGCCGACCCCACCTAGTGAAATAAGGCTTGATTGTTATTGTTGTTGTTGTAACATACTGCCATGCAAAAGCAACAATACAACTAAATAATCAAAGTACAATAAGAACTTACTGTGGAATCTACATGCTAAACTTTTATGCTTACTATGAAGTATGAACCCTAAGCTAAGATTAGATACTAGTTAGAAAATTATGTTTTTCATACCATCAACTATGGTTCCTGTGGTAGTCTATGTTGGAGTGGTGAGGTCACCTAATTATCCTGTGTCATTGTACATTAGTGACCTCAAAATATATAGCTGAACTCACTGTTAGTTGGCATAGGTTTCTCTATGCATAAGGTAGTCGAGCTCACTCTTTGGTAGGATCAGATAACGTTAGACAAGGTTCTTGGAGTTAGGCCAGGAACAGATCTTAAGCTTGTAAAAGTCTGCATATCAGACCAAATTAATTATATTTTCTTTAAGTTCTATCATTTATTTGTATCTTAAAATGTATTCTTACTATCTTTTTGATTTTCCCTTTAATCTTGTACTCTTGGTTGCCTTTGGACATGTTCATTTTGTGTTAACATTTTTTTTTTACTTATTTTGTCATCTATTGATGCTACATCCAATTGGTCCTATGTCTGATATAAATGATTATAATAGAACTTCGACTGTGTCAAACTTCTCCTTTACTTTTAATTCTTTATTACTATCTCTCATGAGAGCTGAGTAATCAAACCAAATTTTCCTACCAAGTTGTTAGCATTTATGGTTGACAAATAAGGAGTGAAGGCGAAGAAGGCTTGGTGACATGGAAGTGAAATCATCAGTGAGAGTGAACCTCCTGTCTTGGTAGGGACTGCATCATTTTTAAGAATCAAAAGAGGAGGCTAGTTGGGATATCATATCCTCTTAACCTTGAACATCCACCGTAGCTTTCTCATGTCTAGAACATCATTAATCTCAATATCCTAGATAATATAAATGCTCAATCTCAGCATTGTGGCATATGCTTCATTCTACCCTGTCCATTTTTTGGATCATGATCCACAAGGATTTCATGTGTACACTATAGGGGATGAATCAACTTGACTCATGTGTTTTGGTCTGTAGAATTGCACAATTCTGTGGCCTAGCCCATTATTTCGTAAACCTGGACTATAATTTATTTGGTCTTTGGTTCATTCTGTAATGTAATGTGTTCACTTTTTAACTAGTTCTTGCTTTAATTTCTCTCACAGGGTTGGAAATGCATTATTTGTTTTAAGGACAGCGTTGTACAATAAATAAGTTATTTGCAACTGTGTATAGATATGTGTATTTTCAGTTGATATTTCATACAAATTTGTAGGATTTGGAATTAAATTATCAGAGCCCTGTTTGAGTCTTCATTTGCTTCTTCAACCTACATGCTATACGTTGCTCACGAAAAACCTATTTAGTATTTGTTAGATGAACATGATCCTTCTAGTTAGTGCTTGGGTCGTGCATAAGTATTTATATTGGTTCTCTCTAATATACATTTTGTTGATTGTTGACATACATGTCGCATGATATGTTTCTTACTGAGTTCCAATTAAGAATGAATGATTTTACTCAAATTTTTATAAGTTACCATGCCAAGTTAGTATAATCATAATATTATCCTGTTCATACATTGTGCTCGTCTTGTATAACTTTTCTTCTACTTGGATATAAAGGGGCTGTGGATATCTAAATCCTTGACGATGATGTCAATCAGGTAATGGTTTCTTGCCATAGTGATTTTTTTAGTAAATTATTCTTTCCTTAATGTAGGAAGAGGTTTATTTACCTTATGAATCCCCCACTATTGATGTTTTTCGTTGTAAAAGTCAATGCTGGAAGCCTGTTACAAATTAATTACTCATGTTTTCTTATTTTATTTTGACTATTTTTCCCTGATTTAACTTCCGCAAATTGTTACAAGGAACCTTGGAGGTTTCTTTCTTTCTTATTTAATATTTTGAGAAAAGGAGCTTGTTAAGGAAATTTAAGTCCTCAGAACAACAATGAAGAAATCTTTCTAGCTTAAATCATAACAAATAGATGAAATCTATAGTTTAATCGAACAATGTGAGTGTGATTGCTCTTTATTGCCATCACAGCAATATATGAAAACTCCTGTCACGCCCCCGAAGGGGGCTGTTGGTCGATATAAATCAGACAATATCTCTCTTATACGGCAGATATCCTTATACATACATTATATGACCTCCATGGCCTCCAATAACATATCACGGTGATTCTCAGCCGGAATACATAAAATATAATGCGTCCATAGCATAAATCAAATAAAGACTTACCTGATCTACCATCTAGGCAAGCGCGCAGCAAAAACCACATCACAAAATGCCTAACAAAGGATTCAAAAGTACAATCCATGCAGCAACACAATGCAAATACAAGTCCACGACGCAAACCAATACAGAGTATGAAATATAATATACTAATATCAGTAAATAAAGCGGAAAACCAAAGCCGGAGTGTCGAAGACATGAGACTAGCAACTGGCCCTCCTGGCGACATCAACCTGAAAATAAAAACATGATAAATAATGGTGAGTCCAAGCGGACTCTGTGGGTATAAAGATAGACATGTATGGTAATATAATAGCTATACAAGCTATAAGAGAACAACAGGATATAGTCTCGTAGGAGAATAAGAATATGCATAACATAAATGTTATATACATACCAGAGTCCATCTATCCTGTGGGGTGGTGCAATCAACCCCAATATAACATTAAGTACGATGCACAATCCAATGTGTAAATGTCTCTTGTATGTGCATGTCAAACATATGCAGCAATTAAATGCAACAAGTATAAGCAAATGCACAATGCATCATATGCACATGATGCAATGACATGTGTCATTTCTGATGTCAGTCAATCCACGATCACAGGTTATAAGAGAATGACCGAGTGGGTAGGGTTGTGACAACTGTACGCACTCTGCCATCGTTGCTCCTGTGTGACCGAGTGGACATGATGCTGGTGGAGTGAACACTCCTACATCAAGTTATAAAGGGGAAGATAATTCTTTCATCTCCTCGTATCACTAGAAGGAGGAGGGATCCCTGCCTGCTACCACGCTCCCGAACCACTACTCATGAGTGACCGAGCGGAGCAGTACAGAGCAGCTGCACACACCCGTTGGTATCCACTAACCCGTGAGTGGTCGTGTGTACAGATCCAGATGTGATTGATGATGGGCTCACACAAGGAAGCTGATGATCGCTAGCATGCAACAATGCAAGGATGGTGCATGCCACTAATACATGCAATACCCACCTGATCAACATCCATAACTCAACACGATATGCATAGGTTTGAAACATGTATCATGACTTAATACCCATACATCTAGGTGCACATGCAAGGTATATCTAAAAATTAATCAATGCGGATATAAAGTGACATATCACTATATCTATGCGTACATTCACACGTATATACTCTATAAAGTAAGAACGTCAAACAACGAGACTGAATAAATAAGATTTTGATCATCTCAAAGATTAAGCAGTAAGTATTAATTAGGAAAATAACGGTAGCAGATATAAGCTAAATAAACCTACTGCAAATAATAAACAAACCATGCATAAGATAAAGTAGTACTACATGAAACAAGCAAGAAGTATCCACCTCCAATATAGGTGCTCGTAAGCGAAGAAAACCCCTGTCCAGGTATTCGCAATGAAACAAGTCAATGCCCTTGAAGGGATGTCGGCGCAAGCTCCCCTTGCTGGATCCGACAATCTGGGACCGCAAGGAACACAGGACGCCTTCTCTGCCCTGATTTGCCCTTTGAAGCTCAACGAAAAGCCTCCTCTCCAGAACACCCTCCCCAACGCTCAAATCCGTCTATGATCGGGTGGCCGAGAGGTTCGCGTGCAAGAATCGCATAGCCCGGCGCTCTGGCCGGAGCTCAAGGCCACAATTGTCAATTCCCACAAAAAGGGCAGCCATCCACGTGATGAGGTGCCGATCAATCAAGGATGAAAGAGGTAGATCTCGTCCCGGGAAGGAGAACGCCGACGACCTAAAGGGAAATGTGAGGCTCTTGTCGATATGGTGACAAAGAAGTGGTTGGGTGTTGACGGTGTCGCGATCCGGCGAGATGGGGAAGCAGTGTCGAGTGATAGAAAGAGAGGAAAGGAAACCTAGATTTTCTTGCTGATGAAACAGAGGGAGGGGTTTTAAGTTGTGTCCATTTGCAATTCGCCCCGCGCATTTCGGATTATTACACCGACATCCTTTACTTTAAGTTTTTAGGCAATTTAATCACTTCTAGTTTAGTTATTTAACCCTAGCCCCTCAACCTTAGATTTGGAGTAATTTAATCCTCCAATTTAGGGGCTAAACATCTCATCTCCCTAAATCCCATTCATGGGTTTTGAAAACCCTAAAATCATTCCGAGAAAATTCTTGATTTTTCTCATCTGGGTTTTTATTTAGTCGAATTTAACAACTCCAATCAACCTCTCAAAAGATTTGTTATGTATACAATCTATATTACCTGTATTCAATCTATTACCTTAAAAATTAAGAATTTTTTTTTTTTGTTTATGTTGTGAAGTTTCTTGTATATGATGTATGTTTTTCTTTTCCTTCCGTATAGACATAATAAACTAGGAGACACTGTTTCCTTTAATCCACTCTAAACAATGTTGAGGATAATTTTTTCTGAAAAAAGCATTATATTCCGAATTTCTGATGTTTTTCTTCCAGCTTTCTAACTCTCGTCTGTAATTCGCATAACCTTATCCATTAGATGGGAATGTAATTATTCAACTTCCACGATTCTGATTCTTCTTTTGAACATACCTTGCATATTTGATTGTATTTGTATTCTCTTCTTTGTAGTGCATTATATCTCTCAATTATAGGGGAAATGATTGCTATAAAGTGGGTTGCAAAACATAGCTGTACATACAGACGGTTCTTTGTAAGTTTTATGCTTAGCCTTGCCCTGGATGTTCTGACTCAAAAATAAGGAGTTGACAATTTTGAAGTACTGAAAATGATAACATCAAGTTTCATGTCTCCCCTTTCTTGCAAAAGATATTACCAGATAGTGTCCTTTACCATGTAATTTCTTTCATTCTCATAATGTTTGTGGCCAGAACTACTGGACGTTGGAATTAAGGTAGAGTAGCTGTAAATCAGGGCAGTTTTTCAATAGGCATGTAGCCAGATAGTAATTAATGTTCACTTTCTTGACTTCTGTCACATGTATTTAGGGTCTGATTTGTGTTATGACTTTTCTGTCAGTATGAATATTCTGTGCAGTTATATACATCTGCTGCACATGCTGCCCTATTTTTGTTCACCTTAATGTTGAGAATTTCCACAACATTCTTGCAGGGACTGGTCAGCCTTGGCTTCTCCCTTGATTCACCTTCTTTCTTAACAATGCGAGGTAGATGACATGCTATTTTATTTGTATTTGGATATTAGCGTATGGAAGGTATGCTTGATATTTCGCTTCTATCATCATGATTTTGTCAGTTTCATAAGATACTATGGACTAATCCTTATGAAATGTATAGTTTTTTGTAATATGATATCAAACTTCTGTTTGTTTGTGTCTTAAGCGAACTCTGCTTTTCTTTCAAGATATTCTTCACTCGCATGAATTTCACGTTAGCAAAAATAAAATTCTTTTGAAATTTGTTTCCTAATATTTTCCTATGGTCTCATTTCTAATGCTGTCAAATTTTGTAAACGTAACTTAGTTTCCTTCTTATGCTTGCTTTATTACTAATTTTGATTGATGATGTCAGAGCTTTGACAAGAACAAGAGGGGAATGGTTTGGTTGGATGACTTCATCTCACTTTGCATATTTCTACAGTCAGCTCGGTATGCATATTCTTTTGCTCATAGGTGGAGTAGTCAACTTATCGACTCCAACATGATTATATGTTCTTTATTTCCTAAAAATCTGAAAGATATGGGGAAATTGTGGATTTACTTTTTCTGAAAAATGCCACAATGAACCACTTTTTCTGAGTAGGCATGACTGACTTAGAAAGGTCATTTTGTCCGACCCGACCAGCCTTGATCGCCTCGACCTATTTGGTGCACTCGACCTATTTATTGTCGTTTAATATTGTCTGCTATAATTTTTGAGACCATCCATGATAGAGCATGTTCACCCTAATGCTGCCTGATTGCCATTTCTATGCGGTTTAGTTTCGACTCGACCTTTAGATTTATAACTCTAGTCTCTGGACCCTCTAATATGTTAGCTTTTTTCAAGATGGCGCAGTGGTAGGACGATTAGTCGTTATCTCAGACATTCGCGGTTCAATCCCCAGTTACGACGTATTTGCAGAAATTTTCCTTCAAATGAGACGTAAACCCTGGAACGATGGGTTTCTAGATCGCTTATCACGGTTTTCAGATTGAGTGCTTAATTATGTCCTAAAAAATTGGTATATATATATATATATATATATATATATATATATATATATATATATATATATATATATATATATATATATATATATATATATATATATAAAGAAGCTGGAGAATATTAAGTTGAAAAAATACATAATTCTATAATCGAAAAATATTTAGAGAAATGATATGATGCGCGAAACACAATCGCGAAACACAACACGAATGAGTCAGCAATCTCACGTGGCGTCAACAAATAAAAAAAAAATCGAAGGAGAGAGATTTGGTAGGGGGGAGAAGAGAGGAGCGGCAAACCATGGAGCCTTCCTCCGATTTCTTCGCTTTCCTGGTCCGGGGCGTCGACGAGCTCCTCGGCGACGCGAGCGATTTCATGTCGCTGCAGTTCCTGCAGCGCGCGGCGGCGCTCCTTCGGGAAAAGGTTTCCGGAACATGCTTTGCGTGTTGAGGAACGCCGGCTCCCTCCTCCTCCTGATCCTGTTGTGGGGTTCGGTGCACTGCGGGCCCCATTTGGCGGCGGCGGCGGCTGCCGGCGAGGGCTACTCTCCGTTCTTCGCGTCAGAAAGGACGCTCTGCATTGCGAGGCTACGGCAGAGGATGGTAGCAGAAGCGGGACGAGGAGCGTCGGGGATACGGATGCGGTAATTCCGACGGGTGAGAGCGAGGACGGAGGAGCTGAGGGAAGAGCTGGAGAGTGTCGGGGCGTGGAGATGCGACGCGGAGGCAGCTACCGGCAGCAGGAGAGTGAAGGAGATGGTGGAGGAGTTGAAGGGGTGGTTCGGTATGCTGAGGAGCGGAAGCGAGAGCCTGGTGGGGGAATTGGATGACTTATTCGATGAGATTGTGGAGGCAAGGAAGAAGTTGTTGTATCTTTGCAGTAGGAGATAAAATGTTCTAAGGAAGAAGAAGAAGACGATATTGCTAAAATCTTTGGATGGATGAGGACAAGAGAAGGAGAAGCAAATTATGATGTCGTTCGTAACACGAGATCGTTCGTTTGACTGGCGTAATGGCCACTGTACTCCAAAAGATTTTGTCGGTAGATCACAAAGGGAATTTGTTTGTGATTGCAAACAGTAGAACACAAGCATTCTCTGAAATTTATAGATCATTCGTTTGTCTGCTTCCACCAACCAGAAGCAGAGGTTGAGCTTGGCGAATATGATGTAGGAGATTAACAGCTTGCCTTGGATCAGCAGCCGGCTCCGCCGCATCGCCTCCAGCCCGCGAGAGTCCTCGAGGACGGAGATCACGCTGGCGATGTGCCAGACGACGCTGAAGTAGACGAGGGTGACGACGTAGAGCGGGATGAGGACGAACATGACGAGGGCGGGGCTGGCGGCGGAGTCGTCGCCGGTGGCAAGCATGATAGCGAAGAAGAGGAAGACGACGACGGAGTGCTGGAAGAAGAGGATGAGGAAAGCCCAGAGGAAAGTAGAGATGAGGCGGCGCCAGACGCGGGCACAACGGTGAGGACCTAGAGGAAGGAGGTGAGGTCTCGGTGGCGGGCTGTGTAGATGGAGATGACGGAGTTGACAACGGCGACGGTGGACAGTAGGGCGAACGCGAGGCTAGGCTGATCTCCCCCCTACCAAATCTCTCTCCTTCAATTTTTTTTTTTAATTTTTTGACGCCACGTGAGATTGCTGACTCATTCGTGTTGTGTTTCGCGATTGTGTTTCGCGCAGCATATCATTTCTCAAATATTTATGATTGTCCATTCGGAATTTCGGATTGCTGAGCGTTATTAGATTTTATCATTTCATTGGAATGTAATAAAATATTCTGGAATGTGTTAGTTGGAATTAGCATTTTAGATGGTGATTAACTGCTGGAGTATTATTTAATCGGGAAATTGGCTTAAAATCCCTCATAGGAGGTCAACATCTGTATTCAGTCCCCAGGTCAGAGAAAATGAGTTTCAACTCCCTGCCAAAATCTGATGTCCAACTGCAACTCCCTTGAAAATGTGTATTTACCTAATTGCCCATGAATTGAATTAAAACTTATATGTACGTAGCTCAAAGTTTCCGCCCGAACCACCAACTGAATTGCCTGCCCTAACTCACCTTCGTGTTCCTTCTCTAAAATCTGACGAACAAAGTCGACGTTGATGCATCGGAAGCCAAAATCGAAGAGGCGATCATACCTTTGCAGCTCATTTTTCCGGTCGAAGCCCCAACTGGTAGCGCCACGCCTTCTTGCCGTAACTCAAAGAGAGAATCATAATTTTTCAGCTCATTTTTTCGCCCGCAACCCAAACTGGTAACGCCTCGCATTGTAGCCCTAACTTAAAGAGGCGATCACACCTTTATCAGTGAGTCTGAGTTTGATCTTTTTTGATTGAATGATTCCATGACATTTACATTTTGTTTTTTTGATTATGTGTATTCAATGAGATTTGAGTTTAGTTGTTGGTTGATTGTGGGATTTTCGTGTGTTTTGGTTGATTTTCGAGTTGATGACCAATATTTGCTTGATGGAGAAAAAATATTGTGTTACATTAATCTTCAGTTTATATGAATATTGATTTTCAGTTTATATTTGATTAAAATGTTATATTTTTGTGGATTAGGTCGAAAAATGGAATCTGGTATTGGGCCTTGCAACCTTGCATTTTTGGGTAGTTGTAAGTGCAAGAATGAGTTGTTTGTGATTTCAATTTTCAGTGGTTGTAGTTTGCTGGATATATTTGTGAGTCTTGGCAAAAAATGTGCCGAGATTACTCCTGAATCTATGATTCTGCAATACATAGCGCCACAGCATAAGATGTACGTGACTTTGAATGACGATGATGATGTCCTGAATATGATACATCTTCATATGTGTTTGAAGCTCAGTATGATCGATTTGAGGGTAGAGACTAGAAATGCATACATTGGCAACCTAAATTTGGAGAAGTAAGCATTTCATATTTTTGTTTTTATAATATGTTATGTTACTTCTAGCATAAGTGCATATGATATGGTTTATTTGACACTACTAATCTTATTTAAATTCAATAGCTTTCATTATGTATGTATGGTATGTCCTTATTTTATACTTATTTATGTATGGTTCATCTTAATAATTTCGTATCAAACTGGTAAGGGTTGAGGAGGAACAGACACAATCTAGGAGTGATGAGGAGATTGAACACACCTTGTTGCCGAATACTATAGATGCTTGGATTAATTGCATTCATGGTGAAGGGCAAACATTCACGGATGCTGTTGATTTTAGAAGATGTGTTAAAAACTATGCTGTTGCTACAAGACGATCATTTTTATATAGAAAAAATGACAGCGAGAAGGTTATTGCTATTTGTAGTGAAAGGAGTTGTGGATGGAGAATTTATGCTTCAAAATATAAAGCAGATGGTATATTTGGGATCCGAAAATGTAACCTGCAGCATACATGTGGCAAGGATAATCTACGTACTAGAGGACATCCTAAAGCAGATGCAACTTGGATTGCTAATGTGGTGAAAGAAAAATTGAGAGAAAAGTCCTCTTATCGCCCTTGTACAATTCAAAAAGACTTGCAAAGAGATTATGGGGTAGAGTTAGACTATCGCAAAGTATGGAAAGACAAGGAATTAGCGATGCATGATATTCATGGTACAGAGACGAGATGCTACGATAGGTTAAGATGGTATTGTCATGCTATTCGAGAAACAAATTTTGGCAGTATTACTGAGTGTGAGGTTGATCCTGTAACTAATAAATTTAAACGGCTATTCATTTGTTTTCATGCATGTGCAGTTGGTTTTGTTACTGGTTGTAGGCCGTTGATTTTTTTGGATGAGACTCATATAAAGAATAAGTATAAAGGTAGTATCCTAGTTGCTGTGTCGAAGGATGCCAATGATGATCTTTTCACAATTGCTTATTCGGTAGTGGATGCAGAGAATGATGATAATTGGGAATGGTTTTGTTATCTTTTGAGAAGTGTGCTACTTTCATATCAAAGTATTCCATTCAATAAGTTCACATTTTTCTCCGATAGACACCCTGGGATTATGAAGGCAGTTGAGCAACTATTGTGGGTAGTCATCATGCATATTGTTTGAGACATTTAGTGGATAATTTTGTGAAGCAGATAATTAAAACCCTACTTTTGTTTTGAATTTGAATTTGAATTTAATTTTAATACATGTTTTGAATAAAAAAGGTTTTTTTGTCAATATAGATAATGCGAAGTTATCCAAAATATAACAAAAAATACTGGTCTTCGGTATTCAAGAAAGCTGCATATGCTCCATCTTTGCAGGAGCATGAACAGCATATAAAAAATATCATAGACTCCATGCCACTTGCCATAGGTTTTATTGTACATTCTCAGCCACAAAGTTGGGCAAATGCTTTATTTCTTGGTGATAGATGGGGTGTTATGAATAATAACATGGCCGAGTGTTGGAATAATTGGGTTAAACCAGCTCATTATCTCCCTATTGTGGCTATGGTGGATCACATACGCATACAAATCATGGACATAATGCATCGGCGACGTGAATCAACAATGGCGATGGTTAAGGAATTAAGTCCCAAAAAGGAGAAGGTTATTGCTAGTGTTTATCTTGAATCCCGAAAGTTGAGAGTGCATCGGTCATGTAATTGGAGGTTTGAGGCAGTTGATGGGGAAAAATCCTTTGCTGTTGATTTAATTGATAAGAGTTGTTCGTGCAGAGCTTGGCAGATCATTAAGCTTCCATGCAAGCATGCTTGTGCTGCTATTGAGTCAAAGTCGTTGTCGTTGTATGAATTCTGTGATTAGTATTTCAAGATTGGAATGTATCGCCAAGCATACAAAGGAATTATTAATCCAATCCCAACTGTTGACAATAATGAGTCAAATCTTGATGAAGGAAATATAATCAATGCCCCAGATGTTCGCAGTCAGCATGGTCGTAGGAGGACTAAGAGAATACCATCACAAGTTGAAACACGTGCGTCAAAGTGTAGTCGTTGCCATAAGAAAGGCCACAACAGACGAAGCTGCAAAGAAGCTATAAACTAGCTGTTATGCTCAAAATTATGTATGTTTGATTTCTTTGTAAACACTTGGTTTTATTTTTGCAATCATACTCTATAATTTGTATGGGTAGTCTGATACTTTTTGATATACACTTGAACAGGAAAAAGAGATTGCTAGAAGGGGAATCAAGCAGGGTGTTGCGTTCGAGAAAGCAGACATGTATCAGTGGAAGCATTGGGTGATTTACGTATTGGTTCTGGTTGAATGGTGCCTGCATTGGTGTTTTTAGAGGCAGGAAAAAATGGTGCAATATGTTTATGAACTTTGTATCATGTGTCAGTTATTATTGTGTACTATGGTTGTGTGGTCGAAACTGATGGCTGTATGTATGGTATTTGTGACTTTGTATCATGTGTCAGTTATTAGTATGTTTATGAACTTTGTTAGGTACTTTGCAATATGCTGTATGTAGTTTGGTTGAAATTGTGAGTTTGATGGACTAATTCTGCCAGAAACTTGAGTAAAAATTTGTGATTGTTTTGTTTTGTACAAGAATTGTTCTGTCTGAAGTTGAGTGTAGTTGTTATAGTATATACTATAGTTGTGGAGTGGAAACTTATGGTTATAGTTTATGTGACTTTGTACCATGTGTCAGTTATGATTATATTTATGAACTTGGTTAGGTAACTTTGCAATATCTTCATTTTTCTTTGGTTGAATTTGTGAGTTTCATAGATAAAATCTGCCAGAAACTTGAGTACAAATTTGGATAAATAAGGTATATGTTATGTTTGATGGTTCTGTTTTGTACAAGAATTGGTTTGTCTGAAGTTGATGTTGTGGAGTGGAAACTTATGGTTGTATTTATAGTTTCTGACTTTGTATCATGTGTTAGTGCCAAAATATCCCCAATAACAAGTGGCCAAATGTCCCTAAAGTGTGCTTATAGTTTCTGACTTTGTATCATGCTCATACTAATTAATACATAACTTTCGTCCTAATGTACCTGTAAGTTCAAATAGCTCACTCGTGGAAATATATAGTAGAAACTGAGTCAATTGGATATGTACCCTAATCAATATAATTTGCGTAGCAATTGAGTATACTTGAGTCTGAGCCAAGTATACTCAATTTTTCTCAGATACATACTTGAATTTGGATATTTAGTACATAATTATCTAAAATATATACCTGATTATGAGACAATTGTACTTGAATTTTTGAGCCATTGAGAACTAAAGAGGGAGTCTCGAACCTGAATACTCAAATTCTGGTCAAGTATACTAAATTTGTTCAGACACATACTTGATTTTGGATATTTCGTACCTGATAATCTAAGGGAATGTGTACCTGATCCTTATTATATTAACAAGAAACAAGGGAATGTGTACCTGATTTTTTTGAGAATAGTACCTCATTCTCTTGAATATATACCTGATTCTGAGCGAATTGTACTTGATTTCCTGAGCCATTGAGAACTAAAGAGGGAGTCTCGTACCTGAATACTAAATTTCTGGGGAAGGATACTCAATCTGCTCAGGAACGTACTTGAATTTGGATGTTTCGTACCTAATAATCTGGCTGATGGACCCTAATCAACCATGGGAACCATTTAACCTTAATCCATATCATATTATCATGGGAAAAAGAAAATATGTCGATAAATAAGAAAACTCACCTTCACCATCTCCTTTTCATGATTTTGATTGTAAGTGTACACGACATTAGGTAATGTGAAAGACATATACATGCATTTTTTTCTCTTCTACTTCTAAGGTATTCACTCTCATGCTGGGTTTTCTATGGTCATGATAATCATAGAGGTCTATTGTGTATTTTTCATACCTAATAGTCTCGAAGATGTGCCCTAATCGATCATGGGAGGTACATATTGGAGCAGTGGTGTCATTAACCTTGATCCTTATTATATTAACAAGAAACAAGGGAATGTGTACCTGATTTTTTTGAGAATGGTACCTCATTCTCTTGAATATATACCTGATTCTGAGCGAATTGTACTTGATTTCCTGAGTCATTGAGAACTAAAGAGGGAGTCTCGTACCTGAATACTAAATTTCTTGGGAAGGATACTCAATCTGCTCAGACACGTACTTGAATTTGGATGTTTCATACCTAATAATCTGGCTGATGGAACCTAATCAACCATGGAAACCATTTAACCTTAATCCATATCATGGGAAAAAGAAAATATGTCGATAAATAAGAAAACTCACCTTCACCATCCCCTTTTCATGATTTTGATTGTAGGTGTACACGACATTAGGTAATGTGAAAGACATATACATGCATTTTTTCTCTTCTACTTCTAAGGTATTCACTCTCATGCTGGGTTTTCTATGGTCATGATAACCATAGAGGTCTATTGTGTATTTTTCATACTTAATAGTCTCGAAGATGTGCCCTAATCGATCATGGGAGGCACATATTAGAGCAGTGGTGTCATTACCCTTGATCCTTATTATATTAACAAGAAACAAGGGAATGTGTACCTGATTTTTTTGAGAATAATACCTCATTCTCTTGAATATATACCTGATTCTGAGCGAATTGTACTTGATTTCCTGAGCCATTGAGAACTAAAGAGGGAGTCTCGTACCTGAATACTAAATTTCTGGGGAAGGATACTCAATCTGCTCAGGCACGTACTTGAATTTGGATGTTTCGTACCTAATAATCTGGCTGATGGATCCTAATCAACCATGAGAACCATTTAATCTTAATCCATATCATATTATCATGAGAAAAAGAAAATATGTCGATAAATAAGAAAACTCACCTTCTCTAGAATATATACTTGATTCTGAATCAATTATACTTGGAATGTTTTAACAGTTGACAATTAATGATGGAGGCTCCTACCTTAATACTCAATTTGTGGATATGCATACTCAATTTTCTTAAACACATACTCAAATTTCGAACCTTACTACCCAAGTTGTGTATCTGAATTTTTATAATAGTACCTCATTCTCTAGAATATATACTTGATTCTGAATCAATTATACTTGGAAGGTTTTAGCAGTTGACAACTAATGATGGAGGCTCCTACCTTAATACTCAATTTGTGGACATGCATACTCAATTTTCTCAGACACATACTCAAATTTCAGACCTTACTACCCAAGTTGTGTATCTGAATTTTTGTAATAGTACCTCATTCTCTAGAATATATACTTGATTCTGAATCAATTATACTTGGAAGGTTTTAGCAGTTGACAATTAATGATGGAGGCTCCTACCTTAATACTCAATTTGTGGACATGCATACTCAATTTTCTCAGACACATACTCAAATTTCAGACCTTACTTCCCAAGTTGTGTATCTGAATTTTTATAATAGTACCTCATTCTCTAGAATATATACTTGATTATGAATCAATTATACTTGGAAGGTTTTAGCAGTTGACAACTAATGATAGAGGCTCCTACCTTAATACTCAATTTGTAGACATGCATACTCAATTTTCTCAGACACATATTCAAATTTCAGACCTTACTATCCAAGTTGTGTATCTGCATTTTTATAATAGTACCTCATTCTCTAGAATATATACTTGATTCTGAATCAATTACACTTGGAAGGTTTTTGCAGTTGACAACTAATGATAGAGGCTCCTACCTTAATACTCAATTTGTGGACATGCATACTCAATTTTCTCAAACACATACTCAAATTTATTTTGCAAGAGTAAAAACCAATACTAAATTGTCAAATTTGATTAGTGGCAGTGGACACACTAAAGAGGGAGGCAGTTCTCAATTGTGCTTACAGAATAAAAACCAACATTGCCACATAATTAAAACCAACATGTATCTGTCATTACTAAGAAAATACATTGCTTTACATAAGTAAGTCATAAGTCTGTCATTACACCATAATAAAAAATAGTATTGCTACAATTATGTACAAACCAACATCTGTACCAGAAATTTGAAACACCACAATCTGTCATTACTATCAGAAGGCAAATTTGAAACAGAAGGCAAATTTCAAACACCAGAATATGTCATTACTAACAGAGGGCAAATTTGAAACACAACAATTTGTCATAAGAAGACAAATTTTAAACATAACTGTACTAGAAATCATAAGAAGCATATAACTGTACCAGAAATCTTCTCCTTAACATAACTGTACCAGAAATCATCTCCTTAACATAACAGTACCATAAAACATCTACAATACATCTGAATTTGGTTACACAAAAAGGCAAAATTTGAAACTCCAATACATCTGCTTGAGCATAACAAGCAGATAAGGTTGTCTATCTTCAGATGGTTTACATATTAGTCAAATACCAACATTGCTTTACATCTTAGTCCATTACGTTTTTTAACAATCCTTTCTCATCTGATAATATATTTGAACAAACCCGGGCCCGATAAGCATCTATGTTTACATGATCTTGAAAACTCCAGATGTCATCAGTGTCATAAGATAGACACTCCACCCACAGGCAGATGTATACACCACAATCAAGGGTAGCGCCTTGATGACGACAAAGTTGTTTCACCACTTCTTCGCTGCCTATTGCAAATGCATGAAGATGCAAAATGCATGCTGCCAAAAACCTTACCTGCAAAATAATAAATGCTTTAATACTGTGATCTGTTAAGATATATTAGAGTAGAATATTGTCAAACTCACATAAACTTTAGCAGTCCCAAATGCAAATGAATCAGGGTTTGAATTCCACAATTTGAATTTCCCTTCAGCTGGATTAAACACCAATAAATGCCAATGTCATCTATCATTAATTGGGAAAATGATATATCTACATTTTGTAAATAGATCTTCATTTTGTTCATGTAGTTTGCTGCTCGTTGTGGATGTCAACCTTGCAAGGAAAGCACCATAATCTGCTTTGTGTATCTGCCTATATTTGCCATATTTCTGCAAGTGCTGTAAGACTTCTTTCTACATATTGAAAATAAAATATAATCATGTTTCTTAATCTAATAAGAATTAAAAATCAAATATCAACTATCAATTATCTCAATTTGCTACAAACATGTACGTTTGTGTCCATACAGTAAATCTCAAATCTATAACTTGGACTGTGTTTTTTCATAATATTCATATACACATTTATGATTTGACTATCAACAGGGTCACCAAACAAAAAACGACAAAATGTAGCTCCAGTTAAGCTTAGGAACTCATCTTGTCATATGACAACACTGCGGGGAGTAAAAAATAACATTACAAAATTGATAAGAAGTGTTTAGCAAAATTTCAGTTATTGAAAATAAACCTACTCCAATTGTTCCCTACTAAGAAAGTCTGTCAACAACTTTTTATCTTCTTCAGTTGCTTCTTGATGTCCACGAAAATCAGTTCTCTTTTTATATACATCCAATGTAGCATTGGGAGGACTCTGCCAATCCTGAACATCTACTATCAAATTTACCTATATAAAAACATACTTAGTCATGTAAGCTAAAATCTATACGTAGTTAGTAACAATATACAATAACATGCAAAAACAAATAAATTTTAAAATAATGAATCTCGGATTTATACTTCATCTACCTGTTTTTTCCCCTTCCTCTTACGTTTTGGTGTTGAGCTAGGAGGAGTCACAAACATAGACTCCTTTCTTTTCGACACACGATCAGCTCTACACCTCACAGTATCCACAATGGAAGATTGAAAGTGGCTGATGTTCTCTGCTTTCGAAGTACCAATGTCACTGCCAGAAACTTGCTCTTTATTCAAATCAGAAATAATATCTTTTATCACTAAATCAACATTGTCATCAATGTTGGCAGTTGTCAATTCCACATTCAACTTCTCCAACCCAGCAAGTTCATTTTCACCACCCACTTCAACCTCAATAATCTTAGTCTCTTCTAAAATCAATTCCTCACTAACTTTTTTGGCCTCCAGCTCAGTGCTCTTAACAGCAACAATTGGTTCAAGCAACCTCTGGGTATTAGAAATTCCAGAACATCTCAAACAAAGTGGCACCTGAAAAATATAAGTAGTGTAGTCAAAAAATGTGTTGTCATTGTTGGTGCCCCGGCTGGTTTTGATGTGATCAACTAGGTTAGTTAGGTCCTGTGTGTTTTTAATCCCTCTGTCTAAGTATGCAGGAACTTAGGTACGGAGGAAGTCGAGCGTAAGACGTAGCGGACGAGAAGGATTGTGCGGGGAAGTGAGCCGACGGGCTCGGTACAATCCGAGGGACGCGGAAGCTGCGGAAGAGTATGCCGGTGGAACGAGAAGGACATGCGCGGTGTCCGAGGTACGAGAAGCCGGGAGGAAGGACGCTCGAGGGGCGAAAGGCTGGAGTCGGGTTCGGGTGAGCCTAATTCCAGTTGGTCAGAAATCACCTAGAAGATTTACTTACGAAAAGTTTTTATTAAAGCTTTTAATTAAAAAGTCGATTATAACTTTTATTAAAGCTTTTAATTAAAAAGTCGATTATAATTTTTATTAAAGCTTTAATTAAAAATTATAATGGCCGATTAAAAATTTTTATTAATGTTTTTAGTTAAACACTTTTAATTAAAGCTTTTTAAAGCTTCAACGTTCAAAAGTCAAAGAATTAAAAGCCGATAACAACTTTTAATTAAAGCTTTTTAAAGCTTTTAATTAAAGCTTGTTAAAAGCTTCAACGTTCAAAAGTCAAATTCTCATCTTCAATCGAAACGTTGGAGCCGATTAAAAGAGATAAAAAAAATTTTTTTATCTCTTTTAATTAGAGTTCAAAATTTAATTGAGATAATCTTAGATCTACGATCAAGATACAACTCAATCTTGTATCAACGATCAAGATCATATCACTCAACCTATAAATAGGCTTAGAGATTTAGATTCAAGCAATTCAATTCTTTCTGTAATTTCTTTAAGTCTAAGTGTGCTTCAGTTGTAAGGCTTCTCCGCCACAAGGAGATTTTCTGTTTGAGCATCAACTGCCTTGGAAGCAACGACTCTGTTGCAACCAAGTTTATTTCTTTTTAAAGACGAGTGTTAGTGCTTATTTTTCATAAACCGTCTATTCACCCCCCTCTAGCCGGTCGACCCGATCCTACAAGTGGTATCAGAGCGGGTTTGCTTTTGATGGACTAATCGCCTGAGAAAGCAACAAGACGATGGCCGACGCGCACATTCATCCACCTAAATTCGAAGGGGATTTCACCGTCTGGAAGAAAAAAATGAAGGTATTTTTTCGTACAGATTTTGATATTCTTTTATCAATAAAATATGATTTTGCAGTTCCTAAAGATGCGAACGGGGATGAAAAAGAAGAAAGCTTGTGGAATAAGAAGGAGCAGTCGGAATCTGTTGCCAATGGTAAGGCCGAGTTCCACCTCCTAACAGTCTTGCCTACTCAAGAGGTAAACCGGATCGGCAACTACCACTCCGCAAAAGAATTATGGGAGAAGTTCCTAGAACTTCATGAGGGTACCTCTGAAGCCAAATCAGCAAGAAAGGATCTCCTCCGGAACTAGCTGATAAACCTGCAAATGAAGGAAGGAGAAACGGTGGCTGAACTTCATGCCAAAATAAAGGAGCTAATCTCCGGACTCACCCAACTCGACGAATCGGTAAGTAATCGCGACTCCATTCGATACGCCCTCAACGCCTTCCCAAGGACCCAGGAGTGGAGCTCAATCGTCGACGCTTATTACATCTCCAAAGATTTAGAGATAAGTACATTAGATGAAATGTTTTCCATTTTCAAATTACACGAATCTCGGTGGGCATGATCTAGAAAGACGAAGAATCTGGCCCTAAACACAAGGAGAACGAAGAAGGAGTCAGAATCCTCAACGGACGACGAGACAACGCAAATAGTAAGTTCGTTTAAAAGTTTTTTTAAAGCTAATAACTTTTCGAGAATGCAGAAGAAAAGGCGGTCTCCGAAGAAACGAACTGTCCGATGCTACAACTGCAACGAGGAGGGACACCTAAAAGATCAGTGTCCCAAAATCAAAAACCAGCCAAAGAAAAAGAAGGCATTGAAGGCCACCTGGGACGAGACCTCGTCGGACGAATCAGAAGTTCAAGAGTACGCGGGACTTGCGCTGATGGCAAGTCATCAAGAGGGGAGCAGTGTTGAAGGGGGAGCGACATCAGAAAGCGACAACGAAGAAGGAACCTCGCTTTTCGAAAGCGATCCGGTAAGTGAGGTTTGTTTTCTTCCTCAAGATCAATTGTATGCTGGTGTTAAAGCCTTGCTCAAATCTAATTGCAGATTAGAAAAAGAAAATTCTAAATTAAAAAATGAAAATATTGATCTGAAAAATTTAGTTGAGAAATTAGAATGCGATATTGTCTGTTTGCGACACAAGAAAAATAGTTATCCTGAAAAGTTGAATTGGTATTTTAAAAACCATAAAGGCCAATTTAAAAAGGTGTTAAAAAATTACATTCCATCCAAATTTTTAGTTAATCCTGTCGATAGAAATCTATTTTGGATACCAAAATCAATTTTGAATTAGTTTTCTATTACTGCATAATTTTTCTTGTAAAATTAAAAATAGATTAACACATTTTATGATTAAGTTTCTTTTGAAAAATTTTTAATTGAAATTCATATTTTTTTAATTTTAAAAAAATATTTGAAATTTTTTTTTCAAAAATTAAATTTCGGTGATATGCACTTAATCTATTCACGGCTCAAATTTTTCTAAGTTCTAATCATATTTTTTCCTTTCCCTATTTTTTGTGCCCCATTTTTGCTGTGATCAAAGGGGGAGAGTAGCTTAAGTTTAGGGGGAGGTTGTGGTTATTGATTGCAGTATTTTTTTCTATGCTTAACTGCTTAATTTAGTTTTATTGTTTTTTTTTGTTTACCCTAACTAAACTTGGGTTGATCCACATAAAAAGGGGGAGATTGTTGGTGCCCCGGCTGGTTTTGATGTGATCAACTAGGTTAGTTAGGCCCTGTGTGTTTTTAATCCCTCTGTCTAAGTATGCAGGAACTTAGGTACGGAGGAAGTCGAGCGTAAGACGTAGTGGATGAGAAGGATTGTGCGGGGAAGTGAGCCGACGGGCTCGGTACAATCCGAGGGACGCGGAAGCTGCGGAAGAGTACGCCGGTGGAACAAGAAGAACATGCGCGGTGTCCGAGGTACGAGAAGCCGGGAGGAAGGACGCTCGAGGGGCGAAAGGCTGGAGTCGGGTTCGGGTGAGCCTAATTCAAGTTGGTCAGAAATCACCTAGAAGATTTACTTACGAAAAGCTTTTATTAAAGTTTTTAATTAAAAAACTAATTATAACTTTATTAAAGCTTTTAATTAAAAATTATAATGGCCGATTAAAAGCTTTTATTAAAGTTTTTAATTAAAAGCTTTTAATTAAAACTTTTTAAAGCTTCAACGTTCAAAAGTCAAAGAATTAAAAGCCGATAACAGCTTTTAATTAAAGCTTGTTAAAAGCTTCAACGTTCAAAAGTCAAAGTCTCATCTTCAATCGAAACGTTGGAGCCGATTAAAAGAGATAAATTTTTTTTTATCTCTTTTAATTAGAGTTCAAAATTTGATTGAGATAATCTTAGATCTACGATCAAGATACAACTCAATCTTGTATCAACGATCAAGATCATATCACTCAACCTATAAATAGGCTTAGAGATTTAGATTCAAGCAATTCAATTCTTTCTGTAATTTCTTTAAGTCTAAGTGTGCTTCAGTTGTAAGGCTTCTCCGCCACAAGGAGATTTTCTGTTTGAGCATCAACTGCCTTGGAAGCAACGACTCTATTGCAATTAAGTTTATTTCTTTTTAAAGACGAGTGTTAGTGCTTATTTTTCATAAACTGTCTATTCACCCCCTCTAGCCGGTCGACCCGATCCTACAGTCATCATTATTTAACATAATAATTTTATTATTTCTATATTTAGAGAATAAGTTACCTGCTTGCCACTTAAGAGTATCTCCTCCTCAGGAAATGGTACTATATCTAACACCTTTTCACAATTATAAATAAAATGTCACTTCTACAATCATATCTATAAAAAACATACTAAAAACATAGCAACTTACCCTACTAAAATCAATTCTACAAAATAAACTCTCAGCAACATCATCTTTAAGTGATATTTTACTCCTTTCCCAGCGAAACAACCGAGGGAAATAACATAAAGAACGTGCAATTCCAAATAAAGGAATTCTTTCATACAGCCATGCCTGAATACATATAGAGAGAGAGCAATATAATAATATTAAACATATCACAATTGCACTTGAAATATTAAAAACTCACCATCAAACCTACAGTACAACCATCTAAATACATTTTGCAACCAGCCTTTCCTTTGCCATTACCGGTATGCAAGATAATTTGGTGGCACAAAAATCTATATGCTGCATCTCCCCATGAATAATCAAAGAACCTCGTCAAG
Source organism: Boesenbergia rotunda (assembly GCA_024364735.1). Taxonomy (NCBI): domain Eukaryota; kingdom Viridiplantae; phylum Streptophyta; class Magnoliopsida; order Zingiberales; family Zingiberaceae; genus Boesenbergia; species Boesenbergia rotunda. The sequence continues at coordinate 1,161,861 of JAGFNQ010006334.1, read as the reverse complement.
TTATCAATGTAGGACATAATAAATCGAGGAGTGGAATAGTTGCTAACTGGAAAAATAACACAGTTAAATAGAAGACAAATAAATAGCCTAACAAAATCATCCACTTCAGATTCCTTCTCAGATCCAGCTAATGACCGCAAATTATCATGAATCATGGTCCTATTTACGTTGCCAACTTTTCCTCCAAATAGCCTAAGAACAAAATTGGACTCCATGCTAGCATCAAGATCAACCGGTTGATCTACATGGGCCAAACCAAGGACAATGCTAAACTCAGTCGAAGTGAATGGAACTACAATGTTGTCACCAAAAAAGAAAGAACGAGAAGGCAATAATTGGAATCTCTTTAAAACTAAATCAACTCTGGTACTACTGATAGGCATCTCAGGCATCTCGAGCCATGGAGCAAGTGGAGTGCTTTTAATCCTCTCTTTTTGCTTATCACTCATAATTGGTACCACCTCACCCAGTACATCTTTGAAATATCCAGGAGAGCAACGGGAACAAGATTGTTTGCTACTCTCGGTCTTTCCCTCATCTTTCATTACTCTCTTCCCCTTATCTTTCACCATAGATTTAGCCTTAGCCTCCCTTGTGCTCTGTGTAAGAGCTTTTTTTCTCATATCTGCATAAAAAGTAAATTCACCGAAAATAAATTAAATTTATTGATAATAATTACATAATCACCACATAACTCATTCAATCAGAGAAGATAAAACACAAACACATTTACTCATTCATACCCTAAAGTACAAATCCTCCCTTCTGCGCATCAAAGTGCTTAAATTGGGTACATTACTCAATTTATTGATAATTACTACAAAATACACAGATATCTCATTCATTACTTGAATTTAAGAAGATATAATAGAAATACATTCAGATAAATTATAATTTGAACACCACAAACCCTAATTTTATTCAACCTAACAAAATCAACAACACCCATGAAATAAAACTTCGAATTTTGACAGAATTTTACAGAAACATACGTAAACAATTATCTTAATTTCATTCTACAAACAAGATTACCAAGAGGTCAAAATCTAGGGCAGAGAAACAAAATCGACCTTCTATTTGAGATATATCTGTTTCTGCCTTTGGAATACACTTCTTCGCGTTAGTATTCCTCTGGTTGTACTGATTACCACCTTTTTACTTCTTCAAACCCGACGTTCGTCGACGATTCTTGGGTTGAAGGTGAAAGCCGGGTCTTCACTTGGTCGAAGATGAACGACACTTCGAAGATGTGGTTCTTGGGTTGAAGGTGATAGGCGGGTCTTCCTCTGCCTGTCGCCTCTCTGGTTTTTGTCTTCAACGCTCACCGGAAGTGATTTCGACGATCGTCGATTTCGTTCGACGCAGCTCCAAGCCGGGAAGAAGACACACGGAGTGGAGAGCGTTTGAAACTAAAGGGAGGCCAGTTCGGTAAATTCATACGAGAGGGAGTTAAGTCCAAACGATCAGGCGTTGTCAGAGAGTGGAAACGGAATTTACCTGTCACGGGGACTGAAGCGTGATTTGTATTTCTGATCGGAGATTTAAGGCAAAGTTCCCCTTATTTAATCCCTACACCATTATTGAGGGCGACTTATAAATCGTATTTGAATATGCTTTGAAAGGTACGGTCGAGATCAGGTGCATGTCAACCGACACTCTATGCAGCAATTATTTAACAAGCAATAAATGCTTTCTTTTTTAAATGTTACAACAGCAATTTATCAAAGGGCATTTAAAATAGTAAATTTTTAAAAGACGTATCTAAATTTCAGATTTATCAATAGATTATTTATTTTTATTTATCTCTCTATCAATCAATAAAATTGTTATTATTGAATTCAAAGAATAACATCATTTTGATGCCATATAAATTTTTAAAACAATATTATTATAATTTGTATTTTGAAAATTAACATTACAATAATATTGTTTTTTAAAAATTGAATATTTTCTAATTAGTGAAGCAAACTAGAAAATAATTACATTCATACATATAAAAGTTAATTTCGAAAACACCACTTGCTCGGTTGGTGCTGTTACAGTAGTCTAAAAGAAAGAAACAGAAAAAGTATGTCAGGGCGGCCGTTTAAATGAAACAATTATTTTGTCGCGCTTCACATCAATCACGCTGCGGTTTGTGTATTCTTTTTCAGCGCCGTTTCTTTCTTTCTCATCCACTAGAACCGTATAGACACAGACAAACAAATTGCACTATTAGCCAAAGCGTGAGGGACACAAACACCACTACCCTCCGGCTCCTTTCCTTTCCTTCTCTTTCTTTCTCAGTACAATCATTTTATTGTCTACCCTCCTCTGATTTTGTCGCTCTGCCTGAAGCCGCCGGGTCCCGCAGCAAAATTACGATTCTCCAGCTCATAATTGGACCGGGACCACCAACCAGTCTGTTTGACTCGTCCCTCGCTTTACAGAAGACGACCACGAAATTGATTCGATTTATTAATTCTCGCACAGTTATGATTTTTTAATGATGAAAAATATTGTCTTGATCAATTATGCATTTTTTTCCAAATCAGTCCTCAAAAAATGAAATCTTAATTGTGACGTATTATAGGCATTTTTTAATAGGATAATAATTCTAAAAACATTTTTTCAAATAAAGAATTGAATATATGAATTTATATATATATATATATATATTATTGAAAAATATTAATTCATTGATCTACTATTTTCCCACCACTCGCTCGCTTTGCCTGTGCTATGTGCGGTCGGTGTTTACTTGCACGAAAGGTAGGAAGGGAGAGACTAGAGAGACCTTACCTTATCACGATCCTATGCTCGTGGTCCACCATTTCCCGATCCGGTCTGGTCAGGTCCAGTGGGCTCGCGCGGGTGTCGATCTGATAAAATGAATGAACCGGGACTCCCTCTCGTTCTGGTGCGTTTTCATTTCCCCGCAGTCGGCAGCCCTCCCTCTATAAATTGCGCCGGCTCTTGCTCTTGCTCTTGCTCTTGCTCTTCCTGCCCCTCTCGATTTACTTCTGTTCTTGAATGGCTTGCCGGTGCGTCGTCATCCAGCAGGTGGACGAGGGAGGGGAGGAGGCGAAGGCAAATGGTAGGGTTTCGCTGGGAGGATGCCACCGGGAGGCTATCTTCCCCATGTACGCAGTGGGAAGATCCAAGGCGAATTCTATCTCCCGGACGATTCTCGATGTCGCTGGAGACCCCATCTGGGACTCTATTAGATCCGATGCCCGATTCGAGGTTGTAGTCCAGTACTCCCCTACTCGTGTTCTGTACTAGAAAGCAGTGATTCGAAGTTAACAGGATTTTAGTGTACCAGTACGATCACTCGTTTTGCGCTTTGTTGGAATATTGTTGAAAGAATTGGTTTTGGGGTGGTGAAGTTTCGTAAATTTGTGTTTCCTTGCTCTGTTCGTTCCTCTAGTATTTTTTTTTTGATTCCTCTAGCTTCTGGTGGATACCTCACTGTATTTTTGTGTGCGTCTATGTAAACCTATTTGTACGCATAACGTGAGTGTTTTCTGATTAGTTGCTGTACTGTCAAATTTTTTTGCAGGCGGATAAGGAGCAAATTTTGAGCAGCTTCTTATACGCTAGTGTCTTATCTCATGATTGCTTAGAGCGTGCATTGGGGTTTGTTCTATCAAATAGACTTCAGAATGCAACACTTTTGGCTACACAATTAATGGATATCTTTTATGATGTTATGAAGAATGATCGAGGTATTCAACGCTCAATTCGCCTAGATGCTCAGGTGACTGAGTTTTTCATTTGGTTTGCGGGTTGCCTTGGAATTGTTTTGCCATTAGTGAGTTGCACTTTTTTTTTTTCATGCAGGCATTCAAGGACAGAGATCCTGCTTGTGCATCATATAGTTGGGCAATATTGTACCTTAAGGTGCAGTTTTATTATAGTTGATAGCTTAAAATATAAGAAACATAGCCGCCTTAAGTGTGACTTTGCTATGATGTTTTTGCATTTGTTTGGAGTGGATAGGCAAACATAGAAATATCTAAGGTTGTTGATCTAATTTATCATAGTTTTCATCAGCTCTTTGTAGTTATGTTAGTTTGGTGTCGGGTGTTTCTTTTTCAGGGTTACCATTCTTTGCAATCATATCGAATAGCACATGCTCTATGGAATCAAGGGCGTAAAATCTTGGCCTTGGCATTACAAAGTCGAATTAGTGAGGTGAGTTGATGTGATTCTATTAGCTATGCCCTCTTACGTGCATTAATGATAGTTAAGAAATATAGTTTGCCTTTCTAATTTTATTTTCATGTATTGTGATCTTTCTCTAGGTTTTTGCTGTGGATATACATCCAGGTACTGGTTAATTTTAAAGTTATACCACAGAAGCCTTTTTTTTTGTTATTGTTGTTTACGCTAGAACCATTTGGTATCAAAGTGAAAAGTGAAACATAGCTTAGTGATTAAATATTCTCTACTGTTTGTATGCATTAGTACCATTACATGTAAGTGCTTTCTGGTTTACTAATTTTGATGTTGTAGTAGAGAACTTGGATATCTTATTCTATCAACAAATAGAAATATGACCCATCTATTTATAGGTTATACAATGACTAATTAATCTAAAAATTAGGTAATTGAACTGGGTAATGTAATGACCGTGTAATTTGAATGAACTAATAAAATAAATAGAGACTCGCATTGAGGTTATTGTAAGACATTGGTTAATGTACAACAGAAAATTTTTTAATTTTCTTGTTAAGTGCTATGGTGGAACCTAATATCATATGAAATTCTATTCTGTCAACATATTTGATGATCTGTGCCTGGCACTAATTGGCACAGGCTGCATAACAGTCAACTGTTGCTATCACTTCTTTCTACTTCATTTACATACAAAGAATTGGCCTTAGAGTTGAAGTTCATTTCCTAATTTTTGTTTCTTTTTTTTCAGCTGCAAGGATTGGTGAGGGAATACTATTGGATCACGGAACAGGTCTAGTCATAGGGGAAACTGCTGTTGTTGGCAACTGGGTTTCTCTAATGCAGGCAAGCATTCAACTCTGCTTTTCCGTCACGGGCAATCTACTTTAGATATAGATCTAAATGATATCCTTTCTACTTGTATGTGCTTGTATTGTTCATTCTAGTCCTCATGGGGTGCCCAGTTGGCTAGAGGGTGACAACTTTGCTACAATGGGGCAAGGGGTCGATTCTCGACGGGCGCATGCCCTCGGGGGAAAAAAAATCCTCCCACCCTCTAGCCACTTGGCAGTCAGCGATAAGCTGACCCCGATATATATTTGGATTGTCTTATCATCATGCAAAAGTTGTGTTCCTGAGAAAAATTTAGGGAAGATATTCTTTGCAACTCTAAATCAGTGTTGTAAATGGCGGTAGGTGGTGGCGGGATTGTTAATTTTTTGTATACATAATATTATAAATAATCATTATTCTTTATAATATTTAATTTTAATAAAATATATTAATTAAAAATAAAAAATTTAATCTAAATATTTAAAAAAATAATTATATATATATTAAATTAATGGAATAATTTTATTAGGCTTTAATTAAGCATATTTAAATTATCCTAATCATAGCTAGAAGTTGATTAAAATTATTAACCTAAAGTTATTTAATTAAACCCTAACTTACAATTTACCCGCGTACCCTATTTTGGCAGGGTGATGCCTCCGTGCTCATCGTTGGGCTCAAGTGATGCCTCTAGGCGATGCACGATTTTGCTTGCCATTGTGGCAGAGTGATGCCTCTAGGCAATGCGTTTGGGCTTGTGCAACACGTCCGAATGCATCGCCAAGCTCAGGCGATGCATCCGTCGCTAGGCTCGAGTGACGAGTCTGGGCTTGCCGTCAGGATCGGGTGACGCGTTCGGACTCATCGTCGGGTTTGGACGACGTAGTCGAACGTGTTGCAATGGCGAAACGGCAGTAGCGGTGGTTCTAAGTGCGGCATTAGCGGAAGGAGGTGAGTTACCACCTTAGGCTGAGGCAGTGCGGTTGATGCCCGCCTTCCGTCTAGGCGGCCGCTTCAGCTTCCATTGAGAACACCATCTTTGGTGACAGAAGTGAAAAAACTTTCTTATTTCGTTTATTCTAGTTATTTTGTTCGTTGTGCTAATAGTCAAACATTTCTTCTTGTTAGCATGCTCTTTATTTTGTAATTTTCTGGTTTGAACATCTAGTTCTGATCCTGTGGGTACACTAACTTTTTCCATATAGGAAGCATTACAGTGATCTGGCTTATCTGAACTACTTTTGATCGACTGAATGAGCCAAGACTTATTCAAATATTTTTTTGGACATGGTTCTACCTTCAATCTTTAGGAGGCTCAAGTCTTTGAGTGGCATCAAGTTATATTTGATTAGGAGCAAAAGTTATGGTGTTTATAATGCCATGAGATTGCAGTTGAGCAAGGAAAAGTAGAACTTGGAAATTATATTAAATAATTAGTTGATTGTGGAGCAAAGGATATTCTTCAGGATCATTAGGTTACTAAAGGTCCTCTAACATGCAAAAGATAAAAAAAAATTACTGGAAATTGCACTTGTCGTGTTGGCGACTGGTTAGGACTTGGGATGTTTATCAAGATGCTTTATTCCTTCCATATGGCTCAAATATGTGAATATGATTTAGGTGGATGAGAGGGACTTCACAAATGCTTGTTAATGACATGAAACTTGTTAACAAAGGTGGATGAAACACATTCATTTGGACAAAAAAATTACAATAACAGTTGATATTGCATAGGGTGATCATTAGCCGGCATCAATGCCTTTAGTAAATGACAGAGTTCTTAAAGTAAGCTGAATTGTGTGTTTGGTACATAATTCATAATTTGTTGTTGATCTATTAAATGGCAGAGTTCTTAAAGTAAGCTGAATTGAGTGTTCCTTAAATCTATGATTTATTCTAATATTTTTTAGAGCAATGATAGGGAGAGTGAAAATGGGAGAGTGAAAACCATAATGAATGATATGGCATGACGTGACACTTTACATGCACACGTCCGATTATTGCTTGGATACCATCGGCGGCCTTCGGTCGCCGCCCCGAATCAAACTATACCCTGGGGGGCACGGTGAACCCGTCGGAGATCGTGCATGCAAAGTGCCACGTCATTCACTATGGTTTTCACTCTCCCATTTTCACTCTCCCAATCATTATTCTATTTTTTATCAATTAATATTCTGTTCTTGCTTTTCAAGTAGCATGCCCAACTCCTTATTTTTCTTCTTCCCAGAAGACAAGCTCTTGTGTATTGAAGGATGGAAATTTTATTGTTTCTTGTTTTCTACAGGGCGTTACATTAGGAGGAACTGGTAAAGAAGTTGGAGATCGTCATCCCAAAATTGCTCAAGGTGCTCTAATTGGAGCTAGTGCAACAATTCTTGGTAATATTGTGGTCGGCGAAGGTGCTATGATTGCTGCAGGTTCCGTTGTCTTGAAGAACGTACCTCCACACAGGTTGGTTAGTCCATCTTTGATTTGATTAGAAAATGATAAACTATATAAATCGTTTTCCTTTTCCTTGTTGAGAGTCTCATCAATTTTTTTTAAAGCAATTTAAGTAAATTGTGATTATTTTCATGCATAAGGAGAGCTTATACTGCAATATAGCTCCAACATAACACAATCTGTGTGCTTATATGATTTTGTTTCCTTTATAATTGTATACAGAAAGTTGAAATGAATGTTGATACTTATAAGGTTGCCTTCTATATGGTTATATCTATACGATTGAATGAAATGGATCTAACACATTGGCTAGAGGGGGTGCTGGTGAATAGACAGAAGCTAATACACAATTCTCGCAAGACAAGTCAATAAAATTGATAGTTTTTGGATGGTCCGTGTGCACGCCAAGAGTGTTAATGCATAATGGAAATAAAAAATATAAAAAAACACTGGCTGACAAGTAGATTTAACATTATTCTGAGACCGACTCTTAATCCCGATCTATGACTTGTAAAAAAAAACACTCGCTAACAAGTAGATTTAATATTATTCTAAGATCCACTCTTAATCCTGACCTATGACTGGTTTGGTGAGCCGCCTTCAAAATGTTTCACTATAGTGACTCTTCATTTGGGTTAAGTCTTACAATTCCAACCATGGGATGGATATAATAAATAACTCCTCTTGAAGACAATGTATATGTAAGCTAAGCTGAGACAGATTGCTGCTTAAACCTTCAACCTTGTCCAAGGTCTTGGAGATCTTTGTTCATTGTAGGTACTTGTTCAAAGGAGTTTCATAAATGTTTTTGTAGGACCTTACAAGCCCAAAATTTCAAAGAGATTTTAAGCAAGACTTCAACATATACATTTTGTTCACCTCCAGTTAACTAATTGGACACTAGTGGTTGTTGAACAATCAACGACTGTATAGCCAGTCAACTGAAAGACTTTCCAATCAACTGAAAGCTTGAATAGGAAGCTTTTGTTCACTAAATGCTCAGTCAACTCTTTGGTCAACGACTACAGTGCTCCAATTTATTGAATTAACATGCCAATCGACTGAATCTTGTTGATGATCCTCCTTCACTTAACTACCTCCTCATATGCCTAGAAAAGACCTAGGACAATCTAAGTCACAGACTATGACTTGGCGCCAACTTTCCTCCAGTCAAAGATTCAAACCAAGCCACTGGGTAGCCATACCCCACCTAGCTAAATGCCACTCCTAGGATGTTGTTCAAAAGCACAAACCCCAAGATCATATTTCAGTCACGTAATCTCTCAATCTCATGATTTCATTTCTCCAGAACTTCAACCTTGTCAAATGCTCCTCGCCCTAGAGTTCACCTTGTGATTGATTGGATGCACCAAGTTTCCCAAACTTGCTCAATGTTTTTTGATTCTCTTCACTTTGAGTTCACTTCATTCTAGGCCACCCTAGAGTCCACCTCGCATCAGACCTCCGTGTGTATTATGACAAATCCTAGCACACTTATGTAGACATCGTAGACAAAGGTAAATCTAACTTTCTTTGCCAAACACTTGGCACCAATGATCTCTTTGCTAGAAGGGATAATACTATGGACATTGGAATTGCCAAGTTCTCGTTTACTGTGTCTTCTGCAATAGATTGTTATATGGGTTGAGTCTTGGTGTCATATTAACGTGCTTCTTTTTACCTTTGTGACTGAGTTTGAAGACTATAGAAGCCACTGTTTTGGGAGGTAAATCCGGAAACATCACTACTATCCATAAGTCTATACCCTACATTTTTGGTGATATGCTTATTATATTATAGAATTTTATGTAATTGTTACACTGACAGTTGTACTATACTGTATTTGGAGTTAGTAATTGATTGCTAAATTATTGGTGTTATACTATGCTTTCAAATATAATCCAGTTATGCTTTTCAACAGAATGTCCATTAGTTTTTAAAGCTGAATGTAGTATCCATAAATTGTTGTTTGGCAGTGATAAATCATCTGAACAAGTACATCAAAGATGTCTTTGTAGAGGAGGGTATAGCAGTTGTGTTGTGCTGTAGTAATCTATATTCGTTAGTTTTTGAAATATTTAAGCGCATAGTACTCAGCCTATCAAAAAAATGAAGACAAACGTTATTTGCAGTATGTAGCATTCTTCTAGTGAACATTATGTTCCGAATAATACTTTACTGCCATGATATATAATCAACTATTTGTGTATCAATAATTTTTTAATCCTATTTGTAAGTTCGATGTGATTCTAATACTCCTACTTATTTTCACTATCTGAAGCATGGCTGTGGGGAATCCAGCTAAAATTATTGGGTACATCGAAGATAAGGACCCATCTCTGACCATGAAGCATGGTACCAATATGACATGAATAAAAAAACTTTCATGATTACAAGAAATTTGGTTCCAAGCTTTCTGCCTAACAATTTTGATATTTTATCCAACCGCAGATGCTGGCAAAGATTACTTTGAACATGTAGCTGTTGGTTCTACTGATGGATCAAATTATGGTAAATTTTCTACTCTGAGCTGTTTGAGTGCTTTACTGTTGGTGCTTTGTTAGAATAAGTCAAGAACCAAGTATCAAATTTACAAAGTGCGATAATTCAAAGAGAACACCATTGTGTCCTATTAACTTAATGCTGCATCTCTTTTTCTAATTGCTTTTGGATTGATAGAAGAAATATCTGGGAAGACTAGTTAATTATTACATAAATTTACCCTCTTTAGAACCATTTTAGTAGTTACATTGAAACATGCAATCATGCCACTGAATTTTCCTCGATGATTTGATCAAACATTCTGGTCCTATCCACTGGTTAAAATTTAACCAATATATCTTACTTTTGTTTTGACTGTATCACTTATACATATGGTTTCTTTTTTGTGAACTATGCACAACCTTTTTTGAGCTTCTCTGCAACTCAATAAATTATTATTATTGGATTACTTCTACTTCACATGTGAACAATCAGACGTATTACTCCTATGCTTGTCCATAATTATTCATGTTACTTTCTCTATGATGTTGGATCGAAGGTTCATGACATTATTATTGTTGTCATCATCCTCATGATCATATCAAGTCATATTTGTTCCAACTTTCTAGGGCCAGCTACATATATCTTATGCTTCCATAAGATGATTTTTGTTAAACAATTAATAGAACTATGAAAAAACTTACACTAGAATTCAAATTAGTTAATCTAGCTAGATAATTATTGTCGACTTTGACCATGCTCAGGCCATCTTAACTTATTGTCCTCATTGTATCATCTGTTCGAGCTATCGCTCCAAGAAACTTTATAGATATTAGCATTCAGTAGTATGCATTGGCACAAGTGAAACGTAGCACTCTCTTGTGAGTTGTGAGCTGAAACCAAAACCAGGTTGGCACAAGTGACTTATTCATGTTAAGCATGCCCTGCCTGTAGCTTGCCTTGTATGTCTAGTGTTACTGGTCCCAGTCCTGACCCATATCGACCTAAACAACTTCAGTTTTGCATGCATCAAGATCACACTAGCAGAACAGCAAGGACAGGAGTAAAAGGCCTCTTCCTTTGCCGCTGCTCTCACCCTCATGCAGAAGTCATGAGTCAACACACCCAGGCACGATCATTTGTCACTCAACTCCATCTTGCGTGGCCAAATGAGCATGCTAATGGCTAAATCAAAGAACTTGCAGCTAAACATCTTAATTAAATTTGACCTGAAAATGTGTTGATTGAAAATTGATGGGTTTAAGTTGCTTGGTTTCCTAATCCACAGGAATCCACTGTTCAGGGAAAAAAAGCTGAATTGAAGCAACTTTGTCAGATCAATCTTCCGATCACGTGAGATCAAAGACTGCATCTGGCTTATCTTGGCAAGCAAAGTTTGGTGTGGTTTGTCGAAGGTGTTACTCCAGAAGAAGCAAAGAGGAGTACTGGCTTGTTCTTTTGGGATCTCTGCAATGAAAACGTTACAAGTCCACAAGAACAAAGTATGTTCACTAAGCTAAAATGTAACCAACTGTACTTGCGATGCATCTCATCTAGTTGTACTAGTAACTCAAGTTAATATGCATTATATATATATATATATATATATATATATATATATATATAGCTTGTAGATGGTAACAAATACGCCTATAGTTTCAGATTCATATTTAAGCAGGATAGTGATTAGTTCGTGCAAGATCCAATTCAAATACGCCTGAAGGTTTTTCTCTTTCCTCTGGTTGGTTTTGAGGATTTAAGTTTCCGCTCTCTCTCTCTCCTCACGGCTTGATTTTGCTTGCCATTGTATCAGCCCATATACAGTGTGACAAACACCAACATGTAGCCTTTTGCGTAGCAGTTCTCAGTTTGTTAAAATAGTTTTGGGCCTTTATCGAATAATGTTGAAGCATAATTTATATATATTTAAAAAATCATTTTTAAAAATATTAATTTTTATTAAAATTTAAAATTTGATATTCTTATACGTTCTCTTATCTAGAGGAGACGGTCTGATTTCACATTATGTCTATCAAATAAATTGAGGAAGTGTGATAGCTCCAGATAAGGCTTCCATGTGTGTAGAAATTCGACTGTCACAAATGTGCCTTGTGTGGGAATTAAACTCTTACTATTCGAGAGAAATGTTTGTCATCATAGTGATGCGCCTTGTGTGGGAATCAAACTCTTACTATTTGAGAAAAATGTTTGTCTCCACATTATGAGGGAGATAAACGTATATTTTAAAAAAAATTTATAAATGGTGAAATTTATCATCATATCGATTCTCATGATTGTCTTAGATAATTGAGAGAGAATAAATTAGAAAATCGAAATTAGTGATGATCACATATTTTACTGGCTTTATCAAAATTCAACTCTTATTTAATTTTATAAATTTATCATGATCACCAATTCAGCCAAAAGGGCGCAGTAAAACATATTAAACCTTATTGTTGAGGTGTTTTGAAAATTCACCTATTTTTGAAAAAATAACTATCGATTTTCTAAAATTTATTAGATTTTAAAAAGTCGATTAGTTTTTATATTTTATTTCATATCTAGTATACATTTAAAATTTTTAATATATATTTATTGTAATATATTTTTATTTTAAATATAATCGTTGTTATTTTTTTACTTTTTATGGTTAAAAAAGTAAATCCAAATATTAATTTTTCATTCAAGTCTGATCCAAAATACTTTTCATCATTATTTATTATTATAATTATTATTTTAATATCGTATTTTAATTATTTTTAAATAATCTCTTTAATTTCATCATCATTATTTTACAGTTTATATTTTTCATAAATTTGGGAAGGTATCTTTTATAATTTACTATTATTATTTACGTTTTTGTATTATCGATTTTTTCATTTTATTTTTATGAACAATTTTATTCATACTAGAGGATAAATCAAGACATAATAATAAATTATAAATGGTTGTAAAATAATATATGTATGGATACCATAAACTCCCTAAGTATAGGAGTTTCAACATGATTATATACCTATATATATTATATAGGTATTCTTTGTAAAGATGTAAAAAAAAAAAAAGGAAAGGTGAATGATATTTGGTTTTCGTTTATAATTATTTATATAATTCATAAATGAGGTTTTGATAATATTTAATGTTAGAATATCATCTATTCCATACTCATCCATCCCATCCTGATACCTATTTAAAGATCGAAAATGTTCTATATTAATAATTTTTTTTTTTCATTCATCTATCATCATTCAATAAAATTATATTAAAATTAATATCATATTAAAATAATATAATTAAAAAATAAATTAAACATTTATAGAATCTACTTCTAATAAAAAATAATTAATAAATTATGAGAAAAAATATCTTTAATATATATATATATATATATATATATACATTATTTAATCGAATAGTCAGATACGATATTAAATATCCAAAGTTACCATACTCTCCTGTTGAATATCGAATTCTACATCAAATATCGCACCCCATAATAATAATAATAATAATAATAATAATAATAATAATACAACGAACAAATACACAAAAGTTCAAAATCTTAACGGGCCGGGCCGGACCGGGACCGGACCGAAGGTTGTCACCCGATCGGGTCTCTGAGATTTCCCGCATAGAGTCTCCTCTGCTAGGGAAAGCCCTTTCTAGTCCTTTCCAGAATCGGCGGTGGCCTTGAGACCGCAGGAGGAAGGAAGAAAAGGATCCAGAAAAGGGAGGCGTGGTCGTTCCGTTTATTTTCTGCCTCATTTCAAGAAGAACGGAGGAAGGAAGAAGACATCGATCCGTTTGCCGGCTTCGAGATAAGGTTTGATCAGATCACCCTATTTCTGTTCTCCTTTTGTTGTGTGTAGATGTGGATATTTTCCTTTGTTTTCATTCTTTGCTATTAGAAATGATAGTATTTTTGCATCAGATTCGGTGCGCGTTTTTCAATCATTTCTCTAATTTCGTTGTTTCTCCAAGAAAATTAGACCTACCCGTTTGCGACTCAGTTTTCCCAATTTTTTGTTTGGATTTATTGAATGGAGATTTATACATGAAATCGTGCTCCGTTTTCTTTTCTCTTCTAGCATACAAGATCCCAAAAAAAAAATTTCTTTCCCCCCTGAATCGAGCGAATGGGAGCATTCCTTTTCTCAAGTAGCAGTTTTGAAAAAAAAAGAAGAAGAAACTGCATTGGTATTGAATCTCGTATTTACTTTAACAAGTATTATATAAGGTATTATTTGTGTGTGAAAATGGAGTTTTGGTATTGTGAGATTTGGAAGTTCAAAAACGTAAGTTATGGGTTATTGCAAGTTGGAACTATATTGGATGGTTTTATAAGCATGATGATATAGAAGATTTCGTTCATCTTTGGCACTTGTAAACGGAAAAGAAAAATGAAAGATTCTGTGCATCCGTGCGCATAATTCCACTATGATGGTTTGCCCAGTGCTTGTGATATTTATTGTCGTTTGATATTAATGATATTCTTATTTGGAAACCATTACTTAGTTTTTTTAAGATTAAAGTAGGTGTACTATAGCTCCATGTGTTCTTGCTCTAATACATGTATATATGTCATTTTTTCCTCTCACGTAGTCACAAGAAAGTCATTAATGGACTTGAATTAACATTTTACTTTAACTAATTTCACACTCCATCACATGGTTATGATTTTTATGCATGTTTATATTCAACAGGATGGCTACTGATCAAAGCAAGTGTTCGACCTCAGGAATGGGTGAATCTTCAGATTCAACTATACAGATTAATGTCAAGTCACTGGATTCTCAGATCTATACATTTTCTTTAAACAGAGATGTAAGGCTAATATAAGTGTTTCAAGTATTTTCTTGTGAGTTTGCTTAGCCTTTGATGTGCTTATGGAGGTGCAACTAGTTTACTATAAGATGGTAGCAAACTAACAATCTGGGTTTTCCTTATTTTGGAAGTGTAACTTGGTTTTTGTATAACAATTTTTTTTATAATTTATGGGTGTTGTTTCTCTATGCGTATGGTGGTGTTGGGTGCTAGCTAATCTTGTAGTAGGATATTCTAATTTTGTAAGTTGAAGTTGTGATTCCTTGTTTTGTTATGTTTTTCTTAGCTAACTCATGTGAATCTGGTCTATTGTAGACTGGTTGGTAATTTGGAATATATCCCTCTTGCCAGGGTTGCAATAACATTATAGGACAAAACCACTCCTACTTAAATAAAACATCTGATTACATTAATAATGCCTAAGCCTCATTGTAGTGTTTAATAATTACTTCGTACTAACACTTAGTACTTCATATTATGTATTGTTTTTATTAATTGAAGATATGCTATTACTATTTATGGTATATGATTATCATATAAATTATTGCAATATGAATTATTTTGTTCTCATTGAATACAAAAAAGGACTATTCATCCATTTTGAATATCTTATATTTATATGCTGGACAAAACATATTAATCAATGGCACTAATTTAGCTTTCTTTATCTTCAAAAATTTTTCTAGACACCTATTCCTTCTCTAAAGAAAAAGGTAGCAAGTGCTTCAGGTATTCCAGTAGAGCAGCAACGGTTGATATTTAGGGGGAAGGTTTTAAAGGATGATCACCTTCTTTCTGATTATCGTATCCTTTATTTCTTGTTTCTATTTAGTTATGCTTTGTTAGCTAGCAATAATTAAATTTCATGAACAATATGTTTAAATTTTAGTTATAAATCATGATACCCACAAGGATATGATAGATGGTTTATTCCTCTTTCTGATTTCATCCATGTCATTACTAAACTATTACTGAAATTAAAATTACATAGCATGGTACATAATGTGTAAGTTTTTTTTGCAAATAGAAATGAAACAGTATTCATATTTGATTATTGTCCTTGTACAATTTAGTTTTTCGCTTCTTTTCAGTTAAATCTTACAAAACACCTTCTGTACTTTATGAACCTAAATTAAATGGGTGTGCTTGAAATTTGATTTTTCTGCAGTAGGTAACCGTGTGTCTATTGGGGATCTATGGAGTAAAAGATGACTATTGTGAGACCCAATATGTGAAGTAACTTATATATCTAGAGAAAATTTATGTGAAGTAACTTATATATCTAGAGAAAATTTTGTATGTAAATAGAATCTTTATGCAATCTTGATTTGAATTTAAAGCTACATTTCTTGTAATCTGATTATTGTATTAGATCTCAGGTCAAGTAGAAGTTTCTTGCCTCTTCTTTAGCTATAGGAAACATGAGCAATACTATATATTGTTATCAATTCTATTGTCTCCTGTGCTCAATTATAATGTTCCATTTTTAGTTGTTCCAGCTTTAGGCTATTTTTCTTGAAGGTGCTTGGTGCGACAAGCATTAAGAGGTCTTATAGCTTAGATGTGGATGTGGGAACAGTGAGGACCACTCTCGTGCCGATTTTGACATCAAGAATGCAGTTGAAAGAGATACATATTTATTATATACCTAAATAGAATAAAAATATCCATATATAGAAAAGGCTCTGACATAATACCTAATATATTAATCAATGTAAGATTAAATCTCAGATACTAACACCTGAAGTTAACTATTAACTCTTAAGTTATATGATTTGTACAAATACAAGCATATAACACAGTCACACTGGTGTAACATAAAATTTTCATCATTCAATCAATCTAAAAGAAATTCAATCATATAACGTTACAGGAATGAGAAATTTAAAAAGAATACTGATTGTAAATCAATCTAAAAAAGTTCAATGACATAAAATTTTCATTAGTCAGTCAATCAAAAAGAAATTCAAACATATATAGTTACAATAATGTGACATCGAAGAAAATATTACTGTGAATCAATCTTAAAAAGTTCAATCACATAATCAATGTTTTTGTCCATAAAATTAAATATGATGTTATAACTGAAATAATGTCAGTTCTGCTTTCACCACAGTCAGTTATAGGACACTGAAAGTTTAAATTTAAAGGACCAGATAATTAACTTCATAAAGACTTAGATGCCCAATTTCCTTCTTTTTTTTTTGTTCCCTTGCTATGAATAACCAAGGTAGAATTGACTTCAAAATACATGCATATAGAAGGCCAGGCAAAAGTTATAGAAGTTAACGAGAGATATAATATGTTACTGCAAGGACCATCTTTTGTGCCCCATACCTAGGGCTTAAGCATGGGTCTTAGCACCTTTCCCGAAAGGTGGTTCATTGTAACTGCTACTGAAGATACCTTGGTTGTGGCACCAAGCACTGCGTGAAGTGGTGCATTTTCAAAACGCTGCATTTACTATATTTGTTCACAAAGGACATGCAAACTTGTACCTTCACAATCATACAGATCTGGAAGATGGACACACACTACATTTGGTCGCTAGACCAGTCGAGGCTCAAACTCAATCTGGGACTGTTTCTGGAGGTCAATCTCACAATAATGACCAAGGTAAATCTAGATTATTTATTTCTATTGTGGTCTTCAGAGTTTAGATACTCTCTCTTTAGTATGTTACTAAGCTTTTATTATCAATTTGTCAATGCCTTACTAAGGATAGATATCATGTAATGTTTTCTTGTTGGCATTTAAAACGTTTAAATTCCAATGATAGCTCTTCCTACTTGATTATGATTTCTTGCTAGTTCTCTTGTTTGTAGCTTTATAATTTTATAACATGGTGTTAAATTTTATCATTCAGCACTGAACTAGTTGTCTTGATTTTACTGGATTAGCTGTTACTTGTAAGAATGGACTATTGCAATCTTGCTTCTTTTGTTTTCTTACTGTTTACACCTTTACCTTAATGCAAAGTTAAAATTTCCCCAATTTGATGAATATTTAAACTAGGTTAGGTTATCTGATTATGTGAGCTTCAGAGTTTTGTTGACATTAATGAGTCTGTGATGAGATTTTGCATAGTCAAGGTTTTCAGTTGTTGTGGAAGTGAAGTCTCAAATAGGTGTTGTAGATGATAAATTGAGAGAAAATAGATTGAGATGGTATGAACATGTTTGAAGGCAACCAATAGATCTTATAATTAGAAAGGATAATGCAATTAAAGTGAAAGCTAGGGAGAGAATCCAATGGCACAAGTTCATGTAACAAAAGATAGTGTAATTGATTTGAACATTTCTAGTAATTTGGTACCAATTGTCATCCTTAAACTTATCTATCAACGTGATATCTATTTTTGCTGATGTCTAGCAATTTGCCATTTCTTTTGGACAACTTAACTGCATTTTGTGCTGATGATAAATGTACTGTTAAAACTATGGTTCGTGTCTGCATCACTCAGTATAGGGGGTATGTATCAGTTTAGTTTAAGTGGCACATGTCATCTAATTCCAGTAGTTTATTTTCATCTTGCTTATGCTAGCAATACAACTTGGATGTTCCTTGACAGGGTTGTATATGATAGAAAATTGTCAAATTCATAATATAGGTCATTGGTCCTTGACTCCAACAATAAAAAATATTGTTTTTTTTTCATTCTAGCTACGCTGAGCACTTTCATGTTATAGACAAGACAACCTCGATGGCAGATATACAACTTCAACAAAATCAATATTGAATTATTGAGATAAAGGTGTACCTATGGGAATTGGATGGTTTGGCAAACATCATAAGCTGCTGGAATTAATGTTAATTTATTATGGTAAACAATATTATGAAACCATGATTCAATATTACAGTTTTCTTGATGCAAATTATAGACGAAAACTATTTCTTTTCAAGAGAGTTGGAACGTGTCAGTATGATTGATTGAATGGTCAAAAGATAAATGTTTCGCGTGTTGATATGAGTTGCACTGATACAATACAGTTTGGTGCTGGGAGCGAACTTATATAGACATAATGATCCATCATATTGCATCTTTGAACATTTCCATACCATCTGAATTTAATATATCTCATTTTATCTAATGGGATCCACCTAATTCCTCATGGCTAGTAGTTTTTTTATTCTACCTTTTTAGTGACCTCACATAGTCATCTTAGTGTTATCACCTCTGACACAAATCAAGAATCTAGACTGACCATAGGCCTTTGCACTAAATTGCATTGTTATAGTATGTGTATGCACTATATAATTACAGTCTCTTCCAAGCACGAACATTATTCATTTCCAACCAGGTTTTTGAATGTTGTCTTAGAACCTCGAGTTTGTGTGAACAATTTGGATGCCTGCAGTTAGCCATTGAGCTGTTTCTACTGGATTTAGTGTTTTGTAGTTTGCCAATGTGTTTAGGTGTTAGGTTGATCCCATTGTATAGCATCAGCAGATTTCTAATTAATCAAATAGCAAATATAACATTTGTATACAATTCTGTTATTATTCTTTCACTATGACTACAAAGAGATGAAATCTTCAATGTACATATGTTCTGATTCTTTCACTATCATCTATATTTTATTTCAGTTATCCATTTGACGTTCTCCTTTTTTGAAAGGTCACTAAAGACATGTCTGTATGCTAAATGTACATTGTTACACAACTCTGTTGTCTAAGTAGTTGCATGTTGTTATAATTCTCATAAATTTGCAGGAACTGATTCTTCAACCAATTCACCTCCCAATAGGATTGGACAAGTTTCCCAGAGTGTTGTTCTAGGAACTGTTAATATTTCTGACCAAAGAGAAGGAATGGGCTTGTTACCTGATATTGGTCGGGTATTTTCCTTACTTCAGAAGTTGTATGACTTCACCTTTACTTGAAGTTATGAATTTCTGTGTTTTGGTCTCTTGCGGGTTTATCTACAATATGTTTTATCCTTTATAAAGGTTGTTGGTGCAGTTCTGCAATCTCTAGGAGCTGGGATTTTATCTCCTGCTGGTGCTAACAACACCCCATCTGTTGCAGTAGTGAGCCTTTCTTTATATTTTTTTTTTTTGACTAAATAAAAGTTAAATGCTAGCGCTTTTTATTGAAAGAATCAGGCAGCTCCTAGTAATAGCACAGGACATTCACAAGATGCTAGTGGCAGAGCTCAACAAAACAATCAAACACAGCCACCTGTTACATTGGTCAATCAACCCTTTCAAGTGCAACTCGCTTCACCAGCAGCACTACAACCAAATATGGTAGAGTTTTCATTCTGTTTAATCTTTTCTATGTTTAGTTCTCTTATGCCTTCCTATTGACCCATTTTTCTGTGCTCTAGGTCATTCCTGATTCTTTGATGACCTTATCAGATTATATCAACCGAATGGAGCTAATACTACAAAACAGTGGTGATTTCTTCTCCCTTCTAATCTTTATACCTTGGAATATTATCTTACAAACAATTGAGAAATTTTCTCCATGAATGTAAATTTGAAGGTTCTCAGTCATCTGCACCAAGCAATACACAGAATATTTCAAGGTCAGATAACACATCCTTGAATGGGAACAGAGTGCCTACTCCTGACGTGTTGGGTTCAGTAATTGACCAAGCAAGAGCACTTCTTAGCGGAAATGCAGCAACTGCCTTTTCTGTATGTTCTTAGTTTTATTTTTAGCATATTTGAGTGCCATTTTCGTTTATTTATCTATGTGTTCCTTTATTGGAACACTTTTTGCCACAGTATATTTGCTTGGATGATGGATCATCATTTTTGTTCACTATCTGGTGCAATCAAATTCAGACCTTCTTCCCAGGGTTTCAAGTTTTAGTAGCATGTGTAATTTCATTTGTTTATGAAAACCTTAATTTTTTTAAGAAAAATATTGCCATGAAATTTGCAAATTTGCCTTCTGCAACATCAAGAATATGAGCTGTTCAATACTAGGGTAACTGAAATGGAAAAGCCTCAACAACTGTAAGCATCTAATGAAAAGTTTTTTTTTTAAGTTAGTTTTAGCGGCATTTTGCTGAAGAGAATTGAAGAGATATTTATCAGAATGTTTATGTACTTTCTATTTCTTTCACAAGTTATCATAGTATGACATAGAATTGCCGTTGTTTCTCTATAGCGTATGGCTGAGCACTTGAGAAGAGAAGCCACTTCTGATCCATTGGTTCGAAGTCAGATACAGACTGAAGCCATGCATTTGGGTTTAGTCATGCAACATTTAGGCGCAATGCTTTTGGAGCTTGGTCGTACAACTATGATGTTGCGGGCAGGATCATCTTCTGTATGCTACCTTTTAACATTCTAGAAATATAATCAGTATTCAATAGTATCACAACCTTGTATTCGATGCAGGATGGTTCTTTTGTGAACTCTGGCCCAGCAGTTTATATATCTTCCACAGGACCAAATCCAATAATGGTTCAGGTTACTATAACATTCTTTATATTGCAGATGAATTGTTAACTTTAAGTAAGCAGGCTTCTCATATTTTTGTTGCAGGCTTCTCCTCCTCAATTGAGCTCTTTTTTCACTGGCGCTTCACCTTTGATTAGTGGACCTTCTAATATATTAAATGCCGGGGACTTATTGAGAAATATAAATGTACATGTACTCTCTGGTAAGAGATTTTTAATTTTACTGACCATCTCTCCTCTTTGGTTTATGCTAAATTTTAACCAACCAGGGACTTCATTAGCACCCAGTGTATCATCTTCTGGTGCAACAAGGGATCTTAACCATACTGGACGCCAAAACATGGAACAAGCAAATCAAACTAGCAATGCTTCAGGACCTTTGGGGAATGCTGCTCCAATGCGAGGAATGACAGCTAGAACAGTTGTTGCTGCTATTCCAGGACGTTCTCCCAGTGAAAATTCTGGTTCTGGTCATGTCCTTAGTGTTCTCCTTCCTGTACATGTGGGGTCACAACCATCGAACCCCACACCTTCCACTTCATCTCAACATTCCCATCCTTCTATAATTAGTGGAACACAACCTACTACATCAGTTCTTGTTCAACATTCTTCAGAATCTGCTATTGTTCCTCAAGTAGTGGCGGCACAAGAACACATTTACACTGATCATTCTGGCACTGCACCAGGTCAAACAAGTGGATGTGCCCCTGCCAAAAGCATATCAGACACGATCGGGCAGCAGTTAGTTACTGAAGGTAAAGTATATGAGTAATATTGTTTCTCTTACGTTCATTGTGTCTATGCTTATCACCATTTGTGTTGGTATATAAGTAATATTGTTTCTCTTCCACTCAAGTGGCTATGCTTATCAACATTTGCTGGTTCTTTTCTCTCTTGTTATTGTAGGTTCTTCATCAAGAAACACTTGTGAGAATATTGTAAGTGATTGGACTGATAATGGCCATGATTCTACAAACAAGAATATTGAGACGCATGTTCCCGGGATTTCCACAGCAGCTGGAAAGCAGGTATATGGCTATGATATCTTCTGTTAGATGACATCTCATTTGGAGGTTTGATATTATTGGGTTTACAACTATAGTGGAATTTTTTTCCTACTATGGTATTTGGACCTTCATTTTCAGTATTATCTTGCAGCATTCTTTGATTGGGATGGGAGGGCCTGCATCCTCGAAACCTGTCAACACTTTGACTACTAAGGAAAAGTCCCCTGAGGACAAGATGAAGGTCATTGCAGAAAGTAGCAAGTCTGGTGGGACTGATAGGACTACCCCTTTGGGGCTGGGATTGGGTGGTCTGCAACCCAAGGTGAGAAAACCTTGGTTACATGCATACCAGAGTTCACAACTTAATGCATGATTTTCACCTTTTTTCTTGTGATATGTTTTGCTTATGATTTATATTCTTATTTGAAATCTTGTTCAGAAGCGGAGCAACATAGCGAAGCCTATAGTTAAGGATGGAAAATCCCATGATTCATCATCTGTCAGTCAAAATCCTGAATCTATTTCTAGGGGCCAAGAGTTACTGAGGTCAATTGTTTCCCGTGTCTCCAATGGTAACAGAGACAGTATGAATACTTCCTCTGGTCCATTTCCTTCTGCTGCCTTTAATCAGTTTGCGCGTAACATGACTTTTGTTGGGCAAGATTCAAGGGAACGAGTAAATGCTGGTGACTTGATGAGTCAGGTCCTTGGTAGCCCTGCTTTTAATAATTTTTTGACGAATTTTGGTAGAGTTCCATCCCAGTCCCGATCAGTTAGTGTCAATGGATCTGAACCACAGTCTCAAAGTAATAATACAATCAAACCCGACGAGAGGATACATGAAAGTGAATTGCAGGTAC
This sequence comes from Boesenbergia rotunda, assembly GCA_024364735.1. Lineage (NCBI taxonomy): Eukaryota > Viridiplantae > Streptophyta > Magnoliopsida > Zingiberales > Zingiberaceae > Boesenbergia > Boesenbergia rotunda. The sequence goes on along the minus strand of JAGFNQ010006334.1, from coordinate 1,138,840 downwards.
ATGCTTGTTTGTTGAATTTGCTGATTGAATCATCCCAACAATTTTCTAGTTTCATAATCCTAATCTTACATACTGATAAGTCAGGAGACAATGCACTAATCAATGGTCTTTGATTCTACTCTGTTCTACTTGATATTGTTCTTCAGCCGTTTATGAATTTTGCTGATAATATTCTCAGTCTTCTCAGATTGATCTTCATGAAGCACAACAAAAGATTGAACAGAATGACTCTCCTGGAAGTATTTTCCGTGCTATGCTGGAAAGTGCAGGTGGTGTTTATGGTGAAGATAACCATGAGGGCCTTCTTCAAGAACTTGGAGATGATGTAGAGCTCAGTAACGTATGCAGTCTATTTTTCATTAACTTTAAAGCTTAATGCGCTAAGCTAACTGCTCAATCATTAATTGATAGATTTAATAAAAGATTGTTTGCATCAAACTATAGATTAGATTTCGTTGGGCATCTTCACAATCATCTAATAAATCATTATTTGACAATGGGTCTGAAATCTGTTGGTAAATTGTTTTGGCAGGAATATTCAGAGATATTGCATCGTCATATTCAGCAGAGGCTCGATAAGGAATCGGAATCAAAAGAGAAGTTTTAAGCTGGAAGATTATCGCCGTAACAGGGTTCGATACAGAAGGAACAGTAATTTGAGTGATATTGGCTGTTATTTGGTACTTTTTTCTCTGAAATTCATCGATTGTATTAGTATAAAATCTTTTATCAGATACAATTACGATTTTGTAGTATATCATGGAATTTATTGAGCAGGTTTCAGGCTCTACTGTAGAGTGTTATGGGAGTCTTGTTATGTGATTCTACTTCTTGTCTAACTATGAGTCTTTGTTGATATTCCAAATGATCAATTTTTAGTTTGTATGTATTATCTAAATTTTCGTTTGAATATAAGGTTTTTGGAGTTTGATAAAATTTGGATTTTTTTTATCATATTTAAAAAACTTTAGGATTTTTTTTTTCTTTTAATTTAGGAAATCCATCTTAAATCTATTATATAAAAAAAAATGGACAACTAATTGTGAATACTGAATGACATAAAATTTGTTTTTTTTAACGACAACCAATAATATACAAGCCTCTCTAATTTAAATAGGTAAAACAAAGGCAAAATTAATTTTTAAAAATGGGTAAAATTGCAAAAATTGCCGCAGTATAGTTGCTACACCACAACCACCTGCACTTGCTCGGCAGCAGCAGGCGGCGGCGGCGGAGGGCAAAGGACGGTCCGGCAAAGGGGACATTCCCGATGCTCCGCCAGCCACCGATCCGCGCACTCCCGGTGGAACGCGTGGCGGCAACCGGGAAGCACCCGCGCCGCCTGCCCCTCCTCGATCTCTTCCAGGCAGACTGCGCACTCCTGCCCCGGCGGTGCCACCCCCGCTCCGACGACGCCGCCTGCGAGCTGATCCAGCTCCGCCGTCGACAGCCCTGCACCCGCCTTCCCTTCTGCCGCCGCCTCCGCCGCTGGCTGGTCGCCGAGCATCGCCGACCACATCAAGCAGAGGTAGACCGTGAACATCATCCCAATCCCGAAGCAGACGAGGAAGAGCGTCGCCAACGCGAAGAACACCGCCCACATCGATTTCGATCGAAACCGAGATGGAGATCGAAGATGCGGTCGCTCGCTATTTATACCGCAATCGAACGGCCCTGAATTCACGGATGGAAAGGTGCGATACAGCTGACCTGCCTCGTATGGGACGAGTATGCGAAGCGTCGTGTGAGCGCGCGAATCCGCAGCCTCCATGAGGTTGGACCTATGGAGGGAAACTTCACACTAGTTCGATTCGGATACATCAAATCTAAACCGTTGAAGATTCTCATGCGACTTAGTTACCGACAATCGGGATTGAATCAGATCGAATCGAACGACTGAAAAGAGACTTTGATAAGAAATCCTACGAAGAACGCTCCAGCTTCGTCTGGGAGCAAGAGAGGATCAGAGGAAGGGTGGTGTCACGAGTAACGCGGGGCGTGGAGTAGGGTCTCATCGATGACGTGAAAGCGAACGATTGGTTAAAAGAATTGGGGGCGGCTAAGCGGCTTTAGTGCGTGATGTGAGCTGGAGAACGGTAACGACGAAGGCTGGGTTTTTTTTATTTTTTTATTTTTTACAGAAAATATAATTTAAAAAAATATTTGATTTATATTTTTCAAATTTATTTTTTAAAAAATATATAAAATTTTAAAAATGAAATAAATTATTTTTTAAAAAGAGAAAAATATATTTTTCAAAAAATAAAAATAAAAAAATGAAGGAAACCAAAGCTCCCGTAACGTTTTCGTCGTTCAGAGTTTACGGGCCGAGTACTTTGAGATCACACGCGTCGCACGTGATGGGAGGCGAGAAAGTGTAGGTGATGTAACGCATGACGTCATCGGAGAAAAAGCCCCCATAGTTCATACTTCATAGGGCCGTGATCTAGATCTATATAATCCTATTAAAAATTCTTAAAATTTTATAATTAAATATTATTATAATTATACAGATTAATAATTTTAAAAATCATTTATATATAAAATGACATTATATTTTTAATTATTATTTTAACAGGATTATTGATAAATATTTATATTTATATATCACAAAATTAACGACTATAATATCTAACGCTTTAAATTTTGAGGTCTGGGCTAAAAAATAAATCACAAGATGATCTAGTGTAAAAGCCAACAAATCAACCCCAACAAAAAATACATAAAATCATTTTTAACATACCGATTCTATCGATCTCAAACGGTCCCAACGATTTTGGTCTGATTCCACTCCAAAAAAACGATTCCAAACGATCCAAAAATGATTTAGTACTTCTGGACCGCAAACATGGAATCCACTGCACCTCACAACCACTCAACCAGGCTGAAGTAGTAGCAAATGAACTGTCAACCTCAACAAAATGATAAAACTTGCATCAAAACAATTTGAGGCAATAATTTACTTTACAGTTCTGAAAAAAACTGACAAGGTTATGCAAAAGCAATGGTTAATCATCAATATGATCGTGTAAAACTAATAATATATTTTCTAAAGGAATAAATTCTATAGCAGATTGGCAACACACTAACTAGTGCTACCTAATCTCTTGTTGGAGTAACGGGAGATTTGCACTTTGCAGTGTCACTGCGAGTTCATCTTCCAAGCCACTCTCTGACGTTGCCTGAGGAGATGAGAAATCTAGGCACATTCCATGTGTATCTAGTTCTTCATACGATGTCGATAGATCCTGAGATATCAATTTGTGATACTCGATCAGCTGGTGAAGCAACTGGTTCTCCCTCAGTAGATTAGCATTGTCATTTGCCAATCTGGACTTTTCAGCCAAAAGAGTTTCCAACTGCAGTCTAATCTACAAACGAGTAAAATTACATGCTGAGAATAGAGCTCGAGGTTTCATATGTCAGGACAGATACAACTGTTAATCAAGCATGGAGAAAAAATTAATATCAAAACAACATTGTGGATAGCACAGGGTTCTCCGATTTAGTCCAATAAAAAAAAAACAAGCAAAACGCAGGCAAAGTGATCTGGATCTGACCTCCATTAGACACAACAAGATACATTTATGTGACAGTGAGTAAAATTTGCATGAATACATTCAGCAATAAAGAAAAGTTCTTTCTTTCTAATTCGACGTAAGGAAAAAATTGACAAACCCTCACCCTATAGAACATTAGCTCAAGCAAGGTCTCATCTTCTTACCATGTAGACCAGGTCTCGCAAAGCCAAACTGTAGGTACACTGATTCCTCTCTCTATTGGTCTCCACTCCTATCGAGCAAGTGGCTTATGCTCATCAAACTCACTCCTCCTCTACCTAGCTTCAGTAATAGCTACTTTTGTTTGAGATGGTATTGAGCAAGCTTGAACATTTTTATAGCTCAGTAAATAAACAAGTTTAAACACATATAAACCAAACTCTGACTAGTTAATTCATGAATATTTGGTGAACAATGATGGGGAGTAAATCCATCTAAATTATTTGTTCATAAGTTTGAAGATATATTTAGTAAACATTTAGGATTTCATTTGAATGATGAAGCAATGACATCTAGCATCCAATAAAGTCAAATCAGTTGATCAGGCTTTTCACAAACACTAAGCAAAAAGACCAAGTTTCTATGGTTTCTAATTGGTATGTGATTCGACCAAGTAGGTTGATTAGGTGATCAGGTTGACATTCCCTTATATCGATTTTGTCTTTTTTGTGTGTATTATATCCTTTTTTCTTAATCCTTTAAAAATTGTAAAATTTGAGGTCTCAAGCTTTTTGCTATATTGTGCCTAGATATTGTCATTGAGTTGCGTTTGCACTTTTAGATCAAGATGCAATAAGTTAGCCTTTTGCTACACCTATAGCATCAAGTTGTTGTCTAGTATTCTGTCGTCATTATCATCAAGCCATCTTTGTGCTAACTATTTCAGGTTGCTAACATGACTCTTATCCCTCCGAGATCCAGTTCTATACAAAGCCATTGAATTGGATCCAAAAGCATCACTTTCAATTTGGCTCATCTAAATTTTCTAGTTACAAGATGGTACGCTTTTGGGTTGGGTGCTTCATCTTCGGCCAGTCCTATTTCATTTGGAGAAAGTTTGAGCGATATTTATCCAAATATAACCAAGGGTGTGAAACCTTATTTGGCTCAAAATTAGGCCTTCCTATTTTACTTAAAAACATATACAGAATTCGTTAATCCACAAAAGTTTGTAAAGCCTCCAATCATTTTGACCTATATACTTTTAGATGTATGATTTCTGGGGTTTTCACTTTATTGATCATATGGGAACTTTAATACCAAGATATTTAATTGATGCAATAGAATGTAGTTTGCAGTAGCATGCATGACAATATATTGTCTACTATCCTGAATAACAATATATTGAAAAATGAAAGTAACGGGTTACTGAGATGATTTACAACGTAGTCTACAGTCGAATGAATGGCAGTATATTGTCTACTATTCTGGACAACATTATATTTTATTCTTGTACTGCTACTAATGAAAAATGAAAGTAATGGGTGACTAAGGATTATTTACAATGAGCACACACTGGTGCAGTTAAAGGCTCATAAGGCAAGATAGTCAACTAGTGAAATTGAAGTAGAAAATTGAAAGAGATATACTGTCATATTCAATCAAAGAAGTCAAATTAAAATGACTAAAATATGGGTGAATCTCCCAATATTGTTGTCAAAGTTAAATTACAAAGTCAAAGCAAAGGAAATATCAGTGAAGTAGTACCAGGTCATCTTCTTCAGGTCTAGCACCATTGTCAAACGACTCTCGGAGTCGTATATTCTCCTCTTCAAGTATATTACATCTTTCCTGCATCAACCATAATTCTGACTTCACGTTTTTAAGTTCGCCCAAAAGGTATGATGTTTTAGTGGCCATAGAAGTTGCAAGCTGCAAATGAGAAAAGGCATAAGAAGCTGATAAGAAGATGGTTCGTGAAGAATCTTTAAGACAAACTACACAAAAACTCAAATTCGCTGTTCACTGACAGTTTTTGACTTGTTCAGTGCAGCAGTTTGGATTGCATTTGAAGAAAGCTTGTCATCTTTCTCATCCAAAAGTCCACAAGAATCTCCTACTTTGTTGTTGTTGGCATAGCTTATCTCATCCCTCGATTTATTACAGGAAATAACTTCACACTTGTTCAGAAGTTTATCAGAACCACAAAGTCTCTTAGCCTTTGGCTCCTCACTTGTTGTCTTTCGACTCTCTCTTAGTTGTTTTTCTGAAACAGTGACTTTGGTAAGATCACTAGCTCTCTGTTGAACAAACACACTGGATTAGTCAGGATTAAAAGAATTTACATTCTATTTCCAATCTAAAGTAGTCAATCTCATTATGAAGAAATGTTCGACATCTAGATTGCAGAAATTAATATTCTGAAGTACCAGAATAATAAATACTAGATGACCAAAAGACAAAACTATAATATGCAGTTGGTAAACATGCTTAACTACTGATCAAAATGAGAGAATAGTACTCTAGTGCATTGTGATTTTATCTCCTTAGTAAGAAGGCAGTGGATTGGTAATCTAATGAATAGTATTTCAAGAAAACTATTAGGCTTTTGTATAATTCTGAATCCATTTGTTACGTCCTTGTATAGCTCTTGCTAATGATAGACAAAGATTGTTATGCTGTCTAGAAGCAAACTGCTAGAGATGCAGCACTTCTTTTTCATCCATATTAGGATGACAATTGATCTGTTTGCACCTTGCAACGGTTAGAAAAAACATGAAATGTGAAGAAAAGAAAATACAAAAATAAGAAATACAAGATTTTAGGTGGTTTGGTAAGCTTTGCTGTCCGTAGAAACACACAGATAACACTTATTATGTCATTGTAACTGAGATGGTTAACCTCCCCTTCTATAACCCAAAAACTCAAGGCTTATACACAACCGATCCCCTGTATTTTGGATCATGCATATATCAAAGCGTACACACTATAATTAAGACTGGTCCTTTTCTTCTAACAGATCAAGTTATCCAAGACTGCTGATCACCAGGCTTCGTGAATATTGGATCAGTTCTAGAAAATCACATGACGTCATATATGGACCAATCATCTAGGTTTTTGGTGTTGCCCAAATCATCAGTAAAATGATAAGACCCCCTCTGCACTCTCAGGATCTCAATCCCGAATGCCTATATAGTACATGAATCAAGTTGCCTATATAGAACATATTTTTCTACCAATTGCTAATTCTTGTTCATTGTTACAATTACCCATTCTGAAAACCAATGCCCACATGCCTCCATGCTCAGTAAGTTATAATGGTGGTTCGAGGTTAGTACATCAAATCAATATCAGGAAGCAATGGTTTGTTGATGTTAAGAAGACTAGAAGAAGTTCACACAGCATTTTCATATTGGTTATCGCTCTTAGGACATACAAGGCAATTTGTGGTGTTTCATTTCAGAGAGCTTGACAGTTTTCTGAAAACATAGCAAAAGTCAAGAAACTACAAATGATATGTTGAAACTATCACTTCATGAGTAAAGGCACGAGAATATAATTACGTGCACAAGTGCACGACAGAGCTGAGTTAAGAGATAATGTATGTAGCTTTAGCATCTGCTAGATCCTGTTATCCAATAAAATTTAGTACTTCTAAAGATTTGTTCTCAACAAAGGTAACTAAAACAACTTTTCACCTGTCGCATGGTGATTAGAGTGCTAGAAAACTGGGACAAGGACGAGGAGACCGAATCGAACCCGCTCATCAGAAGCTCAGAACCCTCCCGTAACCTCTTCCCGCACTCGGATTCAGCCCTGAACTGCTAAAAAATCTCAATAAAAAAATGTTTTTAAAATTATTACTCACTGAAGAATCTAAAAAACAAAGAAGATGGAGAGATCCGTACGCGCGATGAAGGCGAAGAGTGAAAATCAGGATTCCGATCCAGGAGAATGCAATCGACACTATCGTTGAGTCTGCTCCACAGCCGCTCGTCGGAGGAGGGACTGACCGCCGGAGTATCAGAGGCCGCCATGGATGGATCGATCGGAAAGGGGGAGAAAAATGCGGCGAAAGAAGTAGATCGAGAGGGGTTCCAACGGCTAGCGGAGAGGCTTTAAATAGAGATTGGTTTTCCAACGTCTCGTCGCTCGCTGATGTGTCCATCAGACCGGACCGTCAACTCGAATCGGTCCGGATTTTTTTTTGAAAAAAAAAATGATTCGACCCGATTTGATCGAAGAAGCCCGATAATGACATCGCCGCTGAGGAGTTGTTTTTTCTTAAAATATGCCTTGACGGGGCTTCTCCTTAAAATAAATTTTATTCTGGATGAAAATAAAAAAGTGTACAGTTTTAGAAAGGACAAGTAAAATTGGCTGTCTAAAAACATTAGGGAAAGGCAAACAAAGAGTGCGAGAGACAAAGCGACGGTCACCAACAACGAGGACAGGCGACGGCGTGAGGAAGGCGCGGGCGATCCTCTCTCTCTCTCTTCTCTTTCTCTCTCTCTCTCTCCTCTCTTCTTCCTCTTCGCTCAACTCACTTGCTCTCCTCATCGCCATCGCTCCTCCTGCCACTGCCATGACTGCCGCCGCCGCCGCCGCCACTGATCCTTCACCCTCCTCCCCTTCGCCGCGCGCCGGACGGGCCGCCCGCCAACCCTGGTCACACGTCCTCCGCGGAGAACTGGATGGATCATCCTCCTCCCCGCCCTTGATCCCGTCGCCGGATCCTTCCGATCGCAAGCCTTCCCCTCCTGGCGGAGTCACACCCGAAGCCGCCGCCTCGCGCGGGAAGAAGCCCGCCTGGAACCGACCTTCCGTCAATGGCTTGACCGAGCCGGGCCCTGCCGTGATGGGAGGCTCCGCCTCCTGGCCTGCTCTCTCAGAGTCCGCCAAGCCCGCTGCCAAATCGCACGCCTCAGCTTCGAATGCAGTGCCGCTTGCTGCATCACCGGTGAGGGTTTCCGGATTAAGGAAAAAATGATCTGAATCTGTGCGATCTGTTGCATTAGATTAATCTTGTTTCGGTTTTTCTGTGCTCAGGATCCTGCGACTTCGAGTTCTTTGCCGAAGCAGAACTTGATTCCGCCTGGAAGTCCAAATTATGTGCCCTCTGAACACCAGAAATCGATTAAACGTGGCGGCAATATTAGCAATGGCGCGACTCCTGTCGGTGTGGCGGCTGTGCCTTCCCCGCCGCCAACTTTGGCAATTACGCCCCAGGCAAACACGGACGAGAAGAATCCTCGGGAGCAAACTCCCAAGATCACTACCAGTTACGAGCATAATTCCAGGGGAGGCGGGTCGGATTCACAGATCCATGACGGTGGTGGTGACCATCGGAGGACCTATAGCGGCAACAGGAGGTGGAACAATGGTGGTGGTTATGGATCTCACCATGGCAACTACAGTAACCGCCGTGATCAGGAGAATGATAGATATCGTAGGAATGCTTTCGGAAGAGACATCCAGACGCAGCACCAAGGCGTCCGACCCTACTTCAGACCTCCACCGCCACCAATGCCACCTCCATTCCCTGGACATGTTCCACAGGTTCGGCCTTTCGGAAATCCCGTTGTTTTCCCGGGTAAGTTTTATGGCTTTATTGGATTGATGATCTACATTGCTCTTGAGTGAATATTCATTTTTCATAAGGAGTCTCTTAATCTTCTTTCAGATGTGCAATCTCCTTTCTTCTATTTTCATAACCAGCCACCTCCTGGGCCTCTTCCGTTTGTTCGTCCGAGCATGCCCCCTGCTATGTATTTCCCAGCTATAGATGTGCAACGTGCTACTTTACTCAAGCAGATAGATTTCTATTTCAGGTGACCGAATGAATTTCTATGTAAGCGTTAGTTCTAAATGATGATCACATTGTGTTTAACTTTTTGGACTTTCCCAGCGATGAGAATCTGTGCAGAGATGTTTATTTAAGGCAGAACATGGATGAACAGGGATGGGTTCCAGTATCCTTGATTGCAGGGTTCAATAGAGTAAGTTGGTTTTTCTGCTATGCTCTTGTATGCTTATCCAAATTTATATTGATGCTTGAAAATTGTCTGAAGAATGTTTATTTAACATCTGGGTAGATAAAATATATATTATGTTCCCTTGTCTCTTTCTGGTGTTGATCCAGAGAATATAATTGACATTAAGAGATATTACATTTATTTCCCTTCTAAATCTATAATTTTAAAATTTAAATTTCTTTGATCCACTTTGCAATGTTGCAGTTGGAACTATTGATTGTTAGATTGTGAAAATGACATTTTTACTAGTTTGCTATAGTATTGGCTTCTAATAAGTCACTTTGGTCTGTGCTCTGTGTTTTAAATGTTAGTCTGTGGACACATATTTGTGTAATTTTTGGTTGCCATAACAAAGTTTGTGGAGATGCTTTTGGTTCATAAATTCTGACCATCTAAACAATTATTTGTGTCATCCAAAAATAGAGATCAAGAACTATGAATTTGAATTATAGGACAAGATATTACATGGAACGGGCTGGAAAATATGGAAAAATTTTATTTCGCTCTATTCTCTTATAATCTCTACCATGTGTTGAACTTCAATTTCTTTGATGCTGCCAACAACTATGACATTTACAATAGTTTTTTGCTGCTTCTATGCCATACTACATTACAGCACTTTTGCACTACTATAAATTTTGTATCTGAACTTTCTTCTTCTAGGAACTAGATGACAGTTCTATTTTTGTGGGAGTGAATTCTCTAAGTTGAGCATGTTTTGAAAACAGAGGCTCTTGATCCTTGTCACTTCTTGTAAATCACCTAGTTATCTTTGTGACTTTATCTCCTTTTTCCTCAATTTGATACTCCCAACACCTTGTAGAATATAATTTGTATTATCAATTGACACGAGTTAAACTAAAAAGGATATGGATCAAGTTCCAGTAGTTGTTTGAAGATGCTCTTGGAGGTGTATGCAAACTTATGTACATCTAGTTTTTTCTTTCCTATAGTCATTGCTGGACTATCATGTAAAACTGCAGCTGTTTTGATTATTTGGCCCATGCTTCTGTGAAGTATTGAATTTCAACTGCAAATATTTCAAGATGCACCAGGCTGTTTGTTTTCTAGTTGTTGTGGTCACATTATGGTTATGCATTGACAGACTTTGATTCTTGTTTGAAGTGGGTTACTATCACTCTACAACTATCTTGCCGTTTTGTGAATGTTCATCTTGGACAATAAATAGTTTTTAATTCCAATTGCATGTGATAGGGAAGAATTTCAACCTTGGATTGCTCAGAAACTGATTACCCAATTCTTATTCTTCACATTCTCCTTCCATCCACAGAGGATATTATTCTTAAAGGTGAAGGGTAGAGGGAGTTCAATGAATTTCACTCAATAAAACTTAAAATTAATTTGAATTATCTTGGGCATTGGACTCTGGTTATTACATGAGATACAGTTTTATGTAGAGTTCATTGGTGCAATATGGACTTTTAGCTGATGCCAACTAGGTTGGATGCACAATTTCTCATGTTAGGTACTGAACTCTGATAAAGTTACAGTGATATTCAGATACATAACTATGTATAGAATAGATATCTCATGCTTATGAAGTGTAACTAGAGAGGCATTAGGAAGTACATCAATGTTGTTATTGATGCTTCATATACATCTGCTGTCGTTTGTGACGATTTCTTTCTTGCCGCATTGGTTGTTTCAATGGTGGATCAATCTTTTAGGATCTAACATCGCTAATGTGGCTCATAGTTTATATGAGTGCCCATTGGCTTCTGGTTTGTCAAATCTTTCTAATATGACCATTGACGTATTATATTTCAGTATGGTAAATTCTCTTGTGTATATTTACAGGTCCGACAGATAACAAACAGCATAGATTTCATACTAGACACGTTACCACTGTCCACTGAAGTCGAAGTGCAGGTTCCTTGTCAATTTCTTTTTTGAATTTATCATCTGCAATGCTAAATGGAATAGTAAAGTAGGCGACGTTTTCAGACTGAAAGATGAAACAACATTGCTAATTGTTTGTAATGACTAATTGGAACCATAAACTATTTCAAAGTTTCTTGGTGCCCTATGAACTTAACAAGTTAAACCCATGAAATCACACCGACTTATTTGTATGCCTTCTGATACTGCTATTCATTATTGCTGGCACATGATTTTATCACAGGCCGATAAGATAAGGAAGCGTCAAGGCTGGATGAGTTATCTTCTCCTACCAAGTTCCAATCGGGCTGCTAATACTTCTGGTCTGTCACCAGTGGCACTGACACCTGATAATCTGACTTCACAGTTGCAAGCTGTTGACTTGGTGGGGACAGCTTCACAGCCGAGAAGGACAGAGATTCTCAATCAGTCTGCGTCTGGTGAAGTGAATAATCAGTTACATGCTGCTACCGATCTTAGTGGCAATGTCGATATTGAGCGAATGGGTCAAGAGTGACTTGTTTTTGAGTTCTTCACGAATGGAGAATGGAGAGAAAGCATTCCTGGTTCCGTGGGAGATTGCATTTAGCGATTGCTGTGCCGTGCCAGAATCTCTAAGTACCATCTTAGGTTGCAGATTGAAAGAGAAGGAGAAAAACAAACACAACAGAAGAAAAAAAAATTAAAATCAAAAGAAAAGTCAAACAAATCAAAAGGAAAGAAAGAGAATGATAGAAGCTACAATTATGATGTTCTATATAGATAGGCGGATGAGATGAGCATTTCCATGCCGATATTTATTTCCTTCGTGTTTATTTGTGGGTTTCCAGCGTTTACTTCTGCGTACTGTTTCTTTGGAGCGTCTGAATTGTTCTCATTTTTGCATTCGAGGATGAAATTTGTCACCCTGAGAACTTGTTAAGTGGATTGTTTCCTTTATTTGTTTTTTGTTTTGTTTTCGTTCATTGAATAAGAGACAACATTCTCTTCATTGTATTGTGAGTCAAGATATTTGCGTCTCTGATGGATTGATCAGGTGCTTGTATGGGTAAGTAGGACGAAGAATTGGAACTATTAGGCTGTGAGGCATTTTCTTTTTTTTTTTTTAGAAAAATATATTTTTTATTTTTATTCTCTTATTTTTTTTGAAAATTAATTTTTTTTTTTTTAGAAAATAGAGTTGGAAAATACAAATCAAATATTATTTTTTAAAAAATTATATTTTCTCAAAAAAATGAAAATGAAAAATAGATAAACTAAATACAATCTAAATTATACATTGAATTTGAGATTAAGAAATTTAGGATTTAGCAAATTTATAATGTTTTGTTTAATAAATATATAATATATTTTCATTTAAAAGATAAATGGTACGTTTTATATCTAATAATGTGTCAAAACAATAAAGTATCATGTGAAGAATTTAATCAAAATTTGATCATATTCTTGTTCTAAATTATTCATTATGAAAAAGTATATAATAAATTTATTAAAAGTGTAAATATGATTTGTCTCCCTCATTAGTTTTTTAGATCACAATCAAATAGATCATCTTTCATCGAACCATTGCTTCTCCCTTATCTTTTCATTTCCTTTTTGTTTTCGATGAATTGATCCTTATCTTTTCATTTTCTTTTTGTTTTCGATTAATTGATTTGAATTTGATTATTTCTTTCTTGGGAGAAATCTTTTAATCAAACAGAACAATCATTAATGTATGAAAGTTCCTAGGAATAAAATAATCATTATTGCTGTGAACCTCACGCGACTTCACTCCCATCCAAGAAGACATGCCCGTATAAGCCATCACACTGCAGGAAAACCCATAAAAACGGTTTCAGAAAAAAAAAAGTGTTTTCCTTTTGTTGCTATTACAGGGGGAACAACTGTTGAAAGCTTGTCATCAGCAACGACAATGGCATAAAAAGGGCAAAAGGAGGAAAGAAAATAAACTCTCATTTGCTAATATCGTGCCTCTTGGGTCTAAAACGGGACTACGTATGGTAGCTGATACAAGTTAAACTCGGGGATGTAACGAGCTAGAGGTTGCACTGAAGAAACTGCATGATTTTCGGGGATAGATCCTGTCGCGTTGCAAGTGGTGGTCTCTTTCGCAGGACATCGTTGTTGCCTTGGAGCAGCAGCTAACCAATCATCCTCGCAGGGAAGATTTAGTTCCATTGCAGATGGTAGCTTCCAGTTTGCTACCAAAATTTCGTACTGTTCTCCTTGCCATGTTCTGCCGCCGACTCTTTTTTTCCGTGAAGATTTAGTTGTAGCCGCAGCTGAGGCTGCTTCTGAAGGCCTGCTGGAGGAACACGGCTGCTCAGCAACCGCAGCAGGCTTCTTATCGAGTCTCTGTTTTTCTATTTTCAAGTCTAAAGGCTGTGGAGAAATTTGTGTTGGCAATGGCACCTCCCGCTGCTGCTGCTGCTGCAGCGTCATTTGCTTCGGCTTCGATGAAGAAAGCAATGAGGGCATGACTTGCCGTGCTGGCGGCAATGGCGGCTTCAGCTTTGTTTGCCTTGGCAAAGGCATTGCTATCTCGGCTGGCTCCAGTTTTGGCAATGGTGACTTCTGCTTTGTTTGCTTTGGCAAAGGCATTGCTAGCTCTACTGGCTCCAGTTTTGGCAATGGTGGCTTCTGCTTTGTTTGCCTTGGCAAAGGCATTGCTTGCTCCACTCGCCGTGATGGCGGCAATGGTGGCTGTAGCGTTGTTTGCCTTGACAAAGGCAGCTCCACTCGCCCTGATGGTGGCAACATAGGCACTGTCGAATCTACTTGATCGGACAGCCGCAGTTGCGTCCGCGCCTTAATTTGCCTTGATACTGCTGGGTTCCCAAGGCTTGACTGCGGTAATGATGGTTGAGGCGTAATTTGCCTTGATGAAGCAGGTGGTAGTTTTACTTTCCCCGTTGACGTTGACAGTGCTGGCTGGGGCTTTGTTTGCCTTGATGACAGAGAGGCAAGTTCTGCTTGCCCTGATGGTGGAAATGGTGGCTGCAGCTCTGTTTGCCTTGACAAAGGTGAAGGCTGCAGTTCTGTTTGACATGACAAAGGTAATGGTGATGGCTCCGCAGCTCTTTGCCTGAAGGACGGTAACTTGATGCGAAGAGTACTACCTTCATGATAATAATAGTCAACGTTCAGAACCAAATAAAGATCAATAAAGCTCAAGCAAAAGTGATGATCAAAAACTGCAAGTACCTTGAGTGTCATGGATAGAAGAGGGCACCAATTTCCTTCTCTTACTGCTGTCCTGAGAGCTCTCAGGTGAGTCAAGCTTATGCTGGATAGAACAAGGATGCTCATGATCTTCTGTGAGGCCACTTTTCTCCAGTTGCTCAATTGTTTCGCTTGTCTTCTGGCTGCAAAGGTTGGGAACCAGTGGGAGCTGCTTCTTTTCAGACTTCTGCTTTTTGTGGCTCCTTTCATCTTCAGATTTCTCTTGATGCTTCCTCTTTTTATGCTGCTTTCCGTCATGATTTGAGTTTAGAGCCTTCTCTTTTTCATGGCTTTTCTGCTTCTTTGCCTTTTCTTTATGCTTCTTTGCCTTTTCTTCCTTTAGGAGCTTCATCGCAATATAAGAATTGTCAACCCCAGCACAGAGGATAGACATTCACAAGTAAGGAGAAATAGCCAAAGATGCTGAGATTAGCTACACAGTGTCACATATCAAGGCTCAATTTGTAGACCTCGATGATCAAAGATCCCTATTCCCAAACCAGAACCTTATCCAAAATAACATGAGTAATTTACATTCTCACAGTATATGGTACCATCTTATTATGATAACTAAAGGATTCTGCCTAATATCTCGACGAGATTTGAAACTCAAAACCAATTTACAACAAAAGCATCTGGAAGGGATTTCTATTGATAAATATGGGGCATCACCCTAATAAGACCAGAAATTGTATTAACAAAAGACCAACAACTTAAGCTATGGTCATATAAGGTCAACATAGATGAAATCCAATGCTTCGTTACAGGGTATATGGAAGGTCAGAGCTCTTTTCAACTTCACAATCCTAACAAAGATGATATCCATGGGACCAATTGAGCTCTTTTCAACTTCACAATCCTAACAAAGATGATATCCATGGGGCCAATTGCATTGGCTGCCTCTGGCTGGGTTTCAACATGCATAGAACACAGTTTAAAAAAAAAACAATGACTAAACGGTCCACCACATTGCTACAGCTTGAAACACATAATTTTGTCTATCTCAAATTCCTAACCAAAAACTGATCCTAACATGAGTAACACATAATTTTGTCTATCTCAAATTCCTAACCAAAAACTGATCCTAACATGAGTAACACATAATTTTGTCTATCTCAAATTCCTAACCAAAACTGATCCTAACATGATTTACGAAAATCCAAAGTAACATGTCTACAACATGATATTTAGAAAATTTTGCCTTCAAATCCCAGTCTCATGGAGCATAGTGAGAACATTCAACAAAAGCATACAGAATGTACATGCCAGTTATTCAATAGACATATTCTGGCTAGTAGAGATTTTCGTCCTCTCAAACTTCCTTACCATAATATGACTGCTAATACACAGCTTATCTTTAATTCACTCAATAAAGATTACATGACTAGTAATCCATTTAAAATTTCAGAATCAGCCAAGCACATATGTTATCCATGCACTAAATTCTTATGACATCTAATTCCCTTTATAATTCCATTACCGACCTACAAACCTAGGATTTACAAATTTGCTACCCTCGGATTCAACTGCAACTCACAATACCATATCCATCCGTTCTTCACAATGGTACAACTCCATGAAGAGGACTAACTATCATTCTAAACGATTGCAGCATAAGAATCACATATTTGTTTAGATCCAGTTAGCAATAACCTTATTTAACCCTCCCCTCGCAGCTCATCAACACATCAGCTTATCTCTAATCGCGAACAAAACATAAGACTAATAGCCACAACCATCTTCTTCGTTTAGAATCAATCAATGGATCAGGACCCAGACAATTACAATTGATTTCATTTTCTTTGTCGTATTGGTACAAAAAAAACGTATACATATATTTCCTTTACACGGACCTAAACGAATACTTCTCAGATAGAATCTTTAATATCTCTCCGCGCCTAAAGAAAGATCAAAGATGATCCGAGCAACCGATTCATCACCGATAAAGGAAGCCGAGCAAGAATGCAAGAAATCAACCACAGCAAGCATCGATGCTCAACAAACCTTAATGGATTCGATCTCGGCCTGCCCGAAATAAGGCAGCGGGTACGGAAAGCAACGGGACATGGCGCTTACGGAGATCTCTTCCTCCTCCCTTTCCCCTCGATCAAGAGGCCACTCGGTGGGAAAAGAAGAGGAAGAGAAGTCGATCAAGAAAAACTAGGGTTAGGGTTACGCCGCAGACAAGATGAAAGGGAAAAGAAAAAAAGTCTTGGCCTCGATTACCTGGAGGCCGTGGGGGTGTATTTATAGAGGCGAGGGAGAGGCGTGCCAGATTGGTTAAAGCGGTGCGTTGTCCCGCGGTGGTTAAAAGGATCCTGTTTCACTGCGCTGCTATTGGGTCTTGTAGTGGGCCCCACACGGTTTCGGGTAAATAAGTCATCGACGGCCCATTGGGCAGTAACATAGGACGATGACGATCCCGGGTTCTATTAATTTGTTAATGTTTAAAAATTTATAATATTAATTTTAGTCGACAAGAGGGTGTTAATTGTTTTCATAAAACTAAATATAATCATGTGTGATCATTAAGTTAGCTTAATTTCTAGTAAATCCATCTAAATTTCATGTATATACTACTTTTCTTTTTTTACTCAGATCTTATAAAATTAATATGAACAATCCCTTTCATCGGTTCATAATATTTACGATAATTTACTAAAGGGTGCACGTCAAATTTTATATTTACCAACGGACATAATCAAATATGTGTTATTCCCCTTTTACCCATCCTGCCAACCTCCCCTTTCCATTCGTCATTTTTCAAGACATTCAAACCACAGTTCAATAGTTTTGATTTGAAAATAATCTTGATGGTTTGAATGCTGACAACATCAATATATTTCTTCCTCCCTCTCTCAGTGCGTGCAAGCTAATATCTTTTCTTAATTTTCCAATTGTAAAAATCTAACACTTTATTTTAGTCGCGAGATTGTACCCCACCGAAAGTCTACGCAAGTGTCTTCCTTGGGTTTCGACGAAATCCACATTGATCGACTCTTTGCATTTAAGGGTTTAGAGTTTTAGTCAATACTCTCATTTCAAAATAGCACAAGAAAGTGCGACGAGTGTTTCAATCTCTGTTTTACAATTATCTACAAAGGTATCTATCATAGACATGTTCACCTTATAATCTTATAGGACCTGACTAGGTCAGAACAATACTGTTGCTAGATATTTAGAATAATGTGCATCTGGATTTGAAAAGACTTAACCAGTTTGGATTTGGTTCTTAATCATTTTAATATTTTAAAAATTGTAGCCTTCAGTTGATGTTGGGCAAAAACTGTATTGGAACAGTATGTTATATCACTAACAATTTTTTTCAAGCATCTATAATGAAAAGAAGACATCATGCATTTGTTATTTTACATGATAATTTTCAGGAGCAATTCACCCTCTCTTGCCGACCGCACGATCACCTTCAAAAACACCATAACTAGTCTTATTTATTTCAACCAAATGTATTTTATTGACCGGAGTATGCCATTTTTTGCTCAACTTTTGCTTTTTGCTACCTCAAATGATACTAAAAAAGTAATGCCAGCATTTCAGGAGGTTGCAAAATCCTTCAAGGGAAAGGTAGGCATGGTACTTGATTTCTGTGGTTCCTGCTTGTTGCAAATTGTTGAGATAGATTAGTATTCTTTCAATTGACTTTTATAATTTTTTTTCTAACCGAGACAAATCAATTATTCTTTTCATGCTAACTAAACAAATGACTGTGATGAAAAGGAATATAGTATTCTCATAAATAAATTAAATTGTTGGCATATTGGTTGAAGTTTAGGCTTCCTATATGAATACTGAATTTAACAAGTTAATGTCAATGACTTGTTAAGAATATTAATTTTTGTATTATATTACTCTGCATCTCTTTGTTAATAATTATGCAATTTTTTTAAACACCTCTTGCATTCTAAATGACTTTGATTATAAATTAGGGCATAATTTATAATTTCGTCCAGGGCCTTTAAACAATAAGGATCGACTCTGATTTTTATAGGTATGGGTTTTAAAATAATATAATCATGAGTAACTTGCTGCTATTTCATCTATATTTTGAAAGTTATCATCCTTGGACAAATGAGTATCTCTAATATTAGAATGTCCACACCAAGAATCCAAGTAAGTAAATGAGAAACAGTATGAATAGAAAATTTTCATATAAAATATCGAATATTAAATTGTTAATATTATTTATAACATTGGCCGTGACTTTTTTATGATGCAATACATTTGATGTCTATTATATATTCTGAAGATGGACTTCAAATAAGAAGACATGAAAATAAAAATTAATATACTAGTATTAATTTTGAGGGATAGGTTTTGCAAAATATCAAAATAATTATGCATAATGTTATAATAAAAGTAATTCGATCAAAAAATAGTTGGGTAGGGAATGTAATGCTACAATTGTGTATAGTGATGTTACTTTTATATCTTTTTATTTATTATTGGTTGTTTAATACACGTGAAGGTGATCGTTGGTCGGTAAGAGGAGGGTTAATTGCCCCTGAAAAAAAAGGGCTATCTTTTATTCTTGTTCAACAAAAATGTCAGTTAATTAAAAAACAAAGCATAACATAAAAAAAAACTATAACAGAAATAAAAGAGGAATACAAATGTTTACATGATTGTAATCAGAATGGTTGCTAATCCAAGACAAGTATAGCGCAGATCTCCTTAATAACTCATTCGGGCGGAGAAGCCTCTTACACAACAAAAAACTTAGAAAAACATAGAAAGATTACAATGAATTCGTTTGCACTGATTGTTGCTTTGGAATTGAGCTCTAGGGGCCTAATTATAGTCTCGGAAATTTTATTCGAATGCTGATATGACACAATAGGGGTGTCCGAGTGATCAGAGAAAGATTATAATAAATTCGTTTACAGTGATTGTTGCTTTGGAACTGAGATCTAGGGGCCTATTTATAGCCCCGGAAAATTTTATCAGAATGCTGATGTGGCACAATAGAGGCGCCAGAGTGCACCGAGCTCGTCGACTCCCTTCCCGTGTCATCATTCTCACCCGCTGCGTCTTCCGCTCGACTTCCTATGCTCCTGCACACTTAGACACAGGGATCAAAAACCAATAGTACTTAACTTGACTTAGTTGACCACATCAAAACCAACCTGGAATACTTATACCACGAGTTTCAACTCTACCGGGGTTGTTACTATTTTCATAAATCAAACAGTGGGTTTCAAGTCTACAGGGTGCGCTTGGAAATTTCAAATAGTCTTGTAAATTTAGTTTCAACTCTAACTAAATTATGACTTAAACAAAATGGTGGTTGTTGTTTCTATAAATTAAAACTCGAAAGAGTGTGATGTTCATTGAAATACATTAGGGCGGCGGTCGGCGTTCGCCGGCCGTTCAATGGTCGCCGGCCGCTCGGCGACGGTCGTCGGTCGTCAATCTTGATTACAATACAGGATGGATTGCCCCTCACCAAATAAAAGAATCCAACTTGTAATGGTTATCAAAGATTACATACAACTTATTACCAAACATAACAATGTAATCAAGATTACATTACATTACATTACAAACTTGATTACATTACAGACCGGATTACATTACCCCCTACCAAACGTAGCCTAGGTGCAATGTTTTGTGTCAACTAGTACGCCACAAGAACATCCTCGGTGGTAGTTAGAACAAAGGTTTGACACCATATCTACCTTTTACTCACTCAACCCTTCCTAGTGATTATGAGTTTGCAGAAATCCAAACACCTTAGGTCTGATTACACCAATTTCAAGTCTTGTGTGTTGATGGTGTTGCAAGAACTCTAAGGGTGTGTTTGGTTCAAGTTATCATATATAACCTTAGTGATTACCAAGTAATCACATAACTAAGGTAATAGGGAATGAAACATAACATGAAGTTGTTTGGTTCAATTTAGGTAATCAAATAAAATCTTGTTTGTTTGAAGGTAATAGTTTATAACATAATATAATATTTTACCATATTACCGTTTTGAATTTATTTAGATAATTTTACTAAAATATTAAATTAAAAAAATATTCGTCGGCGATATCTACGTCGGCGTCGACTGTCGGTATCCGTGTAGGCAGTCGATGTCCAACACCGGCGGCCGGCTGTCAGCGTTGAACGCCAACAATCGACGTAGATCGTCGGTGGCTGTCGGCCGTCTGTCGACGTCAATCGCAAACGATCGGTGCCGACTGTCGGCCGTCAGCGGTGGTCGCCGGCCGCCGCGCGGTGGTCGCTGGTCGCCGACCGTCGGAGGTGGTCGCCAGTCGCCGGCTGCCAGCAGTGGTCGCCGGTCGGCGGCTGCCAGCAGTGGTCGCCGGTCGGCGGCGGCGGTCTCCGGTCACAGGTGGTGGTCGTCGGTCGCCGGTCGCCGGGGGTGGTCGTCGGGCGTCGACGGTGGTCGCCGACCATCGTTGTCGGTCGTCGACCGCGAATAATACTTTCGGAAGTTAATAAATTGCAATGATTATTTTCTTTTTAAATGTAAATATTGAAAGATAATTTTGGAAAGATAAGTTTCATAACCCCGAAATCAAGAAAAATCTTACTTTTCTAAGGTTTTCCGATTCTGGGTTGCATGACCCTTTTGCTGACGTGTCGAGCATCGATCATTACTTGGGAATCGCTAATTATCTAAATCAAAAAAGATTTTCATTGATAACCTTGGATGGACAACCAAGGTTATCAAAGATAACCCCAACCAAACACACCCTAATGGTGTTATTCATTGTTTATTTAGGGCTCTTCGGAAGTGCTCCAATGTTACAATAAGTTTTAGCTTGAATGTGAGCATGATATGATCCTATTTCAGGCCTACGTTGGACATAATATTATCTTATATCACTACAAAAATAACAAGCACTAGCGACGGACTATTAAATAAGTCCGTCGCAATTTGCGACGGATATATAGTATCCGTCGCCAAATATTCGCGCCAAGTCAAAAACCTGACTACAGCGACGGACCTGGTCAACGTCCGTCGCTAGTGCGACGGATAATATAAAATATCCGTCGCTAATTGTAAGCGACGGGTCAAACCGCCTCACGATAGCGACGGATTGGTCAACGCCGTCGCCGATTTGCGACGGGCAAGTTGTCCGTCGCAAAATTTCTAAAAAAAAGGGCGACCGGCCCTTCCCCGCGGAGACGCAAACCCTAGAGACGGTATTTTTCTCCTCCAGCGATTCTCCGGTGATACTCCTCCGGCGAACCTCCTCCGATCCCAGGTACGCTAGCTAACCCTCCTCCGGCGGCCTCCCGTGTCCTCGCGAGGCCAGGCGCGGCCGGTCGCGGGGCAGTGCATTCAGCACCGCCTGCTGCGACTTGGCGCCGCCTGTCGCGGCTTCGCGCCGCCTGTCGCGGCTGTGCGCCGCCTGCCGCGGCCGTGCGCCGCCTGCCGTGGCCGCGCGCCGCCTGCCGCGGCCGGGCGCCGCCTGCCGCGGCAGCGCCGGCTGCCGTGCCTAGCTATAGGGTTTAATTAATGAAATTAATTATTTAGATTAATTCAATGTTTTAGATTAACTAAATTAAATTGATTAATTAACTAATTGTTTGATTTATTGTTTGAATTAATTGAATTGAATTTGATTATGTTTGATTTATTTTAGGTTAGATGATTAATTGGTTAGATGATTAATTGTTTGTTTAATTTTTTTAAACCTTTCTCTTATCGTGGTTAGATGATTAATTGTTTGTTTAATTAGATTAATTGATTAATTAATTAGATATTGTTTGATTAATGTTTGATTAACTGTATAAATAATTAGATTAATTTGCTGATAAATTCTTTGATTGCTTAGAATAATTGATTCACTATTTATATAATGTTTGATTAATTAGATGTATTTTGTAGTATATCATCAATATCATATTTTCATATGCATGGATGATAATATTTGTGGTTTGATTAAATTGTCTTATTTGAATTCAGATACAATGTATCCGTACAAGGCATGGATGTATAATAGGTTAGACAATGGATTTATCCGTGACGAATTTTTTGCTGGAGTGGAAGAATTTGTTAACTTTGCTAAGTGTCATCCTGAGTGTTTGAATGGCACAGAGTTGAAGTGTCCATGTAATCAACGCAAATGTAGAAATACAGCTTTCCGTGATGAAGATACAGTGAAAACTCATATCAGCAGGTATGGGTTTGTTCCAGATTATTACAACTGATATTGTCATGGAGAGCCGTATGTATATGAATTTGGTGGACCTTCCGTTGCATCATCATCGAACTCAATTGGACCAGAAACATCATATAACCCTACTGATGCAATGCAATCAATGGTTTACGATGCAATGAATGCTTTTGATCAACCAAATGTAGAACAAGTAACTACTTCTGATGTTCAAAAAATGTATGACATGTTAAAGGCTAGTGAAAGAGAATTATGGGAAGGTATTCCTTCTGGTCATTCTCAATTATCTGCTACTGCAAGATTATTGAATATAAAGGCAAAACATCATTTCTCAGAACGATGTTATGATGACATATGTCAACTTATGTCAGAGTTGCTTCCAACTGATAACTGCATGACTGATAGTTTCTACAACACTAAAAAACTAATCAGAGACTTGGGTTTGCCAGTTGAGAAGATACATTGTTGTGTCAATAATTGCATGATCTTTTGGAACCAAGATAGTGAATTGATGGAATGCAAAATCTGCAACCATCCCCGTTACAAGCATGGTGTTCGCATGGTAAATCAGAAGAAGAAAAAAAATATTCCTTACAAAGTCATGTATTATTTTCCTTTGACTGCTAGACTCCAACGGTTGTATGCATCAGCAGCAACAGCGAGTCATATGATTTGGCATCAAAACCATAGACATGATGGAGACATTATGTGTCATCCTTGTGATTCCCCTGCTTGGAAACATTTAGATTCAACATTTTCTTCCTTTGCTATGGAGCCACGTAATGTCAGACTTGGACTTTCTGCAGATGGATTTCAGCCATTTGGAAGTTATGGACAACAATATTCATCGTGGCCTGTTATCTTAACACCATACAACTTACCACCATGGATGTGCATGAAAGATAAATTTATATTTTTTACTGTTTTAATTCCAGGTCCTCAAAATCCAAAAGGGCACATAGATGTTTTTTTGCAACCTTTGATAGCTGAGCTGAATTATTTATGGAATATAGGCTCAGAGACGTATGATATTGCTACAAAGTCAAACTTTTTAATGCATGCAGCATTGTTATAGACTATTAGTGATTTTCCTGCTTACTCAATGTTATCAGGATGGAACACAGCTGGAAAGTTAGCATGTCCACATTGTATGAGTCAGTCAGATGCATTTTCTTTGCCATGCAGTGGCAAGATTTCATGGTTTGATAATCATCGAAAATTTTTACCTCTTGATCATCCGTTCAGAAGAAATAAGAAATATTTCAAAAGGAATGAAGTAGTTAGGAAACTACCTCCATTTGGGATGTTAGGCGAAGAAGTGTTAAATGAAATTGATAGTTATGGATTTCTACCAGTATATCAGGATGGATCAGATGATATCAACAAGTATATTGTTAGGGTCAACAAATGTGGTTGGAGGAAAAGAAGTATTTTTTGGGAGCTTCCATATTGGAAATATTTACTCATTCGTCATAATTTGGATGTGATGCATATTGAGAAAAATTTCTTTGATAACATCATTAATACTGTCTTAAATGTGCATGGGAAAACAAAAGATACAACAAAATCTCGTGAAGAATTGAAACAATTAGTTAGCAGGCCTGAGTTGCATCAGAATGAAACAACTGGTAAATATCCCAAGGCTTGTTATACATTGGACAAAGAAAGTAAGCAAGCATTATGTTCTTGGTTGAAAAACATAAAATTCCCAGATGGATATGCCTCTAATATGTCTCGTTGTGTGGATACCAATAGATCTAAAATGGTTGGAATGAAGAGTCATGATTGTCATGTGTTCATGCAAAGATTAATTCCAATAGCTTTCCAAGAATTACTTCCAAATAATGTTTGGCAAGCACTTACAGAATTAAGCCTTTTTTTCAAAAATCTGACTTCCAGAGTTGTTACGGCAGCAGATATGTTACGCCTTCAGACAGAGATTCCTTTAATACTATGTAAGCTTGAGCGAATATTTCCACCAAGCTTTTTTGATTCAATGGAGCATTTGCCGATTCATTTACCTAGTGAGGCACAGGTTGGTGGTCCTGTACAATACAAATGGATGTATCCCTTTGAAAGGTTTCTTAGAAAATTAAAGAATAATGTGCGTAATAAAGCAAGAGTTGAGTGATCAATATGTAATGCATATCTGGTTGAAGAAGCAAGTTCATTTTGCTCCTATTACTTTGCTGAAAATGTGAAAACCAGACATCGAAAGTGCCCACGCAATCAAGATGACATTCCATCAGTTGACCCAGACATTCTTTCTATCTTCAAGTATCCTGGAAGAGCAATGGGTTCAACTCTATCTAGACGGTTAAATGACATAGAATATCATGCCGCCAGGACATATATCCTCTTAAACTGTGAAGATGTCAAACCATACCTAAGGTATTATCTCATATTGTAATGAAATTAATATCAACTAATATAATCAAATTTCTAGTATGATATCAAATGAACTTATATCTCAGGTTATACCAAGAACAGTTGTACATTTAAAATCCATCGATAAGTGCAAATGAGGTAGATCAAAAGATGGAAGAAGAATTTGCATTTTGGTTTCAAATCTATGTAAGTGAGTTAATATGCAATTTTTTTTTACAATTCTTGATTACTTATTAATCTAATAAGTTCACCCAACACTATTATAGGTCAATGATGACCGAATTGCAAATGTAGAAAACGACAGAATTAAAAATCTCGCATTTGGACCTCTTCATACTGTCACAGTCTACTCGGGTTATTACGTGAATGGATACAGATTTAATGTGAGGCAACGTGATTCAGGGATGGTAACGTATAATTCTGGCATCAGTGTCAAAGGATCAACAAACAATAATGATAATGAATTTGACTATTATGGCAAGCTAGAGGAAATTATCGAAATTGAATACCCAGCGTTGCCTTTCAAAAGATGTGTACTATTCAGGTGTTCTTGGTATGATCCAACACCAAGGACGGGCACAAGGAAACATCGGTTATACAATTTAGTTGAGGTTAATTCAAGCAAAAGATTCAACAAGTTCGAACCTTTCATTTTTGCAGTGCAAGCTGGTCAAGTATTTTATTTGGAGTACCCAACTAAGAGAAGACGCCCTAGTGAATGGCTTGCTGTATGTCAAATGAAGCCTAGGTCAACAATTGAAATGCCAAATACGATCACTAGCCAAAACTCCGATGCTTATCAAAATGAAGAAGTTATAATCAACTCAGTTGATTCAGAAATACAATCAGTATCTCAATTACTTATAGATGAGAATGTCTCTGACGAGGAAATTGATGATGGTGAAATATCTAGCAGTGAGGAGGTCAATGTATCAACGGATTCAAGCGATGAAAACTTGCATGTTAATTTAGTTCCATCAGATTAGGATGAGTTTGATGTATTGAACATTAACTAACCTGAGTTTGTATTAAGATGAGTTGTTAATTTAGATCAATCTGCTTGTATTGAACAGTTTTATACGATGCTTGATTATCCCTTTGCTAGATGTATTTGCATTTTCTTCATTAGTGGAGATTTCCATTTGCTAGATGTATGTCTCATTGCAAAGATTACCTATTATGCTTATCTGCTTAAACTTTGTGTATAATTAGGTACCATGGCCGCACCCCGTGATCAGCATATTAGACTTTCAGTCGTAGGTGACAGGTATAACTATTCTTCTTATATATTTTCTTACAGAATTTGCTAATATATTTTATTTTTTCCTACAGTTTCATGCCAGATGCGCATCAGGTATCATCTTATATTTCTAAAAAATTTAAAGAAAGACTGTCACCTTCTACGACATGGGGTCACATTGAAACTGATTTGAAAACATTCTATTACGGGGAGTTTTTAGTAAGTAGTTTAGATGTATATTTAATTTGATATTTTGGATACAGATTTCACCTTCTAACCTTCTTATATATTTTTTTTACAGAAACGGTATACCTGGGAGGAGGGTGCAGAGGAGCAATTCAAGAGGACCTGGAATGCCTACTGCTCCAAATTATACAGGGACATGCTATACAAATGGAGAAAGAAGGCTGATAGGCCTACAGATGTCCCTGAGGCGATTTGGGCAGCATGGCGAGCTGTCTGGGATGCCCAGCACTGGCAAGAGAATGCTGCGATTGCTCGAGGCAATCGCAATTCAGAGGTTGCTGGCCCCAGCACGGGATCCACGAAGCACACTGCTGGATCCCGTTCCATTGTCCAGCATGCCAGTGATTTGGTAAGTAGTTTTTATATAGATTCCTATTAAAGGCATTTAGTATATTTTTCTGGATGTGTCTAAACATTATATTTTGTGTTTACAGGCTGCTGAGCTACAGAGACCTCCCACTAGTTGGGAGTTATTCAGCAAGACCCACAAGAAAAAAGATGGGTCTTTTGTCGATCGTCGCTCCCTAGCAATCAATGTAAGTGTATTAATTATATTTTATTTGTTTTGACATTTTATATAGACTAATTCAATTTTTTATTTCACAGGAAGCAATGACCACTAGAGTTTCTGAGGCACAGGCGTCTCAGCCTGCTGCAGAGGGGGACGATGCACATCCTCTTTCCACCGACAATGTGAATCGGATTTACTTTGATGTCGTCGGTGGGAAGAGGAAGACCGCCTGCTACGGCCTGGGCTCTCAGGCAAAGGTTACATATGATCAGATGAGAGCTCCAGGGGTTAGGGGTCGTCCAGCATCCTCCTCCTCTACCTCTAGTGAGGTTCGACAGTTGCGGGAGGAAAATGAAGCCCTGCGGACTCGACTCACGTCGATAGAGTCGACGTGTGCCGGGAGGGACGCAGAATGGGCTAAGACAAGCGCAGAGTGGGCTCAGAGGGATGCAGAGTGGGCTCAGAGGGACTCTGCGAGGGATGCTGAGTTGAGAGATTTACGGGCTTGCCAGGCAAATACTGATAATATATTACATCATATGCAAGCTTTTGCAGCTACCCTATCGCCGATGACACAGATGCCAGCCATTCCCGCCCCTCGTATTGACGCTCCCGATACACAGATGTCAGCCGCTCCCGCTCCCGCCCATCGTTTTGAGTCTCAGGAGACACAGGATCCTGAGCATCCCACAGAGGAGTAGAGATATTATAGTGGTAAGAGTCATTTTTTCCCCTAATTTTTTTCAGTAACAATGTATTAAATTATTATATCCATAATAACTTATTTTCTTATTACTCCATTTATGTTTACAGATTCTACATTATCAGAGTTGAGTTCAAATTTTTTGCTTGAAAGGTATGAATATTCGATATTATTCCTTTATTCTTTCGTATTTAGTAGTTTTCATTTACTTATTTAATATTATTAAAGTTATCTTCTATTTGTTATTTTTCTTCTATTAGATCGAGTTATCTTATCATTTGTTATTTCTTATTGTTATCAATTTAGATTTATTTCTGTATTAGATTTCTTTCTAATGTTTTTATCTTCTATTATGCAGGAATATTTTTCCTTTCCATCCAGTATTGACTCTGATATTCATGTACGTAATGATTCTCTACGAACCTTTCATTTTTTATATATGTTTATTTTCTTTTGATATATATATTTAGTTGGTTGAAAATTGTATAAGTTTTGATACATCATATGGATACGTATGGTTACTCTGTTACATTTGGATACATCATATGTTTAATCATTTACATCATATGGATACGTATGATTTACTCTGTTACATTTGGATACATCATTTGTAAAATTTTAGTCTTGTTTCAAAGTTTTGATTGTAACAGTTTAGAAATTAAACTTTGGAATGAATAGTGGATTGAATGTATACTTTTGTAAATAATTATTTGGATTGGATTGAATTCGAAACAAATGTTCTGAATGTTTCGATTGTTATGAATGTTTAGATTGTAATTGTGAATATTCGGATTGTTCTGAATGTCTGGGATTGTAATTGTGAATGTTTGGATTGTAAGTGTAATGTTTGAATTATAATTGTGATTGTTGGATTGTTGAAATATAGATTTCTGTTTCATATTTGTATATGGTATTGATGTATAACAGGGAAGGTCAAGAAACAGATGGGTGCTATGAAAATTTTCCAGTATTAGCGACGGATTTTTAAATAATTCCGTCGCTATTTGCGACGGATATTTGACTTTTCCGTCGCTAAAACAGTCAAATAGCGACGGGGTTTGACCATATCCGTCGCTATTACGATATATTAGCGACGGACATTGACGTAATCCGTCGCTACCCCATAAAGTTTGCGACGGATAATTGACCATCCGTCGCTACCATTTTCCAGGCCACGTCGACCCCCTTTTGGGGTATTAGCGACGGGGTTAATTATCCGTCGCTAATATAGTGACGGCGATCATATAATATCCGTCGCTAATCATGCTCTGCGACGGGTTCTCAGCCGACGGCGGTAAATCCGTCGCTAATCCGTCGCTATCAGTGTTTAGCGACGGAATAGTGACGGATTTTGTCCGTCGCTAGTGCTTGTTATTTTTGTAGTGTATCAGGCTCATATTTTGCCTAATATCCAATAGTGGATTTTAAGTCTACATGGTGTGCTTGGAAATTTCAAATAGTCTTGTAAATTTGTTTTCAACTCTAATTAAATTATGACTTAAATAAAATGGTGGTTGTTGTTTGTGTAGATTAAAACAAAGTGTTTCTTGTTCATTGAAATCCATTAGTGCACTATTCCATACCAACTGGAACGCCACAAAAACTTTATCGTTAATGGTTAGAACTATATTTTAATATCATATGTATCTTCTTCTCACTCAACCCTTCTTAGTGATAATGAATTTGTAGAAATCTAAACACTCTAGGTCTATCAGTAGATTTGGTCAAAATTCACTAATAAACTCAGACATGTTCGATTGTACCCATTTCAAGTCTTGTAAATTTTTGATGTTGCAAGGTCTCCAACGGTGTCATTCATTGCTTATTTAGGACTCTCCAAAGGTGCTCTAATATTACAATAACTTTCAGCTTGAATATGGGTATGATATGAGATCATATTATGCTCACATTGGACTTGATTATTAAATATTTTAAATAATTTATGAAAAAAGAAATATTAGATTTAAAGATTAAATACAAATTAAATAAATTAATAGTAAAAAATAAAAAAATATAAATGCATATAATAAGAATAAAAAATAAAGAAAGAAAAATAAAATAGAAATAAATAGAGTATATAGATTAAAAATAAAATCATATAAGGAAGATTATATTAAATTAATTTATAATAAAAATTAAAATAAATTTAAAATGTAGATAAAAAATTAAGATAGAAAATAATAGATAAAGATTAGAAAATAAAGAGATAAAGAAAATAAATAAAAAATAAAGACATTAAAAAATAAATTATGATAATAAATATTGAAATAAAATTTTAAATTATATTTATAAAAAAATTATAATATAAAAAAGATTAATATATAGAAGAAAGTATAGAATTAATTTTAAAATATTCAAAAAAAATTATTTAAAAATAGTAATAATAAAAATAAAGTATAATAATAAAATTAAAAATCAAGCTAGAAGAATAATTTAAATTATAAGAATATTCCCACTTTGAGACTGATATAATATATCAAGCTCGTGTTTAAATCATACTCTCCCAGACATAGCCGAACCTGATAACTTGAAATCACACTCTCCTCCTACTTAGGGCTGCCATCATCTTCTTAATCGAAGGTAACCTTTTCTCTACATTGGGGTTGTGTCTCTAGCGTCCCCGTCATCCGACCATTGGTTTTGTATGTAGCTTCGTTTTCTTACTTAGTTTTTATTTCTAGAATGGTTTCGCATAGGGTCTTCGTTAGTGTTTAAGGCATGACCTAATTCGAGCACACCCTTTTTACGAAATCTGAGAGTCATTTTCTGTTTGTGATTGCTGATTTATGGCTGTTAAGTTCGAGATGGCTATAAAAGGATCGTCGTCAAGTGGAGGAATTGTTCAACCCAGTTATCCAAATTATGTCAGCATAGGAAGAACAAAATGAATGAATTGGAAAAGTAGCCTATGTCATTTTAGTAAATTTATTTCTTCAGTTCAACCGACAGCAGAACAAGCTCAGTTGATTCAAGGCACACCCTTTTCATGGGTTCTTGACCTCCTTATTAATTCTTGTATAAGAAGTCAGGCCCAGAATATGTTTGATAATTGAGATCAGGTGAAACACAGCTTCATCTTCCATAGGAAAAAAATTCAAATTCACAAAGGTAGATGTTGCACTGATTATAGGCCTACCCGACAATGGAGAGATAGTTCACTTGATTTAAATGAGGCCTCCAACACATTGTACATAGAGTTTTTTCAAGAATCTGATTGTTCTGCTAAGCATTTGGAGATATAGTGGAAGATCTCTATATGCCTAATTATTCTCATTCCTGCGTAGTGTCACATAAATTTCAGGATCCCTGACTCTTAACTCACATACAGATATAGTGGAAGATCTCTATATGTCTAATAATAATCTCTAATGACCTTCTTCATTACTTTCTCCCTGGTTATGTATGCTTTTCTATATGATATGGTTACTACAAACCTAGCTTTTATATATGATATAATCATTCTCGATTTGTATTGTTCATTAGAAACAAATTGCTATTTAACAAATGACGCTATAATTGAGGAAGAGCATGCTTGATGATCAACACTTTCCCTAACGGTGTCATATTGGTGTTCCTTTATATATTTCATAATAGTGAACATTATATCCCCCCGGTGATCTACTCTTTATGTTCTTGGTTGATTGAAGCAGACTGTTTTAACTCTATTTTTTTTAGTATCAACTAGATTATATCTCATATGCTTAATTATAACATGTTTTACAAGTATATTTTTGAATTCTTGTCGAGATGAAAAAATATGTTCAACAAAAAAATTATATGTTGCCTCTCTAATTGACCTTTGTAGCAATCAAGAATTCAGAATATATTGATCATCAGTGATGTATTGGAAAGATAGGGACTCCACGTATCCTCCCAAGGGTCAAGAGGAATGCTTATATACGAGTTAGAAGTCAACTTATCATGATGGGCGCTTTGGTCGCCTTCATTCCCACTTGGGCGAAGCCACCCCGGTCGGGCAAAGCTAATAATTTGAACCATCGTCCTGAATAGGGTGAACTTGAACTAAAAGAGGATATCACTCTCGATCGGGGAAGACCTCCCAGGCAGGCGATCCAAAGATGCCTTTAAAGACATCACTCCCGATCAGGTGATACCTCCCGAGTGGATGAGCCTAAACTAAAAGAGGACATCACTCCTGATCGAGGGAGACCTCCTGGGCAGATGATCCTTAGATGCCCAAAATGTCACTCCAAGTCGGGTGATACTCCCACGTGGATGATCTTCAAGTACCTTAAAGAAGACATCTGATGATCCTGAGGTGTTATAAATTGGGATACCAGTTAGGTTATCATACAGACTTGCTTGCTTGAAGATGACCTTTTGATAGGTTTAGTAACACATCATATTAGAGGTGTGATCAGATAGATGATGCCCTCTTAAACTGCTAAACGAGACCAAATCCTCTGTCCCACTCCTCTCTCTATCCCCTGTCCCACACTTGTCGGCGATGGCCGACGAGTCATCCGATCATCGATCGGACACCACCGACGGTCTCCGGTCGCTGTCCCGAATAAAACTATACCCTGGGGGTACGGTGAACCCGTCAGGATCGCCGCAATTGCGATCTCGCCGGATTCACCGTCGAATCCGACGAGATTGCAATTGTGGCGATTCTGATCAGTTCGTCGTTCTCCCAGAGTATCGTTTGATTCAGGACGATGATCAAAAACCATCGATGGTGTCCGATCGACGATCGAATGACTCACCAACCATCGTCGATGAGTGTGGGACAGGCGGGACAAAAGATCCTGTTTGCTCCTAAACCATACAATGTAATTAATAGGCGTGTAAGCTATCAATGCATTAAAGAGGGGGAAATCAATGGGAATAATGGAGAAACATAAATGTACCAGAAAATGTTGCGATAGTAATATCGATGAAAGATCATTAATATAGGAGGAAACAAAAGGTCAGTAAAGGTGTTATAAAAGAAGAATTCAAATACAAGAGGAGTAAGGTTTTCCTATCAAAAATTCCATACTATTCATTATAAATCTCTTGGTTCTAATTCTGACTTAAGCGTTAGAGTGGTATCGCCGAGATACTCCCGACACAATTCTAACCCTCCTTTTAAATTTTGTTCACCTTCATGTGCTCTTAGCGACGACTCCAAGTCTTCCTATCCTTTGCGCAACAATATCAAAACAATTGGGCTCCAACACTAGTGGATCATCCTCACGAAACTTGAAGCAGGATCAATCAGTTATTGGGAACTCCTCCTCTAAGTCACTATACTGCTCTAAGGGAAATTCATATTGTTCAATCTACATATCATCGTCTAAGAATTCTTATACATCTATATTGAGTTGTAATTCCTCTGCAATGTGGATATAATGCTCTTCCTCCTCACTCCAAGTAGGCTCAAAGTATTTAACAAGTGTCGTATAAGGATTCAAAATTTCATCTTCTAGATTACTTGCTTTTTCATTTAGATCAAATGTCAAATTATTTATATTCTTATTTGTGTTCCCCACACCACTATACTAAGAAAACGATAGAATATTAGTTTTGGATAATTCTACTACATTAGCTCCATGTCCCACAATAGAAATACATCAAGCATATTTCATATCTCAGAGAGAATTTCATCAGTAATATGATCGTCCCTGAAAAATAAATACAAACTAAGTTAGCAAAGTTACAATTTCATAATCAAGTGGCATTGTAATTCAAAGGGAAAGCAACGATCGATATGGTGTACATACTAGATTTTCATAATTTATCAGTGGGTTTGACAAAAACCCACTGATAAATCTAGGGTATTTGTATTTTTGCAAACTCGCAACCGCTAGGAAGGATTGAGCGAGGAGAATGTAGATATGACATCAAACCAAAATTGTAATATATCAAGGATCAAAGTGTGCTTGATATGATCCCGTTGGGCCTGATATGAGATGATATCAGGTCCACATTCAAGCTGAAACTTATG
Source organism: Boesenbergia rotunda (assembly GCA_024364735.1). Classification (NCBI taxonomy): domain Eukaryota; kingdom Viridiplantae; phylum Streptophyta; class Magnoliopsida; order Zingiberales; family Zingiberaceae; genus Boesenbergia; species Boesenbergia rotunda. Next base: position 1,104,993 of record JAGFNQ010006334.1, on the reverse strand, counting down.
GTAACGTTGGAGCACCTCTGAGAGCCCTAAATAAGCAATAGTTGACACCATTAGAGTCCTTGCAACACTAGAAACTCACAAGACTTGAAATGGGCACAATCCGACATATCTAGGTTCATTAGTATGTTTTGGTCAAAACTCACTGATGTATTTAGGGTATTTGAATTTCTACAAACTCTCAATCACTAGGAAAGGTTGAGCGAAGAGAAGATAGATATGATGTTAAACCAAAGTTTTGATCAAGGAAAAAAGTGAGTATGATATGCTCTCATATCAGGCCCAACGTGCTAATACATACCATATCAGTCGCACGTGGGCTTGATATCCTATATACCATGACCAAGGTTTAGCTGAAATTTAACATCATAGTGGAGCACGTCGCAAATCGATTAAGTAATGGAGGACACTATATCGAATGTGTTGTTCCATAATTCTTCCCACACATCGATGGATAACATAAACACGATTGTTTTAATCACCTTTTGCTACAAAGTGCGCATGTCGAATTCAGTATTTACTACAAATCAATTTTACAGTAGCAAATTGATATGTACATCACTAAATCTTTATCTGTCTTCTTCTGCGAAATTCAATATTGCTTGAAATTCGTCCTTCAACGTTGATGTTCTTCAACGACAACCTTGACGTTCTTCAACGACATTGTTCTTTGAAGTCGCCTCTTGAATGCCTTAAGACAATACTTCCGCTTTCTACTTCCTCTTTTGCAATCCTGCTAAATTACGTATGGTAAGCAAGAAGAGGTTCGTGATAGGGTCATGTTTTTAAGAGCGGGAAGAGGTATGGATGGAGAAAGAGGGTGAGACACATGATGAGGTGACGTACATCGGAACCACATAAATCAATTTCGAATAAGAATTTCTTAGAATGTGATTCAGATGTCTTGCAAAATGACAAATGGAAATGGGAGATTGGTGGGAGGGGTAGAAGGAGAATAGCACACATTTGACTGTGTCTTTTGGTAAATACTAAACTATAGTGTGTCTTTAGGTAAATTTAGAATTTGGCATGCAACCTTTGGTAAATTTATTTTGTAGTAGGGTTGCTGAAACATTTCTTTCAGTCAATTGAGGTGAATCTAACCCAGCAATGGTATTGCTGGACTGGGCTCACCGAAGAAACTGAACATGTTAACTGGTGCATTCGATAAGAGAACATTTTCACCTTTCCAGGAACACTTTAAAGCATTAGTACTACATTAAGACAAGCAATGCCAAAGATGAATGGGAGAATGCACTGCCTCTAGCACATAGATGAGCTAGACGAAACAAGATCAAGGAATACTTTGTCAGTGAGCAGCAGTTGATGCTGGCAATTATTAATCCAACTTGCTCATTTGGCCCTCTCTTGGATCACATCAAATCCCATCTCTGTAGGGTCGGTTGCTTGGACCTCATAGTGGATCCCTTCCAGTAGCCTTCTCAGCCCTTGTTTTGAGGTTGCATACAAGATCTTTGATCTGATCCTTGATGCTGTAGGGGACCTGCAAAAGTAGCACAATGCCAAGTTCTAACATCCAATAATGCACCAGGAAACAGTCTTTCTAACTCGATTGGATCAGTGAGAAAGTGAATTGGATCAGTGAGAACATCTAGATTCAACCTCTCATACGCAATAGGTTTCTGTGTTTTAAAAATCAGCCTGAGATAGCTTCAAAGCAAAAAAGGTCTAGAGTTGGCAAAATCTAGTCAAGAAGTGTTGATAGAAAGCAATTTCTAGACATCTTTAAGATTAATGAACTATAGCACATAAATTTCTATACGAACTGATTGATATGTAAATCTGATACGTATGCAATTCAGATAATAAAAAAGATTGGTTGAAGAGATATGGGCATGCATGATTGTGTAGGTGTACATCAAGATCAAGGTTAACAAATGGGCAAGAAGAGGTTTCTCTTTTAGAAAAAATGAATAGGTGGAAAGTCTAATCTCCACGTATGACTTGTTTGGCTTTACTAAGATGGATGGATGCTTCCAAGAAACTAATACAAAGTCGGTGCTCTTGTCAATACGTGTGGAGATTTTTTAATTGTCCTTACTTTATCAAGCTATTCATTCAAAGAATCCTAAGCGATAAGAAAGGCCACTTGGGTCTTTCTTCCTTGGGGTTCTTTCTTCATATCATCTCCTAAATCCCTAATATACAAGTTAGGAATACGCTTGTAACACTTCAACTTTCTACTGCAGGAGTGCAAGTAGAGGATTTCAAGATATTGAAAGAAAAAAAATACACATAAAGTTCCTACCTTTTATTAAATTAAGGAATTAAAGTTCATGTTAGTGGAATGGCTTTCTACCATTTTGAAACTTGAACAAAGTGGGTCTAAAGGGAACGTCTTTTCCCCATGAAGTTGGCCCCCTTAACTTTACTGATTTGTGCTTGATGTTTGAGATTTAGGGCACAGATGTAGAAGTAGGATGGTTTCTAAACGATGAATTAAATGGTAATCATGAACAGAACAACAAGTTCAATACTTTTAAGATATTGCAAAGTCAACTAAAGATAAATTTATGCTGATTGATAAAAGCACTTTCAATGGCTGCTAATCTTTATCATGGATGGTTTCTAGATAAAAGATGACAGAGAATGGATGATTTCTAGACATATTGAGCAGAATGAAATTGAGATCAGATCAAGTTATGCATGGTTTTTTGTTTCTTTTTTCAGTCACAAAATGCTCTCTTATACAATTTTTAGGGTTCTAAGACTGGTATTAGTCTTAAAAGTTTTAGATCAAATCCAAATGAAGCAAAAGAAGTGCAATCTCTTGAGTTCCTTTTTTCTTCTGGAAAACATAGATGTAGGATTTATACGAAACAATTACAAATAAAATTACCAGGTTATGAAGAAGATTAAAGTTATGAATGTTTATCTTGGGTCACAAAAATGTCCTTTTCCGATTCGTCTAGGGTTTTCATCAACTGCCATTGATATTGAGGATCGATGACTTATAGATCAAATCGAGTCGAGGAAAAAGCAAAGCGAACTTAGAGAACGAACGAGTACCAGGTGATGAAGAAGATCTTGCTCTTCTGGCAATTGTCACGGGAGACGAAGTCGAAGTCGAAGACGGCGTAGCGGCAGTCATCAGCGGGGAGGGCGGCCGCCAGGCCGTCGTAGCCCTCGCCGTCGGCACCGACCTTGTCGACCATCACCTCCCGCGCCTGCTCGTCGATCTTGTACACAACGTATCGACTCACTTTCTTCCACTTCATCTCCATGAATGAGCTCAAACACTCCTGCTTCACCCGCATCCCCTCCGTCGCCTACCATAATTTTCCCCCGAAAAAAAAAATTAAAAAAGAGAAGCCCTTCGAATCAAAATCGAAACTTTATACGATTGAAATAAGGAAATTGTGGAAAATTCACCATCTTGAAGGCCATCGCCATTGTTGGAGCTTGCCTGAGGCGTCCGGTGAGCTCTGCTTCTGCCTTCGGAGTGGAAGAAATTCTTGGAGGGAACTATTTATTGGCGAACGAAATATCCTTTCCTTTTCACAAATAAACGGAAAATTTTCTTTTGCTCCTTATAATTTTATTTTATTTTTTTCAAAATACCCTTTCAAAGTTCAAAATCATCAAAATACGCTACAGATAATAAAAATATCCATCAAGCTAATCACATGTGTTTAAGCGTTTTGTGAAAGTTATTTAAGTGTAATAAGAAAAACGAAACACAAACTAGATTTATTTTAGCCACCGCGTAATTTTAAATTCTTAAAGATTAAATAGAAGAAAAATATACATTTGATAATGAGTTAAGAGCTTGATTGACTATTTGATATTTTAATATTAGTGTGTTATTTCATTGTGCAGGGCACTATCTTAGAAAACCACTCAACACCAGCTCAATAGACAATAATTATTATTTTTAAGCTTTTTAGTTGGATAGGAAGTTTTCCTGATTATTTCCCGACATTGTATAGGTTTTTTTAAGTAAATGATTAGTTACTTACAAATCATTTTGGAGAATCAATAAAACTTTTGAAACCAAGAAGAGGAAGATTTATTATTGAAGCTTCAAAATCAGAAAAGCTAATAGAAACTCAAGAACTCTTCAGTTTACAAATCGCTTGGGGAGATCGTTTATGAGAAAATTGTTGAAGGTGAAGAAGCGTTATGAAAGTTCATAAATCAAGAAGGGAAAGGTAAAAGAAAAGAACAAGAGAAACAAATGATCTTTCTCATGTACAAGTGGATTTCCAGACATGGAGGCATTCAATGCATCTTAAAAAGAATTCAAAGGCTAAATAGTCAGTAAAAAAAGTTAATCTTAACCACCTGGAAGAGAAAATTCTTGTACATCAAAGTGGAACCAGCGGTTACAACAACTTTATAGCGGGGTTGACTCTTCTAACCTAATACATAATTTTTTTTTTTTTTGAGTGCAAACATGATCTTTTTCTCATGTTCCTGCAACTTTTGTTGCTTCAATCAATCCCACAACTTGGTGGTTTGTTCCTTGCCATGTTAAAATTCAATATTAGTGATTGCCGCCATTCTTCAGCAGCAAGAAGGATTAGTTTTCCAGTAGAAAAATAGCAGCTTCTGTTTTTGCTGCACATCCATACTTAGACGTACTGTATTTTCTATGTACTCCGGTGAGCTTTCCAGTTCCAGCTTTGAGGTGAAAATCCACCATCAGCATAGAGCATTCGCTGTGATCAAGAGAGATTTAGGGCAACGATAAAGAAAGCGAAGAAAGCAGTAGTCGCAGAATGCATCTCACAGTAGCTGGTTCTCTGAATAGGCAGTGTATAATTCGCAAGTTTTTGTCCATTTCTTATGCCCCCTGAGAGCACATTGTGCAGTGTATATTGCTGCAGCAGCCAGCAATGAAGGGCGGAATTTGAGCATCTTGTACTCAACCAAGGAAAGTTCTATGATGAAGTAAGAAAGAAGCTCCAACTGCTAGGTGTCGTAAGCAAAATGTAAATTTTTTCTTTCAAACATGGTAGGTAATTCTTAAAAGAAATGTCATGAATTAAAATTGAAATTAATTGTTACCTTTCGATCAGATTGAGCTGCCTTGAGAAACCTTTTCATGAAGACATAAGGAGTTGGAAAGGACATATTGAAGTGCAATGTTCCAAGTATCAACTTTTCCTGCAAAACAGAATGATTCAGTTCTACTAAGTTTCAAGCTGCAAGTTCTCTTGGCTAAATGGTTCGCTTAGAGTAAAATACCTAAACCACTTGTATCTAGACCAATACTGATAGGTGTTTTGTTTTTCCATTTCTACGATGTTTTAAGCATTGAGAAGAAATTATCTAACCACAAGCTAAAGCTTAACATATATATATCGTTAATTAATAATGAACTGCTGAATAGACTCATTGCAATAATCCATTGATATTAATGTTGGTAGCACTAAGTATATTCGCAGTCCTTTCTTAAGAGGACGATTACCATTTCAAGAACTTCAGTCCTTGTATAAGCTTTGTCTGAAATTAAGATCAAGTCCTCGACAACAGGAACAGATACTTCCTCATACTTGCAAGCAAGAAACAATGCTGTAATTCCAACCAACTGAAGTTTTTTCCTTGCCAACGCCCGGCATTCTAAGAATCTATCGATAATGTTTATAGTCAGAAAGAGTGTCTCTTCCATTAACTCAAATTTATAATGCACCTGAGGGGAAAGATATAGAAGCCATAAGTATAGTTTGTAAAGATAGGAGAATTGATTCAGAAATATTTTAACAAACATGGGATGTGTTAAAATTAATATGTAGTACCTCTATCAACCAGTCGATGAGAATAGCCCTCATTTTTTCATTCATGTCAAACTGCTTGGACATGTAGTCAGGTTTCACACAACTTGCATCCTGCAATTACAAATTTGGTTGTATTTGAGTGGACCATTAACTAATTACCCAAATGAAGAATTAATTTGATCAGAGTTCAAATCACGCTAGCGGATGAAATAAACATTGGCACACTTCACCTAATTCATGTAGATTATATTATAAAAATTATTTCAACTTGAATTCATTCCGGTAATTGCCACTGGATTGAACATGGATCTTTAAAGGAAAAATTGGAGCTAGATAAACACTGAAGACATGATTGCCACAAATTGCACTGGTAGCCAGGATATATTCTAATAGACAAGATTAATGTATTAGCAGACATGATTAACAAGTTTTATCCATGGATCTGCAAAAGAAGAAGAGGTTCGGAATGAGATTACACTTCGCAATAATGGATTTCTTCTACTCAAGCATTTCACAAGGAATACCTCTGTCTTCCTGTAGAATATGTATATGTCGTCTACGTAATCAACAACTGCTAGTGGATCATCCCGATCACAGCTATCGATATCAGGCATCGAATCCACGGTGATGTCGTCCATTTCAACCTCTTTGTGATCAGACCTATCCTGTAATGTACCAAAATGGCCCTCTGAGTAAGCTACCAATAACTTTTTCAAGACTAATGGATGAGTTTGAGCAGACCATTTCCTCTGCCATAGGCAATGGCAAGCCAATGGCTGATTTCTGCAAATCCACATCTATAGCTGTACGAGTATCTGCGGAACTAAAACTCACATCAGGCTGTACGTTTGGTGCATGCTTCCTGTCATTCCCAATTTGCTGATAATTTTCCTTGGACTCCTGAAGAAAACTAACTTTTTAGTAATCATAAATTAGGTAACAACGCTGTGATTTACCAAGTTAAATTCTTTGAAAAAGAATCACCTGCTTCTGAGCTTGCGATTTGTTTGCCAATGAGGCAGCAAATCTCCTAAAGAACCCCAATCCATCAATCAAATAAAACCCAGGACCAAAAAAACAGGAGAATGTTTTTGAAGAAAGGAGAGTAAAATAGAACATTTTGTGGGTGCTAACCTTGTAATCGGTCGTCGGGCGACAAGTGCTGGGTTTTTTCCATCTAAATTAATTTTGCTACAGAAGACAGACAAAGAACATTGGATCATGCTGAAAATTTTGCATCAAAGGGAATGGTTAAGCATGATGCAGTGACTCAGTCAAACACCTCTTTGTCACCGCAGAAGGGTCGCGCTGCGCCCCCCAACAGGTTCTTTATGTCCCCTCCAATGCTCTTCCGACTGCCCATTTCTGTAACAAAGAATAGAAATTAGATTCTTGTTCCTCGGCTGGGAATTCAAATTCAAACTCCAAATTCATCAAATAGCTGATCCAAAGATTAAACAAGAACCTCGAGAAGTCTTAGGTCTGATCGTGCCCTGTTCACTATCGCCAACGACATCCATTGCCCCTCTGATGTGTATGGCTCACTCAGCATTCAAGTAAAACGCGAAGACAAGTACCACCAAAAGATCGATCTTTAGCCTTAAAAAGGCGAAAATGTAGAAAAAAATTTAGTAATCGATCCACAAATTTCCGCTACTAAAGTTTCAATCGAAGGCAAGAACCGACGAAATCATCGAGAAAGACTCAATCAAGACCTTTTTTTAGAAACAGATTCTCCTCTGCCACCTCCTCGCCGAAATCCCGGCCCTGAGAAGCCGCCGGTCTTCCGATCCGAAAGCGAGGAGAGGAATCAATCGGAGCCCAAAAACGAGATCAAATTATGCGCCTCGAGGGGACAATTTAACGCCCTCTTCTCCGCTAACTCTCTCTCCTCTTCGGGATTTGCGACAGAGAGAGAGAAAGAACGGATGGAAAGGAAGAAAAATAAGAAAGGATTCAAAACGATCGAGAACAAAAATAAGAAGGGACGCGTCCGTCCTCACATGCTTTCCTATCGGAGCTAACGGCTAGCCTGCCGATGGCCGTCTGATCGGTTCTGGACGGCTGGTGCGTCCCAACGGTCATGTCGGTTTGAAAATCTGTCGTTCCGGAGGTCGATACGCGACGGTCCAATTGGACCGGTAATCTTGATCGGATCCTAACGTAGCCGTTGGACCATAAAGGCAATTGCCTTCTCAAGAAATTTAGATTTTGAATTCAGCTCCAGAGTAATGTTTCTTAACCCTTTTTTTTCACATATTCTGAAAAGTATATGAAGCTGGAGAAAACACAAAGTGGAGCAAGAACAAATTAAGGAGATTTCATTATAATGAAGGTAGTAAAAATGTGATGTGTTCGCTTCAGTCTCTCTGTTAATCTGTCCCAGATCAATACGAAAATAATCACTATTAGTTTGAATATTGTGACTAGGGATGGACACATATCAAGTGTAAAAGATACATAATCAAAGTTGTACTTGGGCGGAGGATGTGCATCCAAAATCACTATCTCTTCTTCATGCTTTACTATGCTCTGTTCTGATCGCCAAAACTCGTAATTTGCAGCAGCAATTACTGAAAAAACTATATCAAAGAATTGGCATCTGCAAGTCGCGATGATCACAGCCGCAAGAGCACAAGAGTAGAAGCGAGCAGGAGCGAGCCGAAATTGAAGAGGTCAGCTCCAGTTCTCCTCCTCGATGCCCGGCTTGCAGGAATCAACTGCGGGATAGAGCATTCGTCCCCGTTGAAGTAGACTTTGGAAGGGAATCCATCGCCGGCGATGATGTCGATACCTGGCGTCGTCTTCTTGGTGAACGAGATGACCGACTGCTGCTTCCCCGGCACTCTGGGGTCGCTCTCCGTTGTGCCATTCGCCTCCCCGTTCAAGTAGTCGAGTCCGGGCAGGCCCTGCATGAAGATGGTGTTGTTCCCTGATGTCGTCCCGTTGAAGGAGTACATCTGTTCGTAGCCCGGGGTGGCCTTGTCCATCTGCAAGGCCACGAACCAGTTCGCGAACTGGTCGTCGCGCCAGTTGAACAGAGTCCTCGCCGCACCACCTTTG
>JAGFNQ010006334.1:1082318-1095081 GCA_024364735.1 Boesenbergia rotunda | reverse complement strand
TAGACATGATGGAGATATTATGTGTCATCCTTGTGATTCCCCTGCATGGAAACAGTTAGATTCAACATTTTTTCCTTTGCTATGGAACCACGCAATGTCAGACTTGGACTTTCTGCAGATGGATTTCAGCCATTTGGAAGTTATGGACAACAATATTCATCGTGGCCTGTTATCTTAACACCATACAACTTACCACCATGGATGTGCATGAAAGATGAATTTATGTTTCTTACTGTTTTAATTCCAGGTCCTCAAAATCCAAAAGGGCACATAGATGTTTTTTTGCAACCTTTGATAGCTGAGCTGAATTATTTATGGAATATAGGCTCAGAGACGTATGACATTGCTACAAAGTCAAACTTTTTAATGCATGCAGCATTGTTATGGACTATTAGTGATTTTCTTGCTTACTCAATGTTATCAGGATGGAGCACAGCTGAAAAGTTAGCGTGTCCACATTGTATGAGTCAGTCAGATGCATTTTCTTTGCCATGCAGTGGCAAGATTTCATGGTTTGATAATCATCGAAAATTTTTACCTCTTGATTATCCGTTCAGAAGAAATAAGAAATATTTCAAAAGGAATGAAGTAGTTAGGAAACTACCTCCATTTGGGATGTTAGGCGAAGAAGTGTTAAATGAAATTGATAGTTATGGATTTCTACCAGTATATCAGGATGGATCAGATGATATCAACAAGTATATTGTTAGGGTCAACAATGTGGTTGGAGAAAAGAAGTATTTTTTGGGAGCTTCATATTGGAAATATTTACTCATTCGTCATAATTTGGATGTGATGCATATTGAGAAAAATTTCTTTGATAACATCATTAATACTGTCTTAAATGTGCATGGGAAAACAAAAGATACAACAAAATCTCGTGAAGAATTGAAACAATTAGTTAGCAGGCCTGAGTTGCATCAGAATGAAACAACTGTAAATATCCCAAGGCTTGTTATACATTGGACAAAGAAAGTAAGCAAGCATTATGTTCTTGGTTGAAAAACATAAAATTCCTAGATGGATATGCTTCTAATATGTCTCGTTGTGTGGATACCAATAGATCTAAAATGGTTGGAATGAAGAGTCATGATTGTCATGTGTTCATGCAAAGATTAATTCCAATAGCTTTCCAAGAATTACTTCCAAATAATGTTTGGCAAGCACTTACAGAATTAAGCCTTTTTTTCAAAAATCTGACTTCCAGAGTTGTTATGGCAGCAGATATGTTACGCCTTCAGACAGATTCCTTTAATACTATGTAAGCTTGAGCGAATATTTCCACCAAGCTTTTTTGATTCAATGGAGCATTTGCCGATTCATTTACCTAGTGAGGCACAGGTTGGTGGTCCTGTACAATACAGATGGATGTATCCCTTTGAAAGGTTTCTTAGAAAATTAAAGAATAATGTGCGTAATAAAGCAAGAGTTGAGGGATCAATATGTAATGCATATCTGGTTGAAGAAGCAAGTTCATTTTGCTCCTATTACTTTGCTGAAAATGTGAAAACCAGACATCGAAGTGTCCACGCAATCAAGATGACATTCCATCAGTTGACCCAGACATTCTTTCTATCTTCAAGTATCCTGGAAGAGCAATGGGTTCAACTCTATCTAGACGGTTAAATGACAGAGAATATCATGCCGCCAGGACATATATCCTCTTAAACTGTGAAGATGTCAAACCATACCTAAGGTATTATCTCATGTTGTAATGAAATTAATATCAACTAATATAATCAAATTTCTAGTATGATATCAAATGAACTTATATCTCAGGTTATACCAAGAACAGTTGTACATTCAAAATCCATCGATAAGTGCAAATGAGGTAGATCAAAAGATAGAAGAAGAATTTGCATTTTGGTTTCAAATCTATGTAAGTGAGTTAATATGCAATTTTTTTTACAATTCTTGATTACTTATTAATCTAATAAGTTCACCCAACACTATTATAGGTCAATGATGACCGAATTGCAAATGTAGAAGATGACAGAATTAAAAATCTCGCATTTGGACCTCTTCGTACTGTCACAGTCTACTCGGGTTATTACGTGAATGGATACAGATTTCATGTGAGGCAACGTGATTCAGGGATGCTAACGTATAATTTTGGCATCAGTGTCAAAGGATCAACAAACAATAATGATAATGAATTTGACTATTATGGCAAGCTAGAGGAAATTATCGAAGTTGAATACCCAGCGTTGCCTTTCAAAAGATGTGTACTATTCAGGTGTTCTTGGTATGATCCAACACCAAGGACGGGCACAAGGAAACATCGGTTATACAATTTAGTTGAGGTTAATTCAAGCAAAAGATTCAACAAGTTCGAACCTTTCATTTTTGCAGTGCAAGCTGGTCAAGTATTTTATTTGGAGTACCCAACTAAGAGAAGACGCCCTAGTGAATGGCTTGCTGTATGTCAAATGAAGCCTAGGTCAACAATTGAAATGCCAAATACGATCACTAGCCAAAACTCCGATGCTTATCAAAATGAAGAAGTTATAATCAACTCAGTTGATTCAGAAATACAATCAGTATCTCAATTACTTATAGATGAGAATGTCTCTGACGAGGAAATTAATGATGGTGAAATATCTAGCAGTGAGGAGGTCAATGTATCAACGGATTCAAGCGATGAAAACTTGCATGTTAATTTACCTCCATCAGATTAGGATGAGTTTGATGTATTGAACATTAACTAACCTGAGTTTGTATTAAGATGAGTTGTTAATTTAGATCAATCTGCTTGTATTGAACAGTTTTATACGATGCTTGATTATCCCTTTGCTAGATGTATTTACATTTTCTTCATTAGTGCAGATTTCCATTTGCTAGATGTATGTCTCATTGCAAAGATTACCTATTATGCTTATCTGCTTAAACTTTGTGTATAATCAGGTACCATGGCCGCACCCCGTGATCAGCAGATTAGACTTTCAGTCGTAGGTGACAGGTATAACTATTCTTCTTATATATTTTCTTACAGAATTTGCTAATATATTTTATTTTTTCCTACAGTTTCATGCTAGATGCGCATCAGGTATCATCTTATATTTCTAAAAAATTTAAAGAAAGATTGTCACCTTCTACGACATGGGGTCACATTGAAACTGATTTGAAAACATTCTATTACGGGGAGTTTTTAGTAAGTAGTTTAGATGTATATTTAATTTGATATTTTGGATACAGATTTCACCTTCTAACCTTCTTATATATTTTTTTTACAGAAATGGTACACCTGGGAGGAGGGTGCAGAGGAGCAATTCAAGAGGACCTGGAATGCCTACTGCTCCAAATTATACTGGGACATGCTATACAAATGGAGAAAGAAGGATGATAGGCCTACAGATGTCCCTGAGGCGATTTGGGCAGCATGGCGAGCTGTCTGGGATGCCCAGCATTGGCAAGAGAATGCTGCGATTGCTCGAGGCAATCGCAATTCAGAGGTTGCTGGCCCCAGCACGGGATCCACGAAGCACACTGCTGGATCCCGTTCCATTGTCCAGCATGCCAGTGATTTGGTAAGTTGTTTTTATATAGATTCCTATTAAAGGCATTTAGTATATTTTTTTGGATGTGTCTAAACATTATATTTTGTGTTTACAGGCTGCTGAGCTACAGAGACCTCCCACTAGTTGGGAGTTATTCAGCAAGACCCACAAGAAAAAAGATGGGTCTTTTGTCGATTGTCGCTCCCTAGCAATCAATGTAAGTGTATTAATTATATTTTATTTGTTTTGACATTTTATATAGACTAATTAAATTTTTTATTTCACAGGAAGCAATGACCACTAGAGTTTCTGAGGCACAGGCGTCTCAGCCTGCTGCAGAGGGGGACGATGCACAGACTCTTTCCACCGACGATGTGAATCGGATTTACTTTGATGTCGTCGGTGGGAAGAGGAAGACCGCCTGCTACGGCCTGGGCTCTCAGGCAAAGGTTACATATGATCAGATGAGAGCTCCAGGGGTTAGGGGTCATCCAGCATCCTCCTCCTCTACCTCTAGTGAGGTTCGACAGTTGCGGGAGGAAAATGAAGCCCTGCGGACTCGACTCACGTCGATAGAGTCGACGTGTGCCGGGAGGGACGCAGAATGGGGAAAGACAAGCACAGAGTGGGCTCAGTGGGATGCAGAGTGGGCTCAGAGGGACGCTACGAGGGATGCTGAGTTGAGAGATTTGCGGGCTCGCCAGGCAAATACTGATAATATATTACGTCATATGCAAGCTTTTGCAGCTACCCTATCGCCGATGACACAGATGCCAGCCATTCCCGCCCCTCGTATTGATGCTCCCGATACACAGATGTCAGCCGCTCCCGCTCCCGCCCATCGTTTTGAGTCTCAGGAGACACAGGATCCTGAGCATCCCACAGAGGAGTAGAGATATTATAGTGGTAAGAGTCATTTTTTCCCCTAATTTTTTTCAGTAACAATGTATTAATTTATTATATCCATAATAACTTGTTTTCTTATTTCTCCATTTATGTTTACAGATTCTACATTATCAGAGTTGAGTTCAGATTTTTTGCTTGAAAGGTATGAATATTCGATATTATTCCTTTATTCTTTCGTATTTAGTAGTTTTCATTTACTTATTTAATATTATTAGAGTTATCTTCTATTTGTTATTTTTCTTCTATTAGATCGAGTTATCTTATCATTTGTTATTTCTTATTGTTATCAATTTAGATTTATTTCTGTATTAGATTTCTTTCTAATGTTTTTATCTTCTATTATGCAGGAATATTTTTCCTTTCCATCCAGTATTGACTCTGATATTCATGTACGTAATGATTCTCTACGAACCTTTCATTTTTTGATATATGTTTATTTTCTTTTGATATATACATTTAGTTGGTTGAAAATTGTATAAGTTTTGATACATCATATGGATACGTATGGTTACTCTGTTACATTTGGATACATCATATGTTTAATCATTTACATCATATGGATACGTATGATTTACTTTGTTACATTTGGATACATCATTTGTAAAATTTTAGTCTTGTTTCAAAGTTTCGATTGTAACAGTTTAGAAATTAAACTTTGGAATGAATAGTGGATTGAATGTATACTTTTGTAAATAATTGTTTGGATTGGATTGAATTCGAAACAAATGTTCTGAATGTTTCGATTGTTATGAATGTTTAGATTGTAATTGTGAATATTCGGATTGTTCTGAATGTCTGGGATTGTAATTGTGAATGTTTGGATTGTAATTGTGATTGTTAGATTGTTGAAATATAGATTTCTGTTTCATATTTTTATATGGTATTGATGTATAACAGGGAAGGTCAAGAAACAGATGGTTCCTGTGAAAATTTTCCAGTATTAGCGACGTATTTTTTTAAAATTCCGTCGCTATTTGCGACGGATATTTGACTTTTCCGTCACTAAAACAGTCAAATAGCGATGAGGTTTGACCATATCCGTCGCTATTACGATATATTAGCGACGGACATTGACGTAATCCGTCGCTACCCCATAAAGCTTGCGACGGATAATTGACCATCCGTCGCTACCATTTTCCAGGCCACGTCGACCCCCTTTTGGGGTGTTTGCGACGGGGTTAATTATCCGTCGCTAATATAGCGACGGCGATTATATAATATGTTGGGACCGGGTGCATGTCGACAAGGATACGAGTTCGTAAAATTTAAAATTTTTACGTGCAGCGGAAGAGTTTGCATAAAATAATTTCCTAAATTATTTTAACTTCGTATCTAGCATGCAACCTTATAGTGTATCGACATAATCATGAAATAAAAGTTTGCGGAAAAGTAAACTAAATTACTTTTATACCTCGCGTATCTTGAAGAAAGGGACGAGATCCAACCGTAGCGTCCCTTGGAAGCTTCGCCTCTATTCGCGTCCACGCCGAGTTCTCTTCGGGATGACTTCGCAAAGTCACGAGTTTTGTGCCGACGAGAACTACTAGATTCTCGGAAGGCACAACTAGAAGGTTAAGAGAAAAATTAGGAAAACTAACCAACAAGAAGTAACGGAATCGAATTCCGAGAGGAGAGGAGTCGCTATCCGCTTCTTCTTCTTCTTGTTGTGGTTCTTCTTCTTCGTATAGCTCACGGCAACCCTAGGATGCGCCAGCCCTAGGGTGTGAGAGGGAGGCGCCGGCCCTAAGCAAGAGGAAGGGCGCCGGCCCTAATGGGAAGGAGAAGAGGAGGAGGAGAGAAGAGAAGAGAGAGAGGGAGAGAATAATTAATCTCTTAATTATTTTCGTTAGGAATAAGGGATAGCCTTTGGTTCCTTTATATAGTAGCAACTCCTTTGCTAAGTCTTCCTCTAAACCGAATTAACGGAATTAGTTATAAGAAATTTATCTTATAAATTTTCTTATTGCTTATTCCTTTTAAGCCTAGTCTTATTATAAACAATTTATAATAAAACAAATTAGTTATCATAAGAGATTTATCCTATACATTCTCTTATGAATTTTATTATAACTAACTTTATAATAAAACTAATTATTTATCATAAGAAATTTATCCTATAAATTCTTATGAATTAATTCCGTTTAAACCAAGTCTTTATTATAAACTAATTTATAATAAAAACTAATTCTTCTTCTCTTTAAATTATGGAATAAATTTTATAAGAAATTTATAAACTTTCTTATTATGGATAAATCAATTCATAATTGATTTTATAAAATTAAAATAAACCCAATTCATGGATTATTTTAATCTTCCATAAAAGAATAAATTTCTATAAATTTATTTATATAAATTTCTTTATACAAATTTATTTATCCATAATTTATAAAATAAATCGTACTAGATTTATTTAATTAATTAAACCAATTAAATTGGTTTATTCTCCTCTATTTGGCCGGCCACCAAAGAGGGTTTAACACCCTCTTTGGCCGGCCAAAACCAACCCGAACCGCCGCGAATTAAACTCATTTAATTCGTCCAAAAAGCCTTCAAAAGACTTAGCCATTTTTAGCTTCCATTGCGCCTCTGACTAACTCAGATTCGACTTATTTCTCTTGATCGAAAAATCCAATTTTCAACTCGTTTTAAATCCCTCGGATTACTCGTAGTACGTGTGACTAAATAGGCTTTCGATTTATGTTGGCCGTCTATAATCAACAAATTATAGAACGATCATGAGTGGCACCTAGTAGTACATCATGATCCCCAATTAATCGAAAGATCAACGGTTTGACCTCAGAAGAAATTATTCTGAAACCCTTCAGCAGCTCTATTGAATCGTGCCCCATTCCCTTCACCACCTTATACCCACTTGGTTCAGGACACGGTCTATGGTGTCAGTCCCCACTAGGCTGACTACGTCACACCTAGCCCAAGTAATGTCTTACTCGTCCTTTGGATTTCTAATTACTCTCATGTATTTTAGAGACTCTCACTCTAAACATGATATGCTCTGGCCAGAGGCTTTGAGTAACAATCCGACGATAGGCCTGGGTATACATCTCCTCGCAAGGAGTGGTGAATCCTTTGTAGGCTGTTCAAACATCTTCGGGCACTTCGGCTTATACCCGATCATCCTGGGTCCACACCTCCTTGTAGATGTTTGCTTAAGATATCAAAGTATAAGTCTCCATGACCAAGATGACTTGAACACCGCAAGTCAAAGGAACATCGCACTTAAGCCGCAGTAAGATCTTCATTGACATATCTACATGTAGATTCCCATATGAAGTCTTACAGCTAGTCACTCCAATGAACTAGTTCCCTTAACTAGCATCCATGTTTATCTCCGGACATCCCAATGTCACCAGCCAGTGAGAATCAGCTGATTAGAGAATAACCCATGCTAGTCTCAACAGAATTGATAGTGCCCGTTTTTATCAATTCATCGACTAGGGATATTTTCAATACTTCACATTTGCGCATTTAGAGATAATCACTAGTTGTGATCTCATCACAAATTTTCTTATGCTGTGAGTTGTATTGCGGACATTCAGTAGATGAGTTTAAGATCCCAATCAAATACACAAGCATGTATACTCAAATAGTGAATTATCATTTATTAATATAAATGTTTTACAATCATAAGGCGATTGCCTTAGGACACTTCTCTCATATCACTAACATAATATCCGTCGCTACTCATGCTCTGCGACGGGTTCTCAGCCGACGGCGGCAAATCCGTCGCTAATCCGTCTCTATCACTGTTTAGCGACGGAATAGCGACGGATTTTGTCCGTCGCTAGTGCTTGTTATTTTTGTAGTGCTCCTTTTTGTTCCAGGAGTCAGGTTCCTTGATTTTTTCTTCGTTATGTTTCTTTGTTGAAAAATCATTTTTCATTGTTAATAATAATTCATAATTAGGAGTAAAAAATACCTTCATTTTTATTTTCCTTGGAAAAATACGACCTGAGGCCCCTCTACTACATTTTTTCTTTTCATTGTTAATAATAATTCATAATGAAGGTAAAAAATACCTTCATTTTTCATTGTTGAAAAATCATCAAACTTTGATGGGTAGATCATTTATCCAACCATTCTTTAAAATTTACTGCAGTTGGCAGTTAGTTCTTCTGCGGCATCCTGACTCTGATAACACTTGACGGGTCGAGGTGGACAGAGATTTACTTGGTTGCAACTTAGGTGGTTGCTAATCCAAGATGACTGAAACTCACTATCAAAATCTCCATCTGGCGGAGAAGCCTTTTACAGACTTTGGAGCACAAGACAGAGGAAAACTAATAACTGAATTGTATGCACTTGATGGATGGATTGAAATTGAGCTCTATGAGCCTATTTATAGCTCCGGTTAGAGTTATCCGTTTGTTGACATGACACTTATAGGGCGTCCGAGTGCTCATGGGCTCCTGACACATGGCCTGATAGTTATCTAAAGAGCAACGTGTTGGATAACTTGGCGTGTTTCCTAAGCGAATACCTGGTCGTCCATGAGAGACATTTCCATGTCCACGGATTAAAAAAAATTAATCCAAATGGAGACATATCTCCCAAATGATCGTCTCGTCATTGTATCAATTGATTCGAGTTACAACTTAGTCAATCTCAAAGTTCGAGCCTTGTAACTCGCCTAACCAATTGATCGCGGAAAAGACGATGAGCGGATCACTAATTTTTGTGTTTATTATCGGGGTCCAAAATAATTAATTATCAACAATTAATTAAGCAATAATTAATCACAAAGATAATTAATTATCATCCACATAAAATGATAGAATTAAAGAGCCAAAGGAAGAGGTTATACCTTCCCATTACCTCGCGATCTTCTATCGTATGACCCTCCCCTCTTGGACGTCGAGTGGGCGACGGTCTACCAAGATCCGGAGCCACCAAACCAAACTAAAAGCCTCTTCTTCCTTCTCCTAGCGCCGGCCAACAAAACCCTAGGGTTCCTTGTTGCCGCTGGCCACACAAAGGAAGAAGTCCACTTCTTCTAGCCACCACCACCTTCTCCTCCTTCCAACAGCTGTTGCCAACCAGGGAGAAGAGAGAAAAGGGCTGTCACCTCCTCTTAATGCCATCGGAAAACCTCCCTTGGAGGTTATCGGCGCTGCAACCCCTAGCCAAGGATGTGTTGCCACCGGCCACTCCTTCACCCACCTAAGCCCGCTCCGCCCAAGAAGAAGAAGAGGACCCCTTCCTCCACCTTGCTACCGTGCCTTTAGTGGTGAAGAAAAGGAGAGAAGAGAGAAAACCAAGCTTCTCCTCCTCTTCTAAGCCGCCGACCACTTCCACCCTAGGAGAGAGAAAAATAAAGAGAGAGGGAGAAGAATAATAGCCGGAGGTTGGTTTCATGATGCCTTCATGGGGGATTTATAGGGCTACAATAGATACCATGAGGAGGAGTTGAGTCTTGGTCTGCTATTGGATCCAAACCCGATCCATTAATGAAGAACCATTCCATTAAAGACCCTTCATTAAACTACCTCACCAACCCCCATATTTTCATATGGGCTCCACCTATTATGAATACAATTTCTCCTCGTGTTTAAGATATCGAATGCCCGTTGATTAATTTAAATTACTGACAATTTTAATTAATCAACCTCTAACTCCTTGGCTAGTACCACTCATCCTTATCATTATGTTGGACCAAGCCCACCTGCAGGATTTAACATAATGAACCTTATGAGCTCATCAAGGGGGCATAATCATCCCGACTCACCAGGACATGGATTCCGTCTATAATCCATGGCACACCATGCAAATAATATTATTTCCCAACATACCAGGCCTATCGATTTAACATAATAAATCTCACCCATTGGTAAATCAAAGAAATAAATACTAAGTACATGTGTCCGTTATTATATCGGGACTCAGAGCATGTACTCCATAATAAACCGAGGTCCGATCCAATTATAAGGTCAGTATAAATCGGATCACCTCTATGTTGGTCCTGCTCAATACACACAAAGTGCACTAGTGTAATTCATTGGTCAAGATAAACCAATACCAAATTACACTAGAACCATCCTGTTGGTTTGTCCAACTCTATCTTGGTTGTGAGCCTCTACTTATACTCTGCAAGGGACTGATAACATGATCTTCTGTGTATCACCACACACCATGTTATCTACAATGAAAAGTATCTGACATAAATGCATATACTAATAATATAAACATGCAAACAGTGATGTTGTGATTCTCTTTCAAAATGTAGATGTAAATACAGAAAAGACAAGACTTTTAGTATACATATTAACAATCTCCTACTTATACTCAAAGACTCTGTTATCCTCACAATTCTATACATCTGACTCCCATATCCTTCACATGTTGGGACCGGGTGCATGTCGACAAGGATACGAGTTCGTAAAATTTAAAATTTTTACGTGCAGCGGAAGAGTTTGCATAAAATAATTTCCTAAATTATTTTAACTTCGTATCTAGCATGCAACCTTATAGTGTATCGACATAATCATAAAATAAAAGTTTGCGAAAAAGTATACTAATTTACTTTTGTACCTTGCGTAACTCGAAGAAAGAGACGAGATCCAACCGTAGCGTCCCTTGGAAGCTTCGCCTCTATTCGCGTCCACGCCGAGTTCTCTTCGGGATGACTTCGCAAAGTCACGAGTTTTGTGCCGACGAGAACTACTAGATTCTCGGAGGGCACAACTAGAAGGATAAGAGAAAATAATGAAAAACTAACCAACGAAGTAACGGAATCAAATTCCGGGAAGAGAGGAATCGCTATCCGCTTCTTCTTCTTCGCGTTCGGGTTCTCCTTCTTCTTCTTGAAGCTCACGCCAACCTCAACTAATGGAGGATTTGCGCCAGCCCTAAGTCACCAAGTGGGCGCCGGCCCTAGGCTCCAAGTGGGCGCCGGCCCTAGTCAAGAGAGGGAGAGGGAGAAGAGAAGAGAAGAGATTAAGAGAGAGAGGGAGAGCTCTATGATTCAATTACTTGAATTGGAATTAAGGGCTAGCCTTTGGTTCCTTTATATAGTAGCAACTCCTTTGCTAAGTCTCCCTCTAAACCGAATTAACGGAATTAACGGAATTAGTTATAAGAAATTTATCTTATAAATTTTCTTATTGCTTATTCCCTTTAAGCCTAGTCTTATTATAACCATTTATAATAAAACAAATTAGTTATCATAAGAAATTTATTCTATAAATTTTCTTATGAATTTTATTATAACTAACTTTATAATAAAACTAATTATTTATCATAAGAAATTTATCCTATAAATTCTTATGAATTAATTCCGTTTAAACCAAGTCTTTATTATAAACTAATTTATAATAAAAACTAATTCTTCTTCTCTTTAAATTATGGAATAAATTTTATAAGAAATTTATAAACTTTCTTATTATGGAAAAATCAATTCATAATTGATTTTATAAAATTAAAATAAACCCAATTCATGGATTATTTTAATCTTCCATAAAAGAATAAATTTCTATAAATTTATTTATATAAATTTCTTTATACAAATTTATTTATCCATAATTCATAAAATAAATCGTGCTTGATTTATCTTATTAATTAAACCAAATAAATTGATTTAATTCCCTTTAATGGTTGGCCACCACATGGAGGGTTAATACCCTCTTTGGCCGGCCAAAACCGACCCGAACCAATCGCGAATTAAACTCATTTAATTCGCCCAAAAAGCCTTCAAAAGACTTAGCCATTTTAGTTTCCATTGCGCCTCTGATTAACTCAGATTCGACTTATTTCTCTTGATCGGAAAATCCAATTTTCAACTCGTTTTAAATCCCTCGGATTACTCGTAGTGCGTGTGACTAAATAGGCTTTCGATTTATATTGGCCGTCTATAATTAACTAATTATAGAACGATCATGAGTGGCACCTAGTAGTACATCATGATCCCCAATTAATCGAAAGATCAACGGTTTGACCTCAGAAGAAATTATTCTGAAACCCTTCAGCAGCTCTAATAAATCGTGCCCCATTCCCTTCACCACCTTATACCCACTTGGTTCAGGACACGGTCAATGGTGTCAGTCCCCATTAGGCTGACTACGTCACGCCTAGCCCAAGTAATGTCTTACTCGTCCTTTGGATTTCTAATTACTCTCATGTATTTTAGAGACTCTCACTCTAAACATGATATGCTCTGGCCAGAGGCTTTGAGTAACAATCCGACGATAGGCCTGGGTATACATCTCCTCGTAAGGAGTGGTGAATCCTTTGTAGGCTGTTCAAACATCTTCGGGCATTTCGGCTTATACCCGATCATCCTGGGTCCACACCTCCTTGGAGATGCTTGCTTAAGATGTCAAAGTATAAGTCTCCATGACCAAGATGAC
>JAGFNQ010006334.1:1028894-1074964 GCA_024364735.1 Boesenbergia rotunda | reverse complement strand
TAGATGAATTTGCATGGTCTAATTAAGTTTCTTCTTGTCTCTAGTTTCAGAGCTTACAGTGTTTTCAATCACGGGAGAATCAACAGGTTGCCATGTGGGCCGACCTCCTGACAAGCAATGAGTATTGCAGGAGAGTATGAACATGCCTGTGGAGGTGCTGGTAGGCAATGCTTGCAGAAACTGCGACCTGAAACCTGAATTAATCAAGCATCATTACGAGATCAGATAGTTTCAGGGAAAAAGAGATTCTATTCTAAAAGCCCATTTCCAGTTAAAAGTTATCAGAACTGCCAGTTAACCTTGCAATGTCTGCAGTTGAGATGAAGAACAATTCTTAATACCAAGTTTGCACTCTGCCCAAGCATTTCCAGGATCTGCAGAACTTGGAGCTAAAATATTCCTGATCTGCAGTGACACAAACATGAATATATAAATACATATATCAAGGGGGAAAAAAAGAGACATGCTTCTCGTGGATTTGTTACCTGCCATCCATCATAGGCTGAGTTAAGTATGAAAAGGGGTGTGCTCATCGTAGGCACCACATACTGTGGGAAGAAGCACATGCTTGGAGTTTGTCTTGATGTGCAAGAAGGCGGCAAATTCTTCGCCGACTCCTGAGAAATCACAAACAAAATGTGAGTATGTATCCTTTGATTGAATACTTCAGCATGGAATCACTCATTCTCGACATACATGAAGGTTGACAACATCAGTATAGAGGGACTTGACAGAAGCTGCTCCAGATATATCGTGCCTGTTGGAAGCAATTGTGGTTTCCTTAGCATCATATTGATCAAACAAGATCATCATGATCGAACTTACGCGTCGATGAAGTAACCAGCATCAGAAAAGCATTTGACATTCGCGGTTGCTGGTAAAAGACTGCGGAAGTTGTCACAGTGTAGAATGGATGCCAGTCCCCCAGCTGAACAACCAGAAAGTAGTGCCTGGAAGAATCAGAAACATTAGCATGAGACGTTGCATGATGAACCTTCACAACTTTACAAATTCTATCTACATTTTGGGCTTTGTTCATCCCCTTTGCTAATAGATCGTCGATAATGGCACGCCAAACCCTGGCTCCTCTATAGTGAAGATTTGTAGCCTGACAAAAATTTACATTGGAAAATTGTCACTAAATGTGGCACGCAGAACTCATCCATCATCATGCAAATTGGTTAAGCAGATTACTGGATCGACTGCTTCTACATCCCCAGTAAAAGATGAGCCATCACAGTATCGAATCTTGATCCTATTCCAGTTATAGAAGTCTGCAAGTATAAGATGAAAACAAATCAGAATAACCATTTCATTGTGCCACTAAATTCAGAAGAAATCTAAACAAAAACAAAGAAGAGCATAATAAAATTTCACTAATTACCAGGATTGAATTTCTGAATATCTCCTAAAATTCCAGAGAATGAGAGTTGCTCCATAAACTTAGATGAGCCTCTGGAATTGCCTTTTCGTTCTACACACTCTTCAACGTTCCTGCACCATCCTCCTCCCTGAAAATGGTAGAAAGTGTGTTTTTCTTTGAGATTATTAAACAGAAATTGACTGCATGGACTTTATATCCTTCCCTTTACTGAACTCTACGTAAGGCTATGTGAGTGACACTTGTGATCCTATTCGTAATGTCGTTTCTATGTTTACTCTAGAGACTTTTTATTGCTAGATATTCACAGCCTATCAGTAGTGCCTCTTTCATTTTCCAGCAGAAAATTCTTGGTTATAGTTAAAAGATTACTCAAGATGCCCAAGCAACTGCAACTTTGCAACGAGATAAAAAAGGATCTGACCTCCATGAAAACCAACCAATTATTCACACCAGAACCAGAACCAGGTGAAAAATGATATGCTGGGGGACTTCCATCCAGACATACTGCAAAAATCAAAGCAAAATATTTGGGCGGGCAAAACCAAATCGAACTTCCAAAAAGTTGGAAAAGGAAAGCCGATGAGCAAACCTGCTCCTTTAGCCACTGCACTTTCTAAGAGAGTCATTGGCACAGGGCCTCCGTCAACTTCTATGGAGACCAGTAAGGAGATTAAGCAGAGTGAAGGAAGGATCCATGCTTTTGATTTAGGATCAAACATCCTGCATATTTTTATTTAGTTCGTAAGCACCAAGAACAGAGAAAACGCTGCAGAAAACTATGGAGAGACGCTTAGACCTTGAAAATGAAACGGAGAGAGCTTGGAATTGAGAAGGAAGGAAGAATTTATGCTGTCCACAGAGGTCTCTTCGAGGAAAATGACGCTTTTCTAGTAGAGCTGTTAGAAGGTAATGCAGAATCTCTAGTTAAATCCGTGACAGTTACTTAACCAAATATGGGTCATTTGTAAAATGACCCATAAAGTTCTCAAAATACCATTCAAATTTTTATTAGCCAAAATACCCGGGTTTTCATTTAATTTTCTTCGTGAGTAATATGAATTATAATTTATAAGGGAGGAAAAACATTTTGGGCATCAAACGTTATTTATTTTTGATATTTTGGATATCAAACTTTAAAAAAAACTTTTTAATTTTAAAATTAATATTTTATTTTTATTTTAGTCTAGAATTATTAGGTTATATTATTTAAGTTAAAAAAAATTAAAAATTAAAAACTCATAGGATTTACCTTTCCAATTAAATTATAATGTTTAAGTTAAAGAAAATTAAAAATTGAAAATCCCTATTGTTCACCTTCCCAATTAAGTTATAATATTTAATTATAATTAAAAAAAAATCTTGAGGCGTCTCCTATAACATGGTATTAAAATTATTATTTTTAAAATTAGGGACTAAAAAAAAAAAGATAAATGTCTAACTTTGAGATTATAAAATCTTTTCAAAAGTTTGATATTAGAATAACAAATTTAATATAAGTTTGAGACCAAAGTATGTCAATTTTTGTTTATTTATTTGGAAAAAAATACGGCGGGGGAAAACAATTGCTTGTTTCATATTTATTCCTTTTATTTAAGTTGAAAATAGGATGCAAAGAAAGCAAGCGTAAATTTAAGCATCTAATTAATCTAAATCATTAATAACATTATTGGTTTCCTTAGCAAGAGAAATGAAATCGTGGAAGGAAATCAATGCAATACATTTTCTAATTCGTATTTTTCTCCAAGTAAATTCATCATAAAATTAAAAATGGTAGCCAAATAAAAAAAAACTCATTTTCGGAGAGTACGTGTATCATTTTCACACTCCATTTACAATTGCTTAATTTCCTAAATAGCTTTAATTATTTATTTAATTTTGTTTATCTAGTTAATTTCAAGCTTTTATCATGAAAAAATATCTATATATATAATCCAATAAATAAAAACATTTTTAAGTTTGACCATACTCTAGATAATTTTTAAATAAAAAATTAATAAGATACGAAAAATACTTGATAAATATACATATATCAATTATATTATTTATAAGATTGAATATAAAATTTAAAAAAAAACAAAAACAAAAACAAAAACACAATTGAATCTTACTTAAGAAAATCCGGCAATTAAATTATAAATCATTTATGAGTCTTAGAAATAATAATATTTGTATGGTATTTAATAATGATATTAAAAATGTGGGGCCGGACTTCAATTTTGGGGCCTGTTAGGGGTGAGTATTCGGTAAAACCAAATCGAACCGAACCGAATAGACCGAAAACCGAATAAACTGATTTTTTTCAAAAAAATCGAACCGACCGAATTTGTTGATAAAAACCGAGAATATCGAACCAAAAAAATCGGTTAATTCGGTTTTTAACCGAATTAACCGATTTGACCGAAATTTTAAAATTTTATTTGATTTTAATAAAAAAAAGATTTTATTTTATTTAATTATATTTTTAAATAAAAATTAATTAAATTAATATTCTTATTCTGTTAATTCGATTTAATCGAATTACAAAATTCAAAATCGAAAATCGAACCGAATTAATCAAAAACCGAATCGAATTTAAAAAAAAACAAAAACCGAATTAACCGAACCGAATTTCAAAATTCGATCGGTTCAGTTCGATTAATTCGATTTTTTTGAATTTTTACTAACCCTGTCTTCTTGTGGATGGGTGTAAAAATAAAATAAAATAAAATAAAAGCACAATGAATAATATCACGCTGGCAAAGTCACCGAGTTGCTAGTCGGACAAATTTGTCATCAGATAAATATAATTCAATTTTGATAAATATAAATATTATTTTGAATTATTTTTATACTATTATTTAGAAAGACCACTCGATTAAAATTGAATGTCTTATAGTTTACCTCTTTTCAAACTATATGGAGTCAGTTGTAGAAGGCAAGACAAAAGGCGAAATCGTTCACCCCCAGCGCCTCCGCCGTACCCGTCTTAAGGTCATCACGAGGAAGGTAAATCACGGAGTCAGTTGTAGAAGGGATCACTAAGGTGATTGCTCTGCTTCCTGAATAAAGTAGAATAATACGAACAAAAATACATTGAAAAAAAGGATAAAGTTAGCATAATTTGAAGTAGAATCCAGAACTCTCACCGCCAAAAGACAAAGCTGAGCAAAGGAAGTAGATATGTTGGAGTACTCAAAGTAATGAGAAGAGCTACCTCTGTTAAATGGGATTCATTCAGTATGTTCAGTTTGACTTTTAGAGTGCTCATATTCCTGCACTACAAAAATAACAAGGTATTGCGACGGATATATAGTATCCGTCGCTGAAGTTTGGCGGCAAGTCAAACTCTAGATTATAGCGATGGACATGGTCAAAGTCCGTCGCTATAGCGACGGATAATTTAAAATAATCCGTCGCTATTGTTAGGCGACGAGTCAAACCCCTAATTCAGCGACGGATAGGTCAAATACGTCGCTAAGTTGCGACGGACAAGTTAGTCCGTCGCAAAATTTCTTAAAAAAAGGCGACGCCGACTTCCCCTCGCGGCCACGCGAACCCTAGCGACCGAAGCGACGAGCGATTCTCCTCCGGCGATTCTCCTCCGGCGATTCTCCTCCGGCGAACCCTCCTCCGATCCCAGGTAGCGAGTTAAGCTCCATTTGCCGTATATTCTCGTTTTATTATGATCACGCGCCGCCGTCGTCTTCTCCGGCCAACATCAGCTCCTTGGCACGGCCGCGCGCGGCCTCCCGCGGCCGCGCGCGGCCTCCCGCGGCCGCGCGCGGCCTCCCGCGGCGGCGCGCGTCCTCCTGCTGTCTCGCGCCGCCTGCTGCCGGTCGCGGCCCAGTGCGGCCGGGCGGCTTCTGCGGCCGGGCGGCGGCTGCTGCGGCCGCGCAGGGGGGGGGTTAATTAATTAATTTAGGGTAATTAATTAATTAGTTTAATTAATTAAACTAATTAATTAGATTAATTAAGTAGATTAATCTAATCAATTTAATCTAACTATGGTTTAATTAATTAGATTAGTATAATTAATTAGAATAATTTAATTAATTAGTTTAATTAGATTAGTTTAATTGTTTGATTAATTTAATTATTAACATGATTAATTGTTTGATTAAGTAGATTACTTGTTCTATTAATTAGATCTTGTTTGATTAGTTTTAGATAAATCAAATTATATCATGTTTGATTAATAAGATTTATTTTTTTAGTATGCCATTAATATCACATTTTAATATGTGTTGTTTGATTAAATTGTCTTATCTGAATTCAGATACAATGTATCCGAACAAGGCATGGATGTATAATAGGTTAGACAATGGATTTATCCGTGACGAATTTTTTGCTGGAGTGGAAGAATTTGTTAACTTTGCAAAGTGTCATCCTGAGTGTTTGAATGGCACAGAGTTGAAGTGTCCATGTAATCAACGCAAATGTAGAAATACAGCTTTCCGTGATGAAGATACAGTGAAAACTCATATCGCCAGGTATGAGTTTGTTCCAGATTATTACAACTGGTATTGTCATGGAGAGCCGTATGTATATGAATTTGGTGGACCTTCCGTTGCTTCATCATCGAACTCAATTGGACCAGAAACATCATATAACCCTGCTGATGCAATGCAATCAATGGTATACGATGCAATGAATGCTTTTGATCAATCAAATGTAGAACAAGTACCTACTTCTGATGTTCAGAAAATGTATGACATGTTAAAGGCTAGTGAAAGAGAATTATGGGAAGGTATTCCTTCTGGTCATTCTCAATTATCTGCTACTGCAAGATTATTGAATATGAAGGCAGAACATCATTTCTCAGAACGATGTTATGATGACATATGTCAACTTATGTCAGAGTTGCTTCCAACTGATAACTGCATGACTGATAGTTTCTACAACACTAAAAAACTAATCAGAGACTTGGGTTTGCCAGTTGAGAAGATACATTGTTGTGTCAATAATTGCATGATCTTTTGGAACCAAGATAGTGAATTGATGGAATGCAAAATCTGCAACCATCCCCGTTACAAGCATGGTGTTCGCATGGTAAATCAGAAGAAGAAAAAAAATATTCCTTACAAAGTAATGTATTATTTTCCTTTGACTGCTAGACTTCAACGTTTGTATGCATCAGCAGCAACAGCGAGTCATATGATTTGGCATCAAAACCATAGACATGATGGAGATATTATGTGTCATCCTTGTGATTCCCCTGCATGGAAACAGTTAGATTCATCATTTTCTTCCTTTGCTATGGAACCACGCAATGTCAGACTTGGACTTTCTGCAGATGGATTTCAGCCATTTGGAAGTTATGGACAACAATATTCATCGTGGCCTGTTATCTTAACACCATACAACTTACCACCATGGATGTGCATGAAAGATGAATTCATGTTTCTTACTGTTTTAATTCCAGGTCCTCAAAATCCAAAAGGGCATATAGATGTTTTTTTGCAACCTTTGATAGCTGAGCTGAATTATTTATGGAATATAGGTTCAGAGACATATGACATTGCTACAAAGTCAAACTTTTTAATGCATGCAGCATTGTTATGGACTATTAGTGATTTTCCTGCTTACTCAATGTTATCAGGATGGAGCACAGCTGGAAAGTTAGCATGTCCACATTGTATGAGTCAGTCAGATGCATTTTCTTTGCCATGCAGTGGCAAGATTTCATGGTTTGATAATCATCGGAAATTTTTACCTCTTGATCATCCGTTCAAAAGAAATAAGAAATATTTCAAAAGGAACGAAGTAGTTAGGAAGCTACCTCCATTTGGGATGTCAGGCGAAGAAGTGTTAAATGAAATTGATAGTTATGGATTTCTACCAGTATATCAGGATGGATCAGATGATATCAACAAGTATATTGTTAGAGTCAACAAATGTGGTTGGAGGAAAAGAAGTATTTTTTGAGAGCTTCCATATTGGAAATATTTACTCATTCGTCATAATTTGGATGTGATGCATATTGAGAAAAATTTCTTTGATAACATCATTAATACTGTCTTAAATGTGCATGGGAAAACAAAAGATACAACAAAATCTCGTGAAGAATTGAAACAATTAGTTAGCAGGCCTGAGTTGCATCAGAATGAAACTACTGGTAAATATCCCAAGGCTTGTTATACATTGGACAAAGAAAGTAAGCAAGCATTATGTTCTTGGTTGAAAAACATAAAATTTCCAGATGGATATGCCTCTAATATGTCTCGTTGTGTGGATACCAATAGATCTAAAATGGTTGGAATGAAGAGTCATGATTGTCATGTGTTTATGCAAAGATTAATTCCAATAGCTTTCCAAGAATTACTTCCAAATAATGTTTGGCAAGCACTTACAGAATTAAGCCTTTTTTTCAAAAATCTAACTTCCAGAGTTGTTACGGCAGCAGATATGTTACGCCTTCAGACAGAGATTCCATTAATACTATATAAGCTTGAGCGAATATTTCCACCAAGCTTTTTTGATTCAATGGAGCATTTGCCTATTCATTTACCTAGCGAGGCACAGGTTGGTGGTCCTGTACAATACAGATGGATGTATCCCTTTGAAAGGTTTCTTAGAAAATTAAAGAATAATGTGCGTAACAAAGCAAGAGTTGAGGGATCAATATGTAATGCATATTTGGTTGAAGAAGCAAGTTCATTTTGCTCCTATTACTTTGCTGAAAATGTGAAAACCAGACATCGAAAGTGTCCACGCAATCAAGATGACATTCCATCAGTTGACCCAGACATTCTTTCTATCTTCAAGTATCCTGGAAGAGCAATGGGTTCAACTCTATCTAGACGGTTAAATGACAGAGAATATCATGCCGCCAGGACATATATCCTCTTAAACTGTGAAGATGTCAAACCATACCTAAGGTATTATCTCTTGTTGTAATGAAATTAATATCAAATGATATAATCAAATTTCTAGTACGATATCAAATGAACTTATATGTCAGGTTATACCAAGAACAGTTGTACATTCAAAATCCATCGATATGTGCAAATGAGGTAGATCAAAAGATAGAAGAAGAATTTGCTTTTTGGTTTCAAATATATGTAAGTGAGTTAATATACTTTTTTTTTTAAACAATTCTTGATTACTTGTTAATCTAATTTGATCACCCACCACTATTATAGGTTAACGATGACAGAATTTCAAATGTAGAAGACGACAGAATTAAAAATCTCGCATTTGGACCTCTTCGTACTGTGACAGTCTACTCGGGTTATTACGTGAATGGCTACAGATTTCATGTGAGCCAACGTGATTCAGGGATGTTAACGTATAATTCTGGCATCAGTGTCAAAGGATCAACAAACAATAATGATAATGAATTTGACTATTATGGCAAGCTAGAGGAAATTATCGAAGTTGAATACCCAGCGTTGCCTTTCAAAAGATGTGTACTATTCAGGTGTTCTTGGTATGATCCAACACCAAGGACGGGCACAAGGAAACATCAGTTATACAATTTAGTCGAGGTTAATTCAAGCAAAAGATTCAACAAGTTCGAACCTTTCATTTTTGCGGTGCAAGCTGGTCAAGTATTTTATTTGGAGTACCCAACTAAGAGAAGACGCCCTAGTGAATGGCTTGCTGTATGTCAAACGAAGCCTAGGTCAACAATTGAAATGCCAAATACAATCACTATCCAAAACTCCGATGCTTATCAAAATGAAGAAGTTATTATCAACTCAGTTGATTCAGAAATACAATCAATATCTCAATTACTTATAGATGAGAATGTCTCTGACGAGGAAATTGATGATGGTGAAATATCTAGCAGTGAGGAGGTCAATGTATCAACGGATTCAAGCGATGAAAACTTGCATGTTAATTTAGTTCCATCAGATTAGGATGAGTTAGATGTATTGAACAATATTAACTAATCAGAGTTTGTATTAAGATGAGTTGTTAATTTAGATCATGTTGCTTGTATTGAACAAGTTTATACGATGCTTGATTATCCATTTGCTAGCTTTATTTAGATCATTCTGCTTATATTTAACATTCTTCATTAGTGCACGTTTCCATTTGTCTCTAATATGTCTCATTTGAATGTTTTACCTATTCTGCTTATCTGCCTAAACTTTGTGTCTAATCAGGTACCATGGCTGCACCCCGTGATCAGCGGATTATACTTACAGTCGTCGGTGACAGGTATACCTATTCTTTGTATATATTTTCTGACAGAATTTGCTAATATATTTCATTTTTTCCTACAGTTTCTCACCTGATGGGCATCAGGTGTCATCTTATATATCTAAAAAATTTAAAGAAAGACTGTCACCTGCGACTACATGGGGTCATATTGAGAATGATTTGAAATCATTCTATTATGGAGAGTTTTTAGTAAGTATTTTACATGTATATTTAATTTGATATTATAACTTTTTTTCATACTAACCATATAAATTTTTTTTTACAGAAAAGGTACACCTGGGAGGAGGGTGCGGAGGAGCAATTCAAGAAGACTTGGAATGCCTACTGCTCCAAATTGTACAGGGACATGCTCTATAAATGGAGAAAGAAGGCTGAAAGGCCTACAGAGGTCCCTGAGCCGATTTGGGCAGCATGGCGAGCTGTCTGGGATGGCCCGCACTGGAAAGAGAATGCTGCGATTGCTCGAGGCAATCGCAATTCAGAGGTTGCGGGGCCCAACACGGGATCGACGAAGCACACTGCTGGATCCCGTTCCATTGTCCAGCATGCCAGTGATTTGGTAAGTACTTTTTATTTTGGTTATTAAATTAGTATGTTTTTGTGGATATATTAAAGGCATTTAGTACTTTTTATTTTGTTTTTACAGGCTGCTGAGCTACAGAGACCTCCCACTAGTTGGGAGTTATTCAGCAAGACCCACAAGAAAAAAGATGGGTCTTTTGTCGATCGTCGCTCCCTAGCAATCAATGTAAGTGTATTAATTATATTTTATTTGTTTTGACATTTTATATAGACTAATTAAATTTTTTATTTCACAGGAAGCAATGACCACTAGAGTTTCTGAGGCACAGGCGTCTCAGCCTGCTGCAGAGGGGGACGATGCACAGCCTCTTTCCACCGACGATGTGAATCGGATTTTACTTGGATGTCGTCGGTGGGAAGAGGAAGACCGCCTGCTACGGCCTGGGCTCTCAGGCAAAGGTTACATATGATCAGATGAGAGCTCCAGGGGTTAGGGGTCGTCCACCATCCTCCTCCTCTACCTCTAGTGAGGTTCGACAGTTGCGGGAGGAAAATGAAGCCCTGCGGACTCGACTCACGTCGATAGAGTCGACGTGTGCCGGGAGGGACGCAGAATGGGCTAAGACAAGCGCAGAGTGGGCTCAGAGGAATGCAGAGTGGGCTCAGAGGGACGCTGCGAGGGATGCTGAGTTGAGAGATTTGCGGGCTCGCCAGGCAAATACTGATAATATATTACGTCATATGCAAGCTTTTGCAGCTACCTTATCGCCGATGACACAGATGCCAGCCATTCCCGCCCCTCGTATTGACGCTCCCGATACACAGATGTCAGCCGCTCCCGCTCCCGCCCATCGTTTTGAGTCTCAGGAGACACAGGATCCTGAGCATCCCACAGAGGAGTAGAGATATTATAGTGGTAAGAGTCATTTTTCCCCCTAATTTTTTTCAGTAACAATGTATTAAGTTATTATATCCATAATAACTTGTTTTCTTATTACTACATTTATGTTTACAGATTCTACATTATCAGAGTTGAGTTCAGATTTCTTGCTTGAAAGGTATAAATATTCGATATTATTCCTTTATTCTTTCATAATTAGTAGTTTTCATTTACTTATTTAATATTATTAGAGTTATCTTCTATTTGTTATTTTTCTTCTATTAGATCGAGTTATCTTATCATTTGTTATTTCTTATTGTTATCAATTTAGATTTATTTCTGTATTAGATTTCTTTCTAATGTTTTTATCTTCTATTATGCAGGAATATTTTTCCTTTCCATCCAGTATTGACTCTGATATTCATGTACGTAATGATTCTCTACGAACCTTTCATTTTTGATATATGTTTATTTTCTTTTGATATATACATTTAGTTGGTTGAAAATTGTATAAGTTTTCATACATCATATGGATACGTATGGTTACTCTGTTACATTTGGATACATCATATGTTTAATCATTTACATCATATGGATACGTATGATTTACTCTGTTACATTTGGATACATCATTTGTAAAATTTTAGTCTTGTTTCAAAGTTTCGATTGTAAAAGTTTAGAAATTAAACTTTGGAATGAATAGTGGATTGAATGTATACTTTTGTAAATAATTGTTTGGATTGGATTGAATTCGAAACAAATGTTCTGAATGTTTCGATTGTTATGAATGTTTAGATTGTAATTGTGAATATTCGGATTGTTCTGAATGTCTGGGATTGTAATTGTGAATGTTTGGATTGTAAGTGTAATGTTTGGATTGTAATTGTGATTGTTGGATTGTTGAAATATAGAATTATGTTTCATATTTTTATATGGTATTGATGTATAACAGGGAAGGTCAAGAAACAGATAGTTGCTGTGAAAATTTTCCAGTATTAGCGACGGATTTTTTTTAAATTCCGTCGCTATTTTGCGACGGATATTTGACTTTTCCGTCGCTAAAACAGTCAAATAGCGACGGGGTTTGACCGTATCCGTCGCTATTACGATATATTAGCGACGGACATTGACGTAATCCGTCGCTACCCCATAAATCTTGCGACGGATAATTGACCATCCGTCGCTCCCATTTTCCAGACCACGTCGACCCCCTTTTGGGGTGTTTGCGACGGGGTTAATTATCGGTCGCTAATATAGCGACGGCGATCATATAATATCCGTCGCTACTCATGCTCTGCGACGGGTTCTCAGCCGACGGCGGAAAATCCGTCGCTAATCCGTCGCTATCAGTGTTTAGCGACGGAATAGCGACGGATTTTGCCCGTCGCTAGTTCTTGTTATTTTTGTAGTGCTGAATCACAAACTAAGTGGTTAGCACCCTCACAAAAGCGTTGAAAATTCACGAGAATTTTCTTAGAATCCGAATTCACAAATGCACAAGAACTGCTCTTAAAAAAACTCTCTTATATTCACAAGATATATTACAAGGAGAAGGATTATAAAGAAAAATAAAACTTATCTTGTAAGAGGGGAATATTATTCCCTTTTGTTTGAGAATAGAAAAGGCAGAGAAAAAGAATTTTGTAAGTTTTATGTAAGAAGAGAAGAATTATAATTTTTTTTTTGATGGTTTGAAAGAGGGATAAGACCCAAGTTGATTAGAAGAAGACTTTGAATCAAGGACACAGGTAAACTCACAATATATGGAGGGAAAAAGGAGCATTAGTATGCAAGTCAGAGGACGGCACGACATAGCCACTTCGATGCCCAAGTGAATGAGGTAGAGGAAAATGTGGAAGATGAACAGTAGAAGAATATGAGATGCGTGCGAAGTAAAGCGTACCTATGCCTACGGGAGCGGGATCCTTTTTATAACACCAGTATAATCTCCCTCATTAATTAGGCAACATATAAAGGAAATATCAATCATTGTATTTTTACTGTATTGATCAGGCTCATCTCTCACGTCCCATATCTATATAATGATACTGCCGCATATACCTCTGACATCCAACGCGTAACATTTATTACAGTTTGACCTATGAACCTCATGGCCTATTGAGCTTTCAGGACCTAGCCCTTATAAGAGAATTCTTAATTGAGAGAGGGGGAGGGGTTGCCAATGGGCTAATGCAAAATATAGGGTCAAACCCAAGGTTGTGGGCGAGCGGGTCAAATGGTGTGCTTGTTCGCTTATCATGGATTGAGAGGAGCTACATCCCTGGGGTTGCGTTGATCTGACTAGAAAGTGGAAAGAGTTGGTTAATCAACCCATGGAGTCATAGGGAGCATGACCCTTAGGGATCAAAAGAATCTAATTGGTAGAGTGTCTCTGAGTGGCTAAGAATGTTGGTCAAAACATCTGTTAAGATTAGGCTAATTTGATCCGTTGATGGTCTTCCAAGCTAAACAAGATGGGGCACTAAATCAAGGAGAGCATACCTTTGGGTTAGAGATAATCCGCTCGGTTGGCTATTTTAGATCTGAGAAAGGTGGGGTCAAACCACTGGGGTCGCAAAAATCCGATCGGGTGTCCACAATCATAATCACATTGACCTGACTGAGCTTTGACAACCATGTCAGTCAAATGGTTGACCATCTAACCCTACATGGAGGCTTCTAATATCTTCCATATCATAAGCCTCCCTTTTATAAGTCTAGTCGAAGGAGGCTTAAGTCCGACTGACTAGACAACAGTATGATCTTGCTTGTCTATCGGCTAATTTCCTTAGAGTTGACATCTTCAAACCTTATCACTATATGGTTAGCGCCTCGAAAATAGGTGATTAAGAGGTCATAAATGTTAAATACGAAAAATTTGATAACTTGCTGGGAAATTTCTCGAGACGAATGTACGGTTACCGGATCCTTAGGTAAGCTATAAGGGAGTTTAAATTTGTTAAACCCTATGATTAAATGGCTATGAAACTTAAGTTAAGGACTCAATTGGAATGTGGCAGGTTAGGAGGGCTAAAACGCAAATAACCTCTACTTATATTCCCTCTTCCTCACACCTCTTCGCCCATAGCCCACAGCCGATGTCGCAGCTCGCCCAAATCGTAGCGTCCTCCCCTTTTGCCGCTTTCCCTGTCGGCACCGCTCGACCTAGCCGACCACCAGTGATTTGGTCTATTGCAGGAGATCCATTGATGACCGGTCTAACTTGTGTAAGTGCAAAGTCTTCTCCTCAGATTTCGCTGAATGATCTCTAATGAAAGCTTACTCCTCATCGTCGGCCAGGGTCCAACCTAGATCTGCTCTGGCCAAGCCACATGCAACCTTGGGAGTAGGATTAGGATTGAGGAGCAGCTTGGGAAGGTGTTACCTATCTCGTTGATGCGGAACAGAAGGATCGTGCAGTTGAAATACCCATCAATGATCTTCCTTGCGACTGTTGGTGTGCCGATTTGGAGTGGAGAGTTGAGGAATTCATACTACTAGATTTTCTAGATCTGAGGTAAGGTTTAGTACATTTCGTTGTTGAATTGGATGGTAAGATCAGTGGATCTATTTGTTCTTGATTTGTGCTACCGTTGAGTGTTTGGCAAGAGATCTATTCCTGTTTCATCAAGCTCTAAGATCCAACTTTGATCTACAATTCTGTGGGAGGTGAAATAGGAGGAGGACTGTGTGTTGTTAACACAATTGGTGGACTAGAGGCTATCAATCCATTTTCCCTATGAGTGCTGCGCCAGATCTAAAATAGAGGGACTTACCGGGCCATTTTAGGTGAGGATTGACATGTATGATGGTAGATTTGATTGGGATATTGTAGTTGATTCCTAGTATGATGAATTGTGTTTAGTTTGATTTCATTCCAGTGTATTAAGATTGTGGCTAATGGGTGAAATGGTGTAGTGTGCAATGGGTGGGTTTTGATTCAGTGGAGTTTGCTTAAAGAATTGTTTAATCTAGATATGTTGTAGTAGTGATTTGGATATGGATTGCATTGATTAATTGAATTGGAATTATTTTGGCACACACCACCATGAATTCTAGTAGAAGTTGGTCTGTTTTGGGCAACTACACCTCTGTGATAGGAGCTAAGGGGATTATGTGTTACAGTAGGATTGCCGGTTCATGTTAGAATCTGCATTGAGACTATCTGCCCTGTGCCGTGGGTTAGGTTAAGGTGGTAGCTAACTTCTTTTGCTATTGCAACCTAGGACATGAGGAATGAAGCCCTGGTAGAATTGAATCATGGTTTAGCCTTTTGCTAAGGGTGATCACTTGGGCTACCTTTGGATTAGAACCTATGTTCTAACCTAACCTTGATTACGCGGAGTAATTAAGAACCGGTCTGATAATTAGATGTAATTAAATGTTTATGATGTGTAGGATTAATCCTAACATGACTTAGGTGTTGGATCGAGAGAATACGATAGAGGGGGGGTGAATATCGTAAAACTGTTTCGGATTAGAGAGGAATGCGCAGCGGAAAATTAACACAAAAACAAACATGAACACAAGGATTTACTTGGTTCGGAGTCGCGGTCGGCTCCTACTCCAAGGCCCACGGTCCTTGACCGTTTACTGCAGGCAATTTTATAATGCGCAAAGGTTTACAGAGAATTATACAGTAGTATTGCAGTAAAAGGAATAATTTAACTCTTCTTTACCGACGTCCGGTGTGGATCGTACTTTGGTGCGTAGGGTCATCGTCGGCGCTAGAACCTCGAGATCAGAAGTTTCCAGAGCAGAGCGCTTGAGCGAAGAGCATTGTGGCGTTGGAAAAGTGTATACTGAAGCCTTGGGGGTCGAACCCCTTTTATAGTGCACTTGGGGGCGCCCTGGACGTTGGGGGCGCCCTCCACGTGCCTCTTGATCCGCAAACCTCTATCCGAAACTCGGTCAGCCCTTATCCCTCCAGGATCGGGCTCGGAGTTTGACGGGGGCGCCCCGGACACAAGGGGTGCCCTGCTTGACTTGTTCAACAGGCTTCTCGGCTGACTTGAATTCGATCGCTTCGTTGGCTTAGACCCAGGGCGCCCGAGGCATCCAAGGCGCCCGGGACCATGAGGGCGCCCGGGAGCTTGAGGGCGCCTGGCCCAGTGAGCTTCCGAAGCACTTCTTGCTCAACTGCTCGTTTGGCTTTGACCTTGGTGCCTGGGACCTCCCGGGCGCCTAGCTCAGCTGCTGCCCCTCTCCTTTGGGGCGTTCTGAGCTGCAGAAACTTGTTCCTTCGGTCCTGCATCTAGGGTTAGTACCAAACATAATAAAGCAAGAATATTAGGTTTATACAACCTTAGTTGTCTTGGTTCTGACTTTGGGTCTCCCAAATGGAACCCTAGGTATAACCGACGCCCACTGTTCCCTCGACGGGGAACGCGTCCTCACCTACTCCTCTCAGGAGAATTTACCTTTTGCCAACCGGCTCCTCCGGTTGGACTTTTGCTCAGCAGTCCTTCGCCAGGTGCCTAGCAGCCCTTCGCCAGGTCTTCGGTATCAAGCAGCCCTTCGCTAGGACTTCGTTTCCTGACAGTCCTTCGCCAGGTGCCTAG
The DNA here is from genome assembly GCA_024364735.1 of Boesenbergia rotunda. Taxonomy (NCBI): domain Eukaryota; kingdom Viridiplantae; phylum Streptophyta; class Magnoliopsida; order Zingiberales; family Zingiberaceae; genus Boesenbergia; species Boesenbergia rotunda. The sequence goes on along the minus strand of JAGFNQ010006334.1, from coordinate 1,058,469 downwards.
AAGCCCTTCGCTAGGACTTTGTTTCCTAGCAGTCCTTCGCCAGGTGCCTAGAAGCCCTTCGCTAGGACTTTGTTTCCTGGCAGTCCTTCGCCAGGTGCCTAGCAACCCTTCGCTAGGACTTTGTTTCCCGACAGTTCTTCGCCAGGTGCCAAGCAGCCCTTCGCCAGGTCTTTATTTCCTAGCAGTCCTTCGCTAGGTGCCTAGCAGCCCTTCGCCAGGTCTTTATTTCCTAGCATTCCTTCGCTAGGTGCCTAGCATCCCTTCGCCAGGTCTTTATTTTTGCACACTTAGTAAACACGTTAGATCACCAATAATACTTAACTTTGAACCCTTTGCCAATATCAAAACAAGGTTCGATATGGTACTTCCTGCACCAACATTAGGGACTTATTAGCTAGTTACTGTGTCTTTGTGATAGCTATTTAAATATTCCCTTTGATATAGGGCCTTGATTGAGATTTATTATTGCGGATTATTTGGCGGGTGGTTCCCTATGTATACAAGCTATTCCATTTGGAGGCGGGTACTTTTTGCTTGTCTTCTTTAGATCCATGTTACCTTGATTCATGATTGTTTATTTATGTGCAGTAGGTTATTTACCATATATCTGCTATCATTGTTATCCTGCTTGAGACTTATTGTTTGATCTTGGATATGATCTAATTTTCTTCTATACAGTTTCATTTTATTGTTATTCGATTATGTATAACATTTATACAAGCATGTGTACATAGATATAGTAGCATACAACTATATGGTTGTATTGACTGATTTTAGCTAAACTTGCATGTGTACATAGATGTATGATGATTATGCTATGATACCTGCGTTCGACCTATGCATGTTAGGTTGAGCTATGTATTGATGAGCTGGTAGGGGTTGCATGAGTTAGAGTCATGCACCATTCCTGCATCGTTGCATGCCGGCGATCATCAACTCCCTTGTGGTCTGAGTCCGTCGTTTGGTACATGATCTGCACACACGACCACTCATGGGTTAGTGAATACCATTGAGTTGTGCATTTGCTCTGTACTTCTCCACTCGACCTCTCAGGGGTAGTGGTTCTGAAGCATGGTAGCAGGTAAGGATCCCTCCTCCTCCCATTGACTAGAGGAGATGAGAGAGATATCTTCTCCATATGTGCATGGGGCAGAGTGTTTACTCCACTAGCATCCTGTTCACCCGGTCACTCGGGAGCAGTGATGGTAGAGTGCACACAGTGTCACAGCTCTACCCACTTGGCCGATACATATGACATGTCTCGGTGTCTTGACTGGTGTTAGGGTGACCATGTCATTGCATCATGTGCATATAATGCATTGTGTATTTGATAGTGATTGCTGCATTTGTTTGCTGCATATATTTGACATGCACATACAGGAGATATTATGTGTTTGGTTTGATGACTTTACACCTGCTCGTATGATATGAGCCTTATATGATTCAGGATAGGCTAACTTCTGGTATGTATATTCATTTGGTACTTTCAGTTATGCATATTCTGATATTTCGTTTGAGACTGTATCCTATTGTTTCTTTATAGCTTGTTCAGCTATTTATACTGCCATGCATATCTTTTTCTATACCTGTAGATTTCACTTGGACTCACCACCCATCATAATATTTTTGTTTTTAGGTTGATAGGTCGTTAGGGGGAGCCCAGTTGCCAGTTCCAGGTCCCTACAACTCCAGTTTTGAGTGCTTCTGTGTATTTTTATTTCTTTTACTGCATTCTTCTTGGTTTGTATTGTCTATTTCTATCGTGGATTTATATCGTGTTGCATTTGATGCGATATTATATTTTTGAGTCCTCTGTTGGACTTCGTATGTATCGTTTTGCTATGCGCCTGGCCAGAGGGCAGCTCAGATGAGTATTATGATTTTAGTACTTGATGCATTTATTTCTATATGATATATCTCTTGTTTTGAGGCCTGAGGCCATTTATATATTGCGTGGTTTGTATGTATGTTCTAAATTGCCCGTCGTACAGGAGAGATGTCGTCCAATTTTATATTGGACTATTGACTCCTCTGGTTTCGGGGCATGACAATAAATGTTGGCGATGTTGGCGTAGATTTCAATAATAATTAAACTTAGATGTTGATGTATGATAAAAATTTAAAGTTAGGTGTTGTATGTACATACTAGTCTGTTTGCCATGTGTGCAGGATTGAAAGACTTGTTAGGACTTGACACCAGGTTGAAATTCAGTTAGGTTTAGAGGACCTAATAACTAATAGGAAGTCTAGGTTCGTGGGACCTAACAACTAGTTGAAGCCCAAATAGGTTGATATATGACAGAAAATCTAGTTAGGCCTGTGGAACCTGATAATTGGTTAAAGTCCAAATGGGACATTTGGTAGGAAAACTTAGTAGGTCCAGAGTCAAGGAAGATTGCAAATGATAAGTGAAGGTAAGCACGGGAGAAGAGAGATCTATTGAGGACGAGTCTCGGTGGGACTGTGGGTGCTAGTTTAAGTTAGGGTCATTTCAGATGTCTAAGTTAAGACCGTGACTAAATCCTTATCTTGGAAAGACATGATCTAATCAATATTTTTTTCATCTAATATTAATGTTAATGTGTTAACTCTATTTTGTATGATATGCTTTATTTTCGGACTAATGCATTTTTACAGGGTTAAATTGTAAAAAATTGCCTCGAATGAATAGTATTCGAGGCTTCTTAGATGTTGGTGCAATCTTTGTTAGGTCAGAGTTGACCTAGTTTGACTAGGTTCGGATGAGCTTATGTCTAGTAAGCTTTGTAAGCTTATGGTTGGATGTTTCGATGTTTGATAATGATGTTTGAATATCATATGATGTTTGAATGTCATATGAAGTCAAGTGGGTCAAGGTTGACTGGAGACTTGACTGGAAAAGTCCTAGTGGGACTAGGCACACCTAGTGGGACTAGGTGAAGTCCAGGTGGATCGGGGAGATCGCACGCTGGCATGGGAAAAGTTCTAGGGGGACTAGGTGAAGTCTAGGTGGATCGAGGAGATCATACGCTGGCATGGGAAAAGTCCTAAGGGGACTAGGCACACCTAGTGGGACTATGTGAAGTCCAGGTGGATTGAAAAGATCGCACGTTGGCAAGGTGGAAGTCTACTGAGAGACTGGACCTAACTCGAGGGTTAGGCGATCCTGGTTGGGAACCAGGTTAAGTTCTAGTTGGGAGCTAGGCAAGGGAAATCCAAGTTGGTCAAAGGGTTGATCAGACACTTGGGAAAGAAGTCCTAACAGGTCAAGGTTGATAAAGGTTAGGCAAGGGATCAATTGATTGGGTAATCGATTGGGGATTGGTTTCTCGCGAACAGAAGTTTTCTTGATTGATTGGGTGATCGATTAAGGAAGATGTGAATCGATTAGGTGATCGATTGGGAGAAATGAGTTGCGAGAACAAAAGGTGGCTGAATCGATTGGGCAATCAATTCAGCCTTCCCTTAATCGATTGGTCAATCGATTAAGGGGTCCGGTAATCGATCAAGCAATCGATTACCACAGTATTACGCGAGAGCATAGAAATGTGCTGAATTGATTCGGCAATCGATTAAGGTTATGACTAATCGATTAAGCTTCAAAAACTAGCTGTTGAACGGCTAAGTCTGACGTTGTAATCGATTGGGCAATCGATTAGGGAACCTTAGGCGTCGGGTATATAGGGTTTTCACGCGGGTTTGAAGCGGGATTTGCTCGGCATCGCTCGCGCAGCTTCCTCCTCATTCCTCGCCATTTCAAGAGAAGTTTTGGGGCATAGTGTTGCTGCACTTCCCAAGTTCTAGAGGTGATTCCAAGCTTGAAGATAGCAAGAAAAGTAAAGAGAGCTAAGTTGTATAAATCTTGTAAGATTTCTTTTGTATTTGCTTGGATTCTTGTTGTATCTTCTTGAAAGCTTGTGAGAGGTTTCTCCACCTCAAGAGGAGATCTTTCATAGTGTATGAGAGAGTGAGAAGAGTAGACCCTTGGATTAGTCACCTCAAGGAGGTGGATACCAAGTAAAATAGAGATGTTAGCATTGCTCAAGTCTTCCGCCGCAACAAATCTACAACGAGCAAAGATGGGAGCTAATCACCCCCCTCTAGCTCTCCTACCGGTCCTAACAAGTGGTATCAGAGTGAGGTTGCTCTTCTTTGGACTCATCGCCAAGAGAGCAAGAGCTAGAGGAAGAAGAAGAAGTTTGAAGAAACACTAAGTTTAAGAAGCCATCATTAAGAGGGGTCAACTTCAAAAATGGAGTTTGGCTACGACACCCGGGCACCTCCACCATTCGACAAAGCAAATTTCGCTCTTTGGAAGTCAAAGATTGAAAATTTCTTCATGATGGAGATAGAGCAATGGTTTGCTCTAATGGAGGGTTTTGGAGCTCCAACAAACACCAAAGGGAAGCTCCTCAAGAAAAGCAAATGGAATGAGGAACAAATCAAGAGATGCGAGGCCAACGACAAAGTGACCAAGTTATTGGTCAATCTATTGCAAGCACCATCTTGGACAAGATTGGAGAATTTAAAGATGCCAAAGAGCTTTGGAGCAAATTAACAAAGCTTCATGAAGATCCCTCCACTGTACTAGATTAAGACAAATCCAAAGAGGGAGATTCATCCGAAGAAGAATATACGGAAGTTGAGAGACGCTCAACATCCGAAGATGAAATTCAAGAAGCTTCTACTTCAAGGATTGAGGGGGAGCAAACTTTGACATTGGCATCGGAACAAGAAAAAGCTCCAACATCATTTTCCGATGTCAATAAGGAAGAACAAGAGTCAAGTGCCACATCCACAAGCAAAGGTATAAAAGTCTCAATTTGTAAAAATAAAGATCATATTATTTGCTTTGAGTGTAGGCAAAAAGGACACTATAAGAGTAAGTGTCCTAATTTGGTCAAAAAGAAAGTGCAAGTGGCACCAATGACCAAGAAGAAGCCAAAGGAGGTCGGCCCTATTGTACGGAATGATAAGAAGCACATTGTGTGTTTCTCATGCAAACAAAAGAGACATTATTAGAACCAATGTCCAAAGGGGAAGGATCCGACCAAAGCAAAGAGGAGGAGCTCAAATCAAGGGGGAGCCTCCAAGATCAAGACTAAGGTACCATTAGGTAATGATACTTATTTAAATCATGATAATATGTATGCTAGAAATAATTATTATCATTTAAATGTTATTTATCATGAAAATAGGAGGTATGAAAAACCTAAGGAGATATATAGAGCCTTCCATGCTAGGACTACCACATCTAAGGATAGGGAACAAGTTAGAACATTTCATGGTAGACCTACCCAACCGAAGGCCAAGAAGAATAATCACCAAGGCAATCTTAGAAAACCAAGCCTTGAGAAAGTAATGGTTGAAAATCAAGTTTTGAGGTTAAAACTTGAAAAATTAGAAAAATCTCTCAAAAGAATAGAAAATTTATTTAAGGGATCAAAAATTCAAAACCTAGATTTATGAAATCAAGGACCCTCTAGGAGCAAGAAAGGTTTGGGGTACAAACCTAAAACCAAGAATGATGGTTGATCTTATCATAGAGTTCTATATAGGTATGGAACTCAATCCAGGTCTAGGGGTCAAGTCAAGGCTACAAGAGAAGTCATCCCTAGAGTTGACTAAGATAAGACCAACATGACTGAGGCTTCGGAGAAGCCTAGAAAAGTCATTAGGAAGGTATCAAGGGAAGCTATCCCTAAGGAATACCTAGAACACCTAAGGAGCACCAATAGGTTTTGGGTTCCTAAAAATGTGTTCACCACACCCTAGATAGGTCTAGGGAGTGTCAACTTAAATTGGACGGGTAGTTAACTCAACCTTGATGAAGTTGGCACTTTGGGGCATTTTCAAGGAGTTACTACCCTTGAAAATGAAGGAGTCATTTGTTTACTTTAGGAGGAGTAAAATTGTGCCAAATTATATTTTTGAAAGATTGAACTTAATAAAGTTGGCACAACTAGGTTAGAATCCAAAGATATGCCAAGTTGGGGAGTTTTGACATTATCTTGGAAATTAGGGGTAAAATTAAGATTATCAATGACTTATCGATGAGTTATTGATATTTAGATAGAAAATCTAGGTATTTTTTTTGTGCTACTATGTCATGTTTTCTATGCCCTATCACATGTCATGACATTATAATTCATCATTCATATTTTATTATGAAAATATTACATGTCATGTCATATATGCATCATCTAGTTATAATATTTTTTTTTAATTCTCATATGATGCATGTCATAGTCATTATCATGCATTAATCTAATTATTATTGAAATTAAGGACATTGACATTAATTGACATTCTAGGTGAATGATCAAAGTTTATAATGCCTAGGTAGAAATGCATGAACCCTTAGTTTAGGGAGAACATGACTTTCACATCTCATCAAGACCATAAGTTAACTTGCGTGTATTTTGAGATACATTAGAAACAAGTGAGATGTTAGGGTGATGAATGAAACTCAAGGTGTTGATTAATGTGCATCTTATTGAGTTTTAGGTTTATCAAAACATGAATATAAATGAACTCCAATCATTGGGAAAGCTAATGTACAAGTCATGTGCATTTAGCCCAAGAAATATGGTTGGAATTTATTTTTGAAACCTATTTCAAAACTATTTTGGAAAACCTTGGTGAATACTATCTTTTGATAGATCTTATCATTGATGAATTGGATACAAAATAGAGTGAAACATTGAAATATTTCAATGGTTTCTACTTTTGTGTCAATCTTTGAAAAAAGGAGGTATTTTCGTATAAAATTATTTTTCCCTGATAGTATATGTCATAAATAATGTTTACAAATTTTTTTGAGATTTTTCAAATTTTGTAGAATTATTTAGGAGTTTCTGAAATTCGATCTGAAATTATTTTCAGAAGTCAGAAACGCCCAATTGATCAGATGATCGATTAGGACAGTACCTAATCGATTGGGAAATCCTATTTGTGAGGATAGAAGCTCGTGTAATCGATCCGTTGATCGATTAAGGGTAGTCATAATCGATTAGTTGATCGATTAAGGCATAGCTTAATCGATTGGTTCCCAACACTAATCGATTGGTAAGACTGAAACTGTCTATTTTCAGTCCGATAACCTAATTTTGACTAACCTACCAATCCCTAGCCCCTTGGAATACTTTTATAAGTACATTTGGCTAAATTTCAGTATGAAATCAAAAAGGGAGATGGTTTAGTAAAAACTATAGGGTTAAGGAGAGGTTTTGATTCAAGTTTTGAATCCCAAAATCTCATAACATAAAGTTGAGATTTCTTAAAGTTTTAGAAACTCAAACATCATTGTTGGTGCAATGATAGAGGTTTAGAGCATGTTTTGAGGGAGAGGTCTTCCTTAAAAGCATGTGTTTGAATTTTTAGTTTTGGGTTAAGTGAAAGGACGAAGATTGGGAATCCTCATCACGATGAGTGCTCAAGGTTGAACATAGATTTAAATGAAAGGTATGAGACTTTCATTGGACATGCCTTTGATTATATAGACTCTTGGGGTGAGTTTTTGATGTATGTCAAAGGGGGAGAAGGTTGAAAGGCTAATAGGGATTAGTCTTTCTCAAACATATTATCAAACATCAAAAAGGGGGAGATTGTTGGTGCAATCCTTGTTAGGTCAGGGTTGACCTAATTTGACTAGGCTCGGATGCACTTATGTCTGGTAAACTTGGTAAGCTTATGGTTGGATGTTTCGATGTTTGATAATGATGTTTGAATATCATATAATGTTTGAATATCATATGAAGTCAAGTGGGTCAAGGTTGACTAGAGACTTGACTGGAAAAGTCCTAGGGGGACTAGGCACACCTAGTGGGACTAGGTGAAGTCCAGGTGGATCGGGGAGATTGCACACTGGCATGGGAAAAGTCCTATGGGGACTAGGTGAAGTCCAGGTGGATCGGGGAGATTACACGCTGGCATGGGAAAAGTCCTAGGGGGACTAGGCACACCTAGTGGGACTAGGTGAAGTCCAGGTGGATCGGGAAGATCACACGCTGGCAAGGTGGAAGTCTACTGAGAGACTGGACCTAACTCGAGGGTTAGGCGATCCTGGTTGGGAACCAGGTTAAGTCCTAGTTGGGAACTAGGCAAGCGAAATCCAAGTTGGTCAAAGGGTTGATCAGACACTTGGGAAAGAAGTCCTAACAGGTCAAGGTTAATAGAGGTTAGACAAGGGATCAATCGATTGGGTAATCGATTGGGGATTGGTTTCTCACGAGCAGAAGTTTTCTTGATCGATTGGGTGATCGATTAAGGAAGGTGTGAATCGATTAGGTGATCGATTGAGAGAAATAAGTTGTGAGAACAAAAGGTGGCTGAATCGATTGGGAAATCGATTAAGCCTTCCCTTAATTGATTGGTCAATCGATTACATGGAAACTAACTTCACTACTGGCAATGCTTTAGTTAATATACCGGTTGGTTGTTCTTTGGTATTAATGAATTCAACCACAATCTGTCCTTTCTCAACACATTCTCAGATAAAATGAAACCTTATATCTATGTGCTTGCTTCGACCATGGAATACCGGATTCTTCATGAGAGCTATGGTAGATTTGTTGTCAACAAACAAAGTTACCGGCCTTGGCTTTACTCCGGCTAATTCGTTGGCAAGGCTCCTCAACCATAAGGCATGGCAGGCCGCAGTTGTGGCTGCCATGAATCTGCCTCACAAGATGAAAGTGCCACTGTCTTCTGCTTCTGTGAATTCCAGGACACCAAACTTTCATTAAAATAGAAAGTCATTCCACTTGTGCTTTTCCTTCCATCGAGATCGCCGGCTAAATCACTGTCTGAGTAGCCGAATACATCAACTTCATGGGGTCCCTTTATATAAGAAAGTCCATAATGGATTGTACCTTTCAAATACCTGAGGATCTGTTTGACCACCTTTTGATGCATGATTGTAGGCCTCTCCATGTATCTGCTCGCCAATCCGACAGAATATGATAGGTCCGACCATGTGTGTAACAAATATCTTAAACAACCAATGATGCGCCTATACTCCATGGCGTCAACTGGAGTCCCTTCCAAGTCTTTATGCAGCTGTGTCTTGGGTTCCATTCGATGCTTTGTGGCATTGCAGTCTGCCATTTTGAACTGAGATAGAATTTTCTTGGCATAAGCTGATTGCTTAAGTAAGATTCGACTCTTCTGTTGCTCCACTTCTGTAACGACCCGCCTTCTGGTACTATGGCTTTAAGGCGGATCGCTACTAATAACTGGCTGACTAACTGATTTATGATCCTTGTTTTCATTTAAGCTAGACCAACTGGGAGAATTTTTAAAAACTTATTTCGCTATTTACTAAACTAACAATTCATAATCATGTTGAAAGTACTAACCAGCCAAAATAAAACAAAAACTTTAATTTTATTAGCTTGGCCAGGATTCGATCCCCCAACCTCTGCGTTGCATGGCTAAAGGACTAACCAGCGGCTCTACACCCCTTTTTGTTTTACACAGCCCCAGTCGACTGTTATATGCCAGTCGACTGGTTGGGCCATAGATGTCCCGACACCAGTCGACTGGTGTTTTTCCAGTCGACTGGTAGTTCTGAGAACCCAGATTTTAGAGTTTCAGAATGTACCAAAAGTCGACCTACTCCATTCCAAATGCTCCATAAATTCATATTTAAGCTTCTTGACAGGTCTACAATGATTCTAGGGCATTTGATACATGTTTTGGAGGGTTTCTAGCAGGAATAGCAACTTAGAAATCATAAAAGCGACATGTAGAAGCATAAACATGAATGTGCCAAGTTTGTATCAACTTCTTATTGGAACTATTCATTTTCCATATCTAAAGGTATCCTTAGCTACTACATGTCATTCTATATGGTGCATTAATCTTAGAACAAGCATATCCTAAGAATTTAGCATGTAGATCAGAAGTATCAAGTTCCTACTCCTAAAGCTTAAGCATGGATCTAAATTACCATATCACAAGTATTAACCCATGACCTTCAACATTCACCAAACAAATATTAGAACATGTAAATAAACTACCTTAAGTATGCTAGGCACCACAAATAACCAGCCCAATCAAGTTCATACATGGTTCACATAACCTATTGCGGAACAACTAAAAGAAGCATAATAAAGACTATTTCTAGGCTTTGCAAGTTCCGAAGACTTTTATTCCAACTCCACCGCCACACACACTTTGCATCAAGCCCGCCGCCTCCGCTACTAGTGCTTTCCTTTACCTGTATCTGCAGTATAAGGAAATGAAAACTAATAAGTATAAGGCTTAGTAAGTACCATCTAGCCTCACAAAACTATAAAATCTCAGGTTATGCTTTTCAAAACATGTCATACAAATACATGCTCGTGTTCATAAATAATCATGCTATGCTCATGCTAAAATACATGTCATAAAATGTCATGGCATATAACTGACACATGGCCTATGCTGAACTGAAGCTGAAAACTAAGCTATAGCATGGCATACATATCTGAACCGGAACTGAAACTAACTAACATAAAACTAATTATTAAATTCACCACATGCTAAAAATGAATTTCTGAAAACTATAATCATATAGTAGGTGAAAATAATAATCAACTGCTGTGGGCCTGGCAATGTACCAGCTGTGCGCGCATCCCTAATAAATCCGAGGTAGCTAATCCCGAATCTATCAGGGTTCTACTAGGTTATCTGAACCTAGGGGCAACTAAGGAGCCCATCCCATACTAGGTTATCTAAACCTAGGGGCAACTTGGAGCCCATCCCTGGACCGAAGTCCGGTACCATACCAACTGAAAATAAAATAGTTCTTTTATACTTTTCTTTTTCTCTTCTGATTCTTGCCTTTACTAGGTTATCTAAACCTAGGGGCAACTAGGAGCCAATCTCGTTGGACCTTGGTCCCAATCATAAACTGAAGCAAGAATTTCTATTTTTTAATGCTTTCTATAGCATTAACTGAACTGAACAATTTAACAAACACCTAACGTGCCCCTTGACCCGAAACTGAAGGGTAATACAACGTGCTTGTTCATAATTTATGATTTCTAATCATAAAACATACATGTAAGGAAATAAAACATACGAGAAATCAACCGAAACTACTTATATTGCAGGTGAGGGGTACTTACTTCCTGCGCTAGGTTTTCTTACGAATATAATATGAAATCTCCGAGGGAACGTCGAACTTCGACGTTCTTCTTACTCCTTGGCGTTTTCCTCGCGTGTCCTCCTTCTTGAATCCGCCCAACACAAGCCCTTGGACCTCCTCTTTGGTTTTGCCGTGAGTGAGGGAGAGAGAGAGAGACTCAGAAGAGGGAGAGGAAGAAAATCGCCGAGAGAGAGGGGGTGTCGGCGATGAGAGAATGTGAGGAAAAGAATGAATATAAAAACCCTAAGTTTCCGGTTTATACTTATGAAAAAATTTAATTAACTTTACCTTATTTATCCTTCCCTCTATTCTATTTCTACAAAAACAAGTTAGCCCTCTTGGTAAGTCTATTCTCTTCTTATCTTATACGTCCAGGGTTCAAACTCCACTTAAACCTTGTTGCAGCGTATTCTATTTTTATTCATTTTTGCCTTATTTGTCCATGGAAAAATTCTATAAAAATATCCATAAATTCAGAATTAATTCTAGGATATTTCTAAAATTAGGTTTGAGAATTTTCGGGCGTTCCAATCCCCCATACCTTATAAAAAGTTCATCCTCGAACTTAAAACAACTCTGAGTATTTCTGCCTCATGCTGTCCTCTGGTTCTCATGTTGTCTCTTCTACTCTGTGATTTTGCCATATGACTTTCACTAATGGTACCTCCTTGTTCCGCAATTTCTTAACTGCTCGGTCTATTATCTGAATAGGCCGACTATCATAACCGAGATCTTTGCGAACTTGTACCGTCTGTGGCTCTATCACCTGGGTGGCATCTGGGATATGCTTCTTCAGCATGGAGACATGAAATACGTTGTGGATAGTTGACATCTCCTGAGGTAGCTTTAGCTCATAAGCTACTTTGTCAACTCTTCTAGTGATGGGGTATGCCCCCACATATCTGGGACTTAGCTTGCCCTTCTTCCCAAAACGCATTACTCCCTTCATGGGAGTGGCGGACCCGAAATAGACTGTCACGAATGTGGGTCCATCAGAATTTAGAATTTAAAAATGCTGGAAACCCTTTTTGCAATCAAAATATGAAAACGTAGTAAAGGGGCCACATGTCGTATTTTTCCTCGGGACTAGTTGATATAGTTTGATTCTAACTTGGTTTATGTGTCGTTTGTGTTTTTGGGTTTCAAATAAGTAATTAGGTTTTGGGTTGTAAATTCGGAATGAAATGGCAATAAAAATAAAAACAAACTAAACAAAGGAACTAAACAACGATAGTGAATGATAACTCAACTGGAAGTGAACCAACTCAACCAAGGGAACTAAATTGATATTAAAAAGGGCACACAATGGATATTAAATGCAATCTTATTGCTGAGCAACTGAATAAACACAGTGATGGCAGATTTTGGAAACAAACAAGCTTGATACAAATTAAAGCATACGAAAATCAGAAATTGAACAAGCACTAAACTCAACTCAACTTTGAAGTTTTTAAAGCTAACTAATGCAGGGAAAATTCAGAATAGCTAAAGGTGATATCAATAGATTTCAAGAGCTATCCTACACCAAAAGATAAGTGAAAAATTGATGCAAGCTAATATCCCAATCAACTTGGCACGCAAGGGAGATCCTTGTGTGCCAAAAACTATCCCTTTTGTGCCAAAACTGATTCAAACAGTTCAGATTGAGACTTATTGATCAGACTGAGAAAATGGAAACTGTAAATGCAAGGAAATGCAGAGATAATTGAAAGCTTAACTCCAAGTAAATGACTGAACAAATTTGATTGTTGAAAGAACTTGACACAACCAAAAACTTGCAGAATTTCAGAATTAACTACAGAATTCAGAAACTTTAATGGCAGTATATGCAGCTACGAACTGAGCAAAACTCAATCAGCAGCTGAAGTGAAACAATTAGATGTGAAACAACAAATCAAATACAGACTTCTCAAGCAATTCGAATTGCAGAAGCTATAAGTGGATTCACAGAAATGAAATCTGAATGACGGCAGAAATCAGAACAGGAATTGCAAGATTTGAAACCGAATGGGAAACTAATCCAAACTAAGCAACTAAGATCGAAATTACCAAACTAATATAAGAAACAATTCAGCAACAAACTAAACTAGCTAATATGAGAATGCAGAAATTAAAGGACTGATACGCAGAAGGAAAATTCTGATACGCAGTTACAGAAATGAACGCAAGCAATTAAACATTAAATGAACTGAAATTAAATACTATTGTTCACTAAACAAATTCCTAGCTGATTACTTGCAGAATTCAAAACCTAATTAAGGGAAAAATCGAAGTGAAAAGGAAAGCTACAGCAACCGAACAAAATCAGAATGGGAACAACATTCAGAAATGAAAATTACAGCTAAACAATGAAAATTAGCTAACTAAACTACTCCTCAACCCTTCCCCAACTCAAGAGCTCCTTGTTCGTCACACAAGGGAGAACCTCGGACCCGCAAGCTCAACAAATCAGTGGAAGAACTGTCTCTGCTGCCGAATCAACTCAGACCCTGCTCAAGCTGAAATCTGCTTCCGAATTCTTCAAACTCGCTGTGGTGGCTTGCGATTGGGATTAGGGAATGATCGAAACCTTCCAGGGAACCCCTCTGGATAGCTCGGATGCAATGGCGATGGTGCGCAGCTGAGTTTGCTGAAATCGGATAACAGAGCTGCTGAAACCTCACGCAGCCCTGTTGTTGAGCAAAATCCAATCTGAAAACCTCACAGAGAACTCTCTCCACTGACCTAGCCCTTGCTCTAGTGAAGGATTGAGTGATCACGCCTTCGATTGGATGAAAACTTGAAGAACACGAAGAAGAAAACGGATGAAGCTACTGTTGCGGCGAAGACGCGATGAAGAGAAGCTGCGTAGGATTTTTGATTAAATACTTAAGCATGGACGACCCAGATTGATTTGAGGAAATCCAACGGTTGATCTTGCTCTGATTTAATCCAAACTTTGATGATGACGATCTGGGGTCAGGATCTGCCTCGTGGTAGCTCGGATCCTCCAGATGTGCAACGGATGGTCCAGATCACTCTAATCTTTGAATGGACGATCTAGAGCCCTCCGAGCTTGATCCAACGGTTGATTTAGCTCTGATTGGGATGAAACTTTCAGATCATGATCAAAATGCTTGATCAACCCTAACCCTAGCTCGGATTGCTTCAGATGATCCTGGATGGCTCATATCTCGCCGCTTTAGAATCGGACGGCCCATATTTAATCCTAATCTTGATAACTCGATCCGGGTCACTTCCGACTCAAGTTTGACCCAATATGCCCTAGGTCCATGAACCTTTCATGCTTACAAAAATAGATCAAAAATTTAGTGGCCAAATAATCCAAATATGTATAAATTTGCAATTAAGTCCAAAATAGAGATAAGTTCTAAAACCTAGGGCAATTTCACAATTAAGAAATAAAAACATAGGTCAAACATGGATTTTAGCAACTCAAATAATCAATAAAATGGTACTTATCAACTCCCCCACACTTGAGATTGAGCGTCTCGCGAAAACACTAAGTATGTATCCCCTAGATTTTCTTAAGCATAATTAGAAGCAATTGAAAAGAAATTACCTAGGGTCGTCAATTCTCATAAATCCTAGCTCTATGGACTAATATCTTATCCTTAAATCAACAACTTAGCCTTTTCATCTATCATGATTCATTGAGATGAATTTAAATCACTAGCCTTTCAAGGAAAATTTGGGTGGCTCTCTCCTTAAGTTCTAAGTTGATGATGAAAGTGGAGCTCACTCAAACACACATGCTTCTTGCACTACCATAGGCTTGCTTATTATCTACTCTCCACCATTAGTCATGATTAGGATTCACATCTACAAAAACAAGTGAGAACATGGAAAATGGTAAGGAGTGAAATAAAAGCCAAGAAAATGGGAAAAAAATGGGTAAAGTGGAAGACTTGAGTGCTTGAGGATATTTTTGATGCTCGTTGCTTCTCTATACAGTCCCCTAATGATCTCAAAAGTGTTGTGAAGTCAAACTTAAATAATTGCCTTTGATTTGGATGAAGACACCTTCCTTGTTCACATGTGTCAATTCTTGTCTATGCGTGCCAACTTTGCTTGCTTTTCTTTTCTCATTCTTCTTTTTCTTCTTTCTTTCCAGCTCAGATTTGTATCAAAGAACATATGATATCAAGTGAAATAGATACTCAACATAAAATTTTCACTCAACAACCCTTGTAACTCACTCTTGATACACTTCCTTTACAAGTTGGCACACTTCCATCATTTGTTCTCTCTTTTTTTTTCTTCAGATTTCGGCTTCTCAACATCACTTTGATACCTTGCAATTCTCTGGTTGCCTTACATCAGTTAGCATCAATTAGTACTTGCATCAAATGATAGTGGAAACCTCAAGTGTTCCTCTCACAAATTCAAATCAGCACATGGAATTTCAGCCCCTTGCATTCTTCTTTCTTTCTTCTGTTCTTGATCTGAAAAATCCAAACAACCACATTTCTTTCTCCTTTGATCAGCAGTGGATGTGCCTAACAATTTCAGATACATTCCTATACCTACTGTCTTGATTCATAGCCTCAAAAACTCAAATTCAGTTGCAAGTTGGTACAAAACTGCCTTGATAGCATTTCTACTAATTTCTCTTCTTTCATAACTGAATTTTCAGCTTAAGTATCAACTTGCTGCTCTCCAAAACCTCTGATAGCTGTCAAGTGGTCTTTTTGCAATCCAATTCTCAACTGATCCAAATCTGTTTTGGATCAGATTTGGCACAAGCTTCCTTGGCACAAGATTTTTTTCTCCTTGCTTTTGCGTGCCATCTTTTTTTTTTTCTTCTTTGCTTGCCACTTTGTTCCCTTTTGTTTTGTTCTTCTGTTCTCCTCTTTTGGGTTCAGTTATGTTGCGGCCATACTTCAACCTAGCACTGCCATGAGCTTCAAGAACAGCAGATGCAGTCCACTTGAAGCTTGTGAGCTGTAATTTCTGCAACTATTTTTGCTTTGAACATTTCTGAATTAAATCAGTTTCTGACTGTTTTGCTTCGAGTTTCAGCTCCATGGCATCCATTTCAAGCCTCTGATTTCTTCAAGCACTTAGCATCAAGTAGTACTTGCTTCAAATAGTAGTGGAGAATTCAAGGGTTCCACTCAAAATTGATTTCTGTTCAGCAGTTAGAATTTCAGCCAAGCCACTGCCTTCCCTTTCTATTCTGATCAGCAGCTTCTAGCATCCATTGGTTTTTCTTAGATCCGAAATTGAATGTGCACCTTCAACTTCAGATACATTTTACACTTAATATCTTGATTCATAGCTTCTTAAAATTCAGATTACATGCTTATACTGCAATGCAGGGCAGTTTTTTAGCTTCTTTCAGCCTTTGGTCAGCCTTTCGAATTCTGTTTCTGATCTTCAATTTCTGCTTTTGATACTTTCAGCTTGTGCCAGCTTCTGTCAAACTTACAGCTCCTCAAAGCCTTCAATTCAGAAGCTCTCAGATGTAGTACTCGGCAGCTACAAATGCAATGCAGTTCAGATTTGGGCAGTTCAGAATTTTTTCTCAGCTTTTGATCAGTCTTCACTCAGCCTCATTTCCAGAATTCAATTCAGATTGTCTTCAGCTCCCAGCACTCGGCAGCAAACCTACATTAGTTTCAGTTCAGAACAGTTCAGCTTGCCAACCCAATTCAGAATCCAAGATGGCTTAAAGTTTTCCTTTTCTTCCCTTGCGTGCCAATAGAGTCCTTGGTACACAAAATTTCTCCAAAACACTAATCACTCCCCCCCACACTTAAATCTTTGTCCGTCTCGGGCAAAATAGCATCAAGAAAACATCCCAAGCAAACAAATCCATAGAAAAATTGGGTTAAGATTAGGAATAAGGAAAGACAAATAGACTAGACATGATTTTTGCCAAAATTGATGTAGAAAGGTAAACAAAATGATTAGTCTCTATAGATGTGATCCAATCATTGAAATATGATTTTGAAAGAACCTAAGCAAGTTCTAGAGTACAATAACATATGTGTATCACAAATATAAGGCTAATTCTCACTAGGCAAAAATAATTCATCTCAAGTCCTCAATCAAGAATCTAAAGAAAAGTAGTACTCAAGCATCCAAGAAATCATCCATGAACTCAAACCCTAAGTTTTGACAACCAAATTTAATTTGTTTTCAAAAGACTCTAAAATGCTATGGAGATAACCTAAGGGATACATTTATTCCTAGTCATGCAAGAAAAGGTGTTAAAAGAAAAACATGGTATTTACAATGACTTTTAT
Organism: Boesenbergia rotunda; assembly: GCA_024364735.1. NCBI lineage: Eukaryota > Viridiplantae > Streptophyta > Magnoliopsida > Zingiberales > Zingiberaceae > Boesenbergia > Boesenbergia rotunda. The sequence goes on along the minus strand of JAGFNQ010006334.1, from coordinate 1,041,105 downwards.
TCATGTTATGTTGCCTAAGAATTTATTATCCACTATTCACTTCAAAAAGAGAAACATTTATTCCTAGAAACATGAAAATGATATGTACAATGAAATGGATGGTAGAGAAAGTGAACTCCCCTTAAGTTGGGTAGATAGCATCCTCAATGTGCACATCCTCCACCTTTAGCTCCTTTAGTTCTTCAAAATACTTTTTGAGTCGGTGGCCATTGACTTTCCACACAAATCCATTAGCTTCATCCCTAATTTCAATAACTCCATAGGGAAAAATGTCAGTTATAATAAATGGACCTTCCCACCTTGACCTTAACTTACCTCTTATCAATTTGAGCCTTGATTTATACAATAAAACCTTGTCGCCAATTTGGAAGTCTTTTTTCACAATGTGTTTATCATGGAAATTCTTGGTCTTTTCTTTGTAAATCCTTGAATTTTCGAATGCCTCTAGCCGAATCTCTTCAAGTTCTTGAAGTTGCAATTTTCTTTCTTCCCCCGCCTTGGTAGCATCGAAATTACAAGCTTTCACCGCCCAATACGCCTTCTGCTCTATTTCCACGGGGAGGTGACAAGCCTTACTATAAACCAAGCGGTAGGGTGACATGCCAATCGGTGTCTTGTATGCTGTCCTGTAGGCCCAGAGTGCGTCATCTAGCCTCTTGCTCCAGTCTTTTCTAGTGGGCCCAACTGTCTTCTCTAGAATGGATTTTATCTCTCTGTTAGAAATCACAATCTGTCCATTTGTTTGGGGATGATAGGATGTAGAGATTTTATGTACCACCCCATATTTGCTCAGCAGTGCCTTCATATGTTTGTTGCAGAAATGAGATCCTTGGTCACTAATTATTGCTCTTGGAATTCCAAACCTGCAGAAAATGTGTGACCTAACAAAACTACAAACAACAGAAGAATCATCAGTCTTGGAGGGAATGACCTCCACCCATTTTGAAACATAATCCACAGCAAGTAAAATATACAGATAACCATAAGATGCAGGAAAAGGTCCCATAAAATCTATCCCCCAAACATCAAAAATCTCACAATAAAGTATAGCATGCTGGGGCATCTCATGTCTCGCTCCTATGTTCCCAGTTCGCTGACATCTATCACAATTCTTATAAAAAAACATATGAATCATGAAAAAGGGTGGGCCAGTATAATCCACATTCTAACACTTTCCTAGCAGTCCTCTGGGGTCCAAAATGCCCCCCACAAGCTGATGAATGACAAAATGTCAAGACAGAAGAAAACTCATGATCGGGTATGCATCTCCTAATTATTTGGTCATTACAAAATTTTCACAAATAAGGATCATCCCACACATAAAACTTTGCATCACTTTTTAATTTATCTTTTTGAGCCTTAGAAAATTGAGTGGGGAAAACATGTGCAACTAGAAAATTAACTAGGTCAGCATACCAAGGTGTCTCACCATGCACTGCAATCAAGTGCTCATCTCTGAAATCATCATCAATGGTGGTAGGCGATCCATCTCCTTCAAGTCTACTCAAATGATCTGCAACTAAGTTCTCTTTTCCACTTCTATCCTTGATTTTCAGGTCGAATTCTTGGAGTAGGAGCATCCATCTGATCAATCTAGGTTTTGCATCAGGCTTCTTCAACAAATATTTGAGGTATACATGATCAGAAAAAATAACAACATGTGAGCACAATAAATAAGATCTGAATCTATCCAAAGCGAAAACAATGGCATGAAGCTCCTTTTCAGTCGTGGTGTAGTTGGCTTGGGCGGCATCTAGGGTTTTGGAGGTGTAGCAAATGACATGTGGTGCTCCATCTGTTAGTGATATGAGAGAAGTGTCCTAAGGCAATCGCCTTATGGTTGTAAACATTTATTTTAATAAATGATAATTCACTATTTGAGTATACATGTTTGTGTATTTGATTGGGATCTTAAACTCATCTACTGAATGTCCGTAATACAGCTCACAGCATAAGAGAATTTGTGATGGGATCACAACTTGTGATTATCTCTATATGTGCAAATGTGAAGTATTGAAAATATCCCTAGTCGATGAATTGATAAAAACGGACACTATCAATTCTGTTGAGACTAGCATGGGTTATTCTCTAATCAGCTGATTCTCACTGGCTGGTGACATTGGGATGTCCGGAGATAAACATGGATGCTAGTTAAGGGAACTAGTTCATTGGAGTGACTAGCTGTAAAACTTCATATGGTTATCTATATAGATATGTCAATGAAGTTCTTACTGCAGCTTAAGTGCGATGTTCCTTTGACTTGCGGTGTTCAAGTCATCTTGGTCATGAAGACTTATACTTTAACATCTTAAGCAAGCATCTCCAAGGAGGTGTGGACCCAGGATGATTGGGTATAAGCCGAAGTGCCCGAAGATGTTTGAACAGCCTACAAAGGATTCACCACTCCTTGCGAGGAGACGTATACCCAGGCCTATCGTCGGATTGTTACTCAAAACCTCTGGCCAGAGTATATCATGTTAAGAGTGCGAGTCTCTTAACATGAGAGTAATTAGAAATCCAAAGGACGAGAAAGACACTACTTGGGCTAGGTGTGACGTAGTCAGCCTAGTGGGGACTGACACCATAGACCGTGTCCTAACCAAGTGGGTATAAGGTGGTGAAGGGAATGGGGCACGATTTAGTAGAGCTGCTGAAGGGTTTCAGAATAATTTCTTCTGAGGTCAAACCGTTGATCTTTCGATTAATTGGGGATCATGATGTACTACTAGGTGCCACTCATGATCGTTCTATAATTAGTTGATTATAGACGGCCAACATAAATCGAAAGCCTATTTAGTCACACGCACTACGAGTAATCCGAGGGATTTAAAACGAGTTGAAAATTGGATTTTCCGATCAAGAGAATTAAGTCGAATCTGAGTTAATAAGAGGCGCAATGGAAGCTAAAAATGGCTAAGTCTTTTGAAGGCTTATTGGGCGAATTAAATGAGTTTAATTCGCGACCGGTTCGGGTTGGTTTGGCCGGCCAAAGAGGGTGCTAACCCTCCTTGTGGTGGCTGGCCATTAAAGGGAATTAAATCAATTTATTTGGTTTAATTAATAAAATAAATCTAGTGTGACTTGTTTTATAAATTATGGATAAATAAATTTGTATAAAGAAATTTATATAAATAAATTTGTAGAAATTTATTTCTTTTATGGAAGTTAAAATAATCCATGAATTGGTTTATTTTAATTTTATAAAATCAATTAAGAATTGATTTTTTCATAATAAGAAAGTTTATAAATTTCTTATAAAATTTATTCCATAATTTAAAGAGAAGAAGAATTTGTTTTATTATAAATTAGTTATAATAAGACTCGGCTTAAACGGAATAATTAATAAGAGAATTTATAAGATAAATTTCTTATAACTAATTCGTTAATTCCGTTAATTCGGTTTAGAGGGAGACTTAGCAAAGGAGTTGCTACTATATAAAGGAACCAAAGGCAAGCCCTTATTCCCAATCAACTAATCAAGTTGTGAAGAGCTCTCCCTCTCTCTCTCTTCTCTTCTCCCTCCCCTCTCCTCCATTAGGGCCGGCGCCCACTTGGTGACCTAGGGCCGGCACCCTTCCTCCATCTAGGGCCGGCGCACCTCATCCACTTCCTTAGGTTGTGGCGTGAGCATTCAAGAAGAAGGAGAACCCGAACAAGAAGAAGAAGAAGCGGATAGCGACTCCTCTCTTCTCGGAATTCGATTCCGTTACTTCATTGGTTAGTTTCCTAATTTTTCTCTTGATCTTCTAAGTTGTGCCCATAGAGAATCTAGTAGTTCTCGTCGGCGCAAAACTCGTGACTTTGCGAAGTCATCCCGAAGAGAACTCGGCGTGGACGCGAATAGAGGCGGAGCTTCCAAGGGACGCTACGGTTGGATCTCGTCCCTTTTCTTCGAGTTACGAAAGGTATAAAGTAAATTAGTTTACTTTTCCGCAATGTTTTATTTTATGATTATGTCAAAACACCATAAGGTTGCATGCTAGATACGAAGTTAAAATAATTTAGGAAATTATTTTATGCAAATTCTTCCGCTGCACGTAAAAATTTAAAATTTTACGAACTCGTATCCTTGTCAACATGCACCCGGTCCCAACAGTGGTATCAGAGCCGATTAGTGTTCGACATTATCATATAATTGTTTTGCGGAACACTTTGTCATGATCTCAATTTCGGAAAAAATTTTCAATTATGGAAACTTTCAAATTATAATAGATTTTAGATTTAGAAATTTCAAAGTTTGGAAATCTCATGAAATTTCGCAAACGTTTGGAATTTTCTAGTTTCTAAAATTTTTTGATAATTGTGAAAACTTCCCATCTTTGGAAACTTTCCAAATTTTGGAAATTTTTCTATTTTAGAAATTTTCCAATTTTGGAAATATGTAAGTTTTCTTTTACCAGAAACTTACAATTATTCTGAAAAATTATTTTGAAATCTCGCAATTTTGGGCACTTTATTTTGAGAAAGTCTAGACAAATTCATGGATAGTTAATTGACAATTAAATTTGAATTGGTTTTAAATTGACAACAAAATTCTTTATTTTGGATTGAGCCTCGGGAGCCGTCCAATTTAAAGTTAGTTGTTGTAATTTAATTTCCCAATTTTTAATTGAAATTGTCATGTTTGATTTGGATTGAGCCTCGGGGAGCCGTCCAATTAGATTTACAACAATTACTTTTCTTTGGTATCTGAGCCTCGGGGAGCCACCCTTAGAAAATAATTTGTTGTAATTAATTAAATCCATGAATAAAATATGTTTAAGAGGTGATGCTCTTACATATTGTTGTCTCCAAAATTAATTAGGAAAATGGTTTCCTATAGAGTATTCTTAAATAAGATTTTCATGAAAATAATATGTAGTTGAATTAAGGGATTATCTCTTAATTTAATAGATTTGATTTAGAGAAATCAAAGTCTTGAACATATTATTTCCGAAATTAATTATGACAATTTAGGAAATTGTTTCCCAAAACAATTCCTTTAATATAGTATGAGATTAGAATTAGGAAATCCGGTTCCTAATTCAATTAATGAGACTTGATAACTTAAGTCACATACATACTTTATTAAGGAAATCGTTAGTCATGACAAATGTCATGAATGTGCTTAGAAAAGATGAGACCCAAAACCCCTTACAAAATATTAAGGCCAACACCTTCCATTAATATGGTTAGAATCGGAGTTTTGTTTCTCGTTTGGGTTGATGGACACATCCATGCCCGACTTGAACCTCAACATGTTCAAACCATGGAATTAGTTTATGAATAATATAGTTGGAGTCAGAGGTCAATCCTTAGTTTTGGTTGTTGGACACATCCAAGCCTGACTAAACGGTTGAATGAGCTCCAACCATATTAAAACTATTTCTTGATTAATGGGTCAGCCTTAAGCTTGGAGCATCGATTTGTTGTGCCACAGCCAAGGTCGATGTAAAGAGAGGTGCAGTTGGGTGCTATGTAAATGTTACATACTTGTTAATGAGTTAACAACCCAATGATTTATGCAAACATTCAATTAGTTGATAGCATAAAGTGATAGTTACATATATGTGATATGTAATCGGTGTAATTACCTACCTTCATAGCTAAGAAAAACTTGATGGCCACAGTCATGGTTGTTCTTATCTATGGTTGGATATCAACCTATTTGGAGATGTTCCTACGATCTCCCGAATTGATAAAAAGGGTTATTCAATTTGAAAAATAAATAGGATTTTATTTATGTATGTTGATACATTCTTTAATCATTCTTCTCACATAATCTCAATTTGTATTTCTAGGATAATCACTCGATCATGTCTTCCTAAACTTGCGTTCCATTTTGGACACCAATAAACTGACTGGGCCGAACTTCATGGACTGGCTTCGAAACCTAAGGATAGTCCTCAAGGCGGAAAAGCTTGCTTATGTCATTGAAAATCAACTTCCCAACCATCCTCCAGAGAATGCAACTCCAGACCAATTGTTGGCCTATCAGAAACATGTGACCGATTCTGAAATGCGGGTTGCATCATGCTAGCATCTATGGTACCTGAGCTGCAAAAGCAGCATGAGCATATGGATGCTTATACCATCATCTTCCATCTTCATGAGTTATTTGAAGAGCAGGCGAGATCCGAAAGGTTCGAGGTCTCCAGACTCCTCTTCACCTCAAAGATGCAGGAGGCACTTCTGCCTCACAATTTGTGTTAAAATGTTGGGGTACATTGAGCGACTGGGCACACTCGACTTTGCAATGGATCATGAACTAAGTATTGACTTAATTCTGAATTGTCTGCCCAAAAGTTGTTCACAATTTGTAATGAACTATCGGATGAACAAACTGGAGACTACCATTCCTGAGTTAATCAACATGCTGAAGGCTGTTGAGCCGCTGTAAAGCAGGATCAAAAGGCGGTACTGTTAGTTGGTTCCTCAAGAAAGGTTCTAAGAGGAAGGCCAAAGAACAGAATAAAGGGAAGAAGAAAAAGGCCAAAAGACTGAAAAGAAACCAAAAGGAACTTGCCATCATTGTGGCAAGGAGGGTCACTGGCGAAGAAACTGCAAGGTTATCTTGGTCCTTGAAGAATAAGGCATCCGATGCCCTTCCTCTTCAGGTATCTTCGTTATTGAATGTCACTCTATTTCCTCAAATACCTGGGTACTTGATACTGGGTGTAGCTCACATATATGTAATGACATACAGGGGCTAAGGAATGAAGAAGACTCGTCAAAGGAAAAGCAGATTTGCGAGTTGGAAATGGAGCAAAGATTGCTGCTGTTGCCATCGGAACCTATTTGCTAAAGCTCCCACTGGACGTGTCTTAGAATTGGATAATTGTTATTTAGTTCCTTCGTTAATAAAGAACATTGTATCTATTTCATGTTTGAATGAAAAGGGTTATCATTTAACTTTAGTAACAATTGTTGTTACATAATTTAAATGATGTTCTTTATGGGAATGGAACTTTGTGCAATGGCATCTACACGTTAGATTTATCCAGTGACGTTTTCAATATCGAAGTAGCAACAAACGTGCTCGAATAGATAATCGAATAGACTCCTACACGTGGCATTGTCGTCTTGGCCATATAAGTAAGAAACGCATGACCGAATTACACCGATGTGGAATTTTGGAATCATTTGAACCCGGTTCATTTGATACATGCGAATCATGCTTAAAAGGCAAGATGACCAAATTACCCTTTTCCGGAAAAGGTAACCTAGTGGGAGAATTGCTTGGTCTAATACATACTGATGTATGTGGACCAATGTCAACTCTAGCACAAGGAGGCTATAGCTACTTCATCACCTTTATCGATGATCACTCACGATTCGGGTATGTGTTCTTGATGAAACACAAATCTGAAGCTTTTGAGAAATTCAAAGAGTTCAGAAATGAAGTAAGAAACAACTTGGCAAAAGTATTAAAATACTTCGATCCGATCGGGGTGGTGAATACTTGAGTCAAGATTTCAAGATTATCTTAGGGACAATGGGATATTGTCCCAATGGACTCCGCCATATACACCACAGCATAATGGTGTATCTGAGAGGCGCAACCGAACCTTGATGGACATGGTTAGATCCATGATGAACCATGCAACTCTTCCAAAATCCTTTTGGGGCTATGCACTTAAGACAGCTGTTTACATGCTAAACAGAGTCCCGACCAAGGTAGTCTCTACTACTCCATATGAGATTTGGAATAGTAAGAAACCTCACTTAACTCACCTTAAGATATGGGGTTGTCCTGCTTATGTGAAGCGGGTTGTATCAGACAAATTGGATGCTAAGTCTGATAAATGTCTATTTATTGGATACCTAAGGAAACGAAGGGTTACCAATTCTATCATCCTTGGAAAAAAGGTGTTTGTTTCAAGGCATGCTGTATTTCTAGAAAAAGAGTTTCTTTTACAAGAAAACAGTGGGAGTGGCATTGAACTTGATGAAGTTCAAGAAACTCCAATAGACATTACAGAGACACCTGGTCTAGACCCACAACCGATAACTCATAGTGATGACTATCAGTTGAACCTAAAACTACACCACCTCTTCGTAGGTCTGATAGGGCACGCAATATTCCAGAGAGATATGGATTTCTCGTAAGTGAATCGAACGACGTGTTACTCATAAGCGATGATGAACCTATCAGTTATGAAGATGTTCTGAAAAGTTCAGAAAGGGACAAATGGCTTGAAGCCATGAAGTCGGAAATGGATTCCATGTATGAAAACCAAGTATGGGACTTGGTTAACCCACCTGAAGGGATTAAGCCCATAGGGTGCAAGTGGGTTTTCAAGAAGAAAACCGACATGGAAGGTAATTATGCTTAAATCCATTCGGATGCTCCTAGCCATAGCAGCTCATTATGATTATGAGATATGACAAATGGATGTGAAAACAGCTTTCCTTAATGGAAACCTGCTTGAGGATGTATACATGATACAACCTGAAGGTTTCACATCGGTTGATAAAACCAAAGTATGCAAGCTTCGACAATCCATATATGGACTGAAGCAAGCATCCAGGAGCTGGAACATCCGTTTTGATGAGACAATCAAAGAGTTTGATTTCTCACAAAATCCTGACGAACCTTGTGTGTACAAGAAGGTTAGTGGGAGTGCAGTCGTATTCCTAGTATTATATGTCGATGACATTTACTTATAGGAAACGATATATCAGTTTTACAGACAGTTAAAATTTGGTTGTCCAAAACTTTCTCCATGAAAGACCTGGGAGAAGCAACCTATATCCTTGGGATTAGAATCTATAGAGATAGATCAAAACGGTTGCTTGGTCTTTCGCAGTCTACATATATAGACCGAGTGCTAAAAGGTTTAGCATGTCGGAATCCAAGAAAGGTTACCTTCCCATCAGGCATGGGATCAACCTTTCAAAGTCTATGTGTCCGCGCACAGAAGACGAGAGGATTTGCATGAATAAGATTCCCTATGCATCCGCAATAGGATCTATCATGTATGCTATGTTATGTACAAGGCCCGATGTATCGTATGCTTTGAGCGTCACAAGCAGATACCAGTCGGATCTGGAATGGATCATTGGGCGGCTGTAAGACAATCCTTAAGTACTTAAGAAGAACTAAGGATGTGTTCCTAATATATGGAGAAGGAGATATGGTAATACGTGGGTATACAGATGCCAGTTTCCAGACAGATAAGGATGACTCCAAATCACAGTCTGATACGTATTTACTTTGAATGGAGGCGCAGTAAGTTGGAAAAGTTCCAAACAAGACACCGTAGCGGATTCTACCACGGAGGCGGAATATATCGCAGCTTCGGAAGCAGCAAAGGAAGCAGTCTGGATCAAGAAGTTTGTCTCCGAACTTGGTGTAGTTCCAACCATTGATGAAGCAGTGCCGGTTTACTGCGACAACAATGGAGCTATTGCACAAGCAAAGGAACCAAGGTCTCATCAACGATCCAAACACGTGCTTCGACGCTATCATCTGATCAGAGAGATTATAAGTAGGAATGACATACAAATTGAGAGAGTTCCCACTGAAAGGAATATAGCGGATCCTTTAACTAAGGCCTTGCCTCAAAACAAGTTTGAGGGTCATGTTAGAGCCTGTGGTATTGGATACCGTAGCGATTGGCATTAGGCCAAGTGGGAGTTTGTTAGTGATATGAGAGAAGTGTCCTAAGGCAATCGCCTTATGATTGTAAACATTTATTTTAATAAATGATAATTCACTATTTGAGTATACATGTTTGTGTATTTGATTGGGATCTTAAACTCATCTACTGAATGTCCGCAATACAACTCACAGCATAAGAGAATTTGTGATGGGATCACAACTTGTGATTATCTCTAATGTGCAATTGTGAAGTATTGAAAATATCCCTAGTCGATGAATTGATAAAACGGACACTATCAATTCTGTTGAGACTAGCATGGGTTATTCTCTAATCAGCTGATTCTCACTGGCTGGTGACATTGGGATGTCCGGAGATAAACATGGATGCTAGTTAAGGGAACTAGTTCATTGGAGTGACTAGCTGTAAAACTTCATATGGTTATCTATATAGATATGTCAATGAAGTTCTTACTGCAGCTTAAGTGCGATGTTCCTTTGACTTGCGGTGTTCAAGTCATCTTGGTCATGAAGACTTATACTTTAACATCTTAAGCAAGCATCTCCAAGGAGGTGTGGACCCAGGATGATTGGGTATAAGCCGAAGTGCCCGAAGATGTTTGAACAGCCTACAAAGGATTCACCACTCCTTGCGAGGAGATGTATACCCAGGCCTATCGTCGGATTGTTACTCAAAACCTCTGGCCAGAGTATATCATGTTAGAGTGCGAGTCTCTTACATGAGAGTAATTAGAAATCCAAAGGACGAGAAAGACACTACTTGGGCTAGGTGTGACGTAGTCAGCCTAGTGGGGACTGACACCATAGACCGTGTCCTAAACCAAGTGGGTATAAGGTGGTGAAGGAATGGGGCACGATTTAGTAGAGCTGCTGAAGGGTTTCAGAATAATTTCTTCTGAGGTCAAACCGTTGATCTTTCGATTAATTGGGGATCATGATGTACTACTAGGTGCCACTCATGATCGTTCTATAATTAGTTGATTATAGACGGCCAACATAAATCGAAAGCCTATTTAGTCACACGCACTACGAGTAATCCGAGGGATTTAAAATGAGTTGAAAATTGGATTTTTCGATCAAGAGAATAAGTCGAATCTGAGTTAATCAGAGGCGCAATGGAAGCTAAAAATGGCTAAGTCTTTTGAAGGCTTATTGGGCGAATTAAATGAGTTTAATTCGTGACCGGTTCGGGTTGGTTTGGCCGGCCAAAGAGGGTGCTAACCCTCCTTGTGGTGGCCGGCCATTAAAGGGAATTAAATCAATTTATTTGGTTTAATTAATAAAATAAATCTAGTGTGATTTGTTTTATAAATTATGGATAAATAAATTTGTATAAAGAAATTTATATAAATAAATTTGTAGAAATTTATTCCTTTTATGGAAGTTAAAATAATCCATGAATTGGTTTATTTTAATTTTATAAAATCAATTAAGAATTGATTTTTCCATAATAAGAAAGTTTATAAATTTCTTATAAAATTTATTCCATAATTTAAAGAGAAGAAGAATTTGTTTTATTATAAATTAGTTATAATAAGACTCGGCTTAAACGGAATAATTAATAAGAGAATTTATAAGATAAATTTCTTATAACTAATTCCGTTAATTCCGTTAATTCGGTTAGAGGAGACTTAGCAAAGGAGTTGCTACTATATAAAGGAACCAAAGGCAAGCCCTTATTCCCAATCAACTAATCAAGTTGTGAAGAGCTCTCCCTCTCTCTCTCTTCTCTTCTCCTCCCCTCTCCTCCATTAGGGCCGGCGCCCACTTGGTGACCTAGGGCCGGCGCCCTTCCTCCATCTAGGGCCGGCGCACCTCATCCACTTCCTTAGGTTGTGGCGTGAGCATTCAAGAAGAAGGAGAACCCGAACAAGAAGAAGAAGAAGCGGATAGCGACTCCTCTCTTCTCGGAATTCGATTCCGTTACTTCATTGGTTAGTTTCCTAATTTTCTCTTGATCTTCTAGTTGTGCCATAGAGAATCTAGTAGTTCTCGTCGGCGCAAAACTCGTGACTTTGCGAAGTCATCCCGAAGAGAACTCGGCGTGGACGCGAATAGAGGCGGAGCTTCCAAGGGACGCTACGGTTGGATCTCGTCCCTTTCTTCGAGTTACGAAAGGTATAAAGTAAATTAGTTTACTTTTCCACAATGTTTTATTTTATGATTATGTCGAAACACCATAAGGTTGCATTAGAGATACGAAGTTAAATAATTTAGGAAATTATTTTATGCAAATTCTTCCGCTGCACGTAAAAATTTAAAATTTTACGAACTCGTATCCTTGTCAACATGCACCCGGTCCCAACACCATCAACCCTCTGTGCTAGAACAGCTCCCACTGCAAAATTAGAAGCATCACACATTAATTCAAATGGTAGAGTCCAGTCAGTGATGTAATAATAGGAGCTGAGGTAAGAGCCTCCCTGAGTCTATGAAAAGCTTCCTTGCATTTCTCATCAAAATGAAACTCAACATCCTTCTGCAAATCGTGTCAAGGGTCTAGCAATCAAGCTGAAATCTCTAATAAATCTGCGATAAAATCCTGCATGTCCAAGAAAAGCACGAATATCCCGTACGCATACGGGGTAAGATAAAGAAGAAATAACACTG